>VZQC01012370.1:1098612-1277821 GCA_009823505.1 Rhizomys pruinosus
GACCCCTGCAATCCTGGAGTCTCCACTGCAACCGAGGTGCACTTCCACCAATGGTCTTTCCTGACCTCTCACAGTGCCAAGCCTTGGCTGCTCTCTGTGACCCCCTCAAATTTCAACACCAGAACCATATAGGAGACTCTTACACACTACCAAGTCCTGCTTCTGGCTTGACATGGAGCTCAGGCCCCTTCTGGACCACAGCTTCTGTGTGCTGGCCCTGAAGAAATTCTTCCCAGAAGATTTCATCACAGTGATGCTGGTCTCTTGTTACTTACAGCTGATTTTTCAGCCCCAGCTAACCAGCATCAATTGTCTGGGTACAACAAAGATCTCACTTCAGGTTCTGTTTTCTTGTTACTTACAGCTGATTTTTCAGCCCCAGCTGATCAGAACCCACAGATTACACAGTCCTGACGATCTCTGTTCCCTTTTGAAACTAAAAACTTCACAAGCCAGGCCTCCATCTTCTACAACTCCTTTGGCAAAACTGCTCCAAGCTCCACAGCAATGATCTTTAGGCATTCAATGATCTTCCCAGCCCAAAGTTCCAAACGCCTCCACAATCCTTCCCAAGGTCAGGTCTGTCACAGCAATACCCCACTCTTCTGGTACCAATTTCTGTCCTAGTTTATTTTCCATTGCTGTGACAAAACACTCTGACCAACAACAACTTGGGGAGGAAAGGGTTTATTCAGCTTACATTTCCTGCGTCACATTTCATCACTCAGGGAGCCCAAGGCGAGAACTCAGGGCAGGAACCTGGAGGCAGGAGGAGGCAGGAGCTGAAGCACAGGCCATGGAGGAATGCTGTTCACTGGCTTGCTCCCCTGGCTCATGCCAAGCCTGCTTTCTTATACGGTACACAACAACCTGCCCAGGGTGGCACTACTCATTGTGGGCTGGGCCCTCCCACATTGCCTGACTATCAAGATAATACTCCACAGAGGTGGCCACAGGCCAATCCAATGGAGCCAATTCCCCAATTGGGGCTCCCTCAACCCAGGTGTGTCAAGTTGACACTAAAGCTATCGAGCACAATCAGCAAATAGGGAAAGCTTGACTTCTTTTCCAATTAGTACTCCTTTAATTTCCTTTTCTTGACTTATTGCTCTAGCAAGTGTTTCAAGCACTATATTGAAGAGGAGTGGTGACAGTGGTGACAAGCCTTGCCAAGTTTCTACCTTTAAAGGGAATGTTTCTCTCATTTCCCCATTTAGGATGATATTGGCTGTGTGTTTCCTTTATATGGCCTTGATTACTTTGAGGAATGATCCCTCCAATCCAATTCCTTCTAGGACTTTAAGCATGAAGGGATGCTGGATTTTGTCAAAGGCTTTTTCAGGATCAATTGAGATGATGATGTGGTTTTTGTCTTTGATTCTGTTTATGCGTTTGATGATGTTTATTGATTTTCATATATTGAACCATCCCTGCATCTCTGGTATGAATCCAACTTGGTCATGATGGATGATCTTCTTGATGTGGGTCTGTATGCGATTTGCCAGTATCCTGTTTAGAATTTTGGCATCTGTGTTCATTAGGGAGATGGGTCTATAATTCTCCTTTTTAGTTGTATCTTTGCCTGGTTTTGGTAATAGAGTGATGCTGGCTTCATAGAAGGAATTTGGGAGAATTCCCTCTGATTGTATCCTTCTAAACAGTTTCAGTAATAATGGTTGTAGGTCTTTTTGAAATGTTTTATAGAATTCTGCTGTGAAACCGTCTGGGCCTGGGCTTTTTTTAGTTGGGAGGCTTCTTACTACATCCTCTATTTCTTCATATGTTATGGGTCTGTTTAAGCTGCTGGTCTCCTCTTGGCCAAGCTTTGGTGATTCCCAAGATTTCAGATATTCATCCATTTCTTCTAGATTTTCAAACTTGGTAGAATATAGGTTCTTGTAATATTCCCATATAATTTTCTTGATCTTTTCCTTGTCCGTTGTGATATTTCCCTTTTCATCACAGATTGTATTGATTTGGAGTTGTTCCTTCTTTCTTTTTGTTAACTGGGCTAGAGGTCTGTCTATCTTGTTTATTCTTTCAAAGAACCAACTTTTGGCTTCATTGATTTTTTGTATTGTTTTCTTTGTTTCTATTTCATTGATTTCTGCTCTGATTTTTGTTATTTCTTCCTGTCTGTTGCGTTTAGGGTTCATCTGTTGTTGCCTCTCAAGTGCTTTTAGCTGTAGTGTTAGATCATTCACTTGTGCTCTTTCTGTTTTTCTAATGTAGGCACCCAGGGCTATAAATTTCCCTCTTAGGACTGCTTTTAAGGTATCCCATAAGTTTTGTTGTGTTGTATTGTCATTGTCATTCAGTTCCAGGAATGTTTTTATTTCTTTCTTTATCTCTTCCTTGACCCATTCATTATTCAAGAGTGTGTTGTTTAGTCTCCATGTGTTCTTGTAGGCAGGAGGGCTTGTCCTGGTGTTGATGTTGAGCTTCATTGCACTGTGGTCTGACAGGATGCATGAAATTATTTCAATCTTTTTGTATTTGTAGAGGTTTCTTCTGTGTCCCAGGATGTGGTCGATTTTGGAGAATGTTCCGTGGGGTGCTGAGTAGAAAGTGTATTCTCTGGTATTAGGATGGAATGTTCGGTAGAGGTCTATGAGGTCCATTTGGTGTATCATATCGTTCAGTTCAGATGTCTCTCTGTTTATTTTTTGTCCTGTTGACCTATCCAAAGGACTCAGTGGGGTATTGAAATCTCCCACTATGAGTGTGCTGGGGTTAGTCTGTGACTTGTGGTCCTGGAGAATTGTCTTTATAAAGTTTGGTGCACCAGAATTTGGGGCATATATATTCATAATTGTGAAATCTTCTTGGTGGATTGTTCCTTTGATGAAAATGTAATGGCCTTCTTTGTCTCTTCTGATTTCTTTTACTTTGAAGTCTATTTTATCCGATATTAAAATAGCAACACCTGCTTTCTTTTTGGTACCATTTGCTTGGAATATTTTTTTCCATCCCTTCACTTTAAGGTGGTGCCTGTCCTTGAAGGTAAGATGTGTTTCTTGTAGACAGCATATCGATGGATTCTGTTTCCTAATCCAATCTCCCAGTCTATGTCTTTTGATTGGGGAATTTAGTCCATTAATATTTAAGGTTATGACTGATAGGTCTGTGTTGCTTCCTTTTGCCTTGTTATCCATTTGCGGTTTGGGTTTAGGTTTCTACTTCTGCAGTTATGCTTTTATTGATTTCTCTTTCTAGGTGCCTGGGGATGGTTGCTCCTTTCTTCTGTTCTTTGAATTGCTTCAAGTATTCTCTGAAGGGTTGGTCTTCCGGACATGTATTCTTTCAACTTGTTTATGTCATGGAAGGTTTTTCTCTCTCCTTCAATTATAATAGACATTTTTGCTGGGTATAGTAACCTAGGTTGGCATCTATTGTCCTTTAACACTGGGAATGTTTTGCTCCAGTTTCTTCTTGCTTTCATAGTTTGCATTGAGAAGTCAGTTGTAATTCTGATAGTTTCCCCTTATAGGTCACTTGTTGTTTTTCTCTTATGGCTTTAATGATTTTGTCTTTGTTTTGGGTGTCTAGCATTTTAACTATGATGTGGCGTGGAGAATTTCTTTTCTGATCTTGTCTGTTTGGAGTTCTATGTGCTTCTTGTATTTGTATTGGTTTGTCTTTTTTTTTATAGTTTGGGGAAGTTTTCATCTATTATTCTGTTGAAGATCTGATCAATACCGTTCTCTTGGGATTCTTCTCCTTCCTCTACTCCTATGATGCAGAGGTTCAATCTTTTCATAGTATCCCACAGTTCCTGATTGTTACACTTTTGTGTATTTTTAAATTTTTCATAATCTTTCCTTGAGGTTTTTAGTTGTTCTGTGTTATCTTCCAGGTCTGCTATTCTTTGTTTTGCTTCCTCCATTCTGCTTCTGATGCTTTTTCCACTCTTTTCCTCTTGATTGGATGAGTGTTGGATTTCCTTTTTCATTTCCTCTTCTGATTTCTCTAGTGTTTCTACTTCTTTTTGGAGCTTCTCAATCTCTTCCTGTAGCTCTTTGCTTCGCTGGTTGGTTTCCTTTTTCAGCATGGGATCTTTTCAGTGTTTCCAGTTCCTTCTGGAGTTTGTCATTCTCTCTCTCTAGGTCCTTCTTGAGTTCTTCATTCTCTTTTCTTAGTTCTTTGATTTGCTCTTTATAATTTTGTAGTTCTTTAAATATGTTCCCAATTGTGTTTCTGATATCTGTGTCCTGGGCCTTCCCCATGGGGATCCTACTGTAGGAGTCTTCCATAGGGTTGGTAGAGCTTGATGTGGGATTATCCTGCCCCTTTCCTGTGTTGTCTCTTCTTCGTGTTCCTGGCATGTGAGCTTCTCCTTGCCTGTATTCCAATGTAGGTCCTAAATGCCTCTTCACTGTGTTGAAGGGTTGCTTTGCTTGCCTCCTTCAGATGTTTTCGTAATCTCAGTTGGGGGGAAGATGCAACGACTGACTGTGGGTGGGCTCTTTAGCCCAGCCCCAGCACCTGCGCTTGCCCGAGCTGGTCTCTTTCTTGATTGTTTCTTTTGCTGTACAGAAGCTTTTGAGTTTGATGTGGTCCCACTTGTCAGCTTTTGACCTTATTTCCTGTGCAGCTGCTGTTTGATTTAGAAAGTCTTTTCCTACTCCTAAGTCTTGTAGATTGCTACCAAATTTTTCTTCTATAATCTTCAGAGTTTCAGGTTTCACGTTGAGGTCTTTGATCCATTTAGAGTTGATTTTTGTACAGGGTGAGAGGTAGGGGTTTATTTTTTTTTCTTCTACTTATGGTGATCCAATTTTGCCAGCACCATTTGCTGAAGATACTATCTTTCCTCCAAACAGCTTTTTTGGCCCCTTTATCAAATGTGAGGTGGCTGAAATTGTGTGAGCTCAAGTTTGGATCTTCAGTTTTGTTCCATTGGTCAAGGGGTCTGTTTTTGTGCCAGTACCAGGCTGTCTTTATGACTATAGCCCTGTAGTATAGCTTGAAGTCCGATAAGATGATCCCCCCTGTATTGCATTTTTCACTCAGGGTTGCTTTAGCTATTCGGGGTCTTTTGTCTTTCCATATGAGTTTAAGGATTTTTTTTTTCAAGTCTGTGAAGAAACTCATGGGGATTTTAAATGGGATTACATTGAATCTATATATTAATTTGGGTAGAATGGACATTTTTACTATATTAATTTTTCCAATCCATGAGTACGGGAGGGCTTTCCATCTTCTGATGTCTTCATCAATCTCCTCCTTCAGGGGTTTAATATTTTTGTTGTAGAGAACTTTGGTGTATTTGGTTAGGTTTGTTCCCAGGTATTTTGTTTGTTTATTTATTTATTTATTTATTTATTTATTTATTTATTTTTTGAGGCCATTGTGACTGGGAAGATCTCCTTATATTTCTTCTCCAGCTGCTTGTTGTTGGTGTAAAGAAAGGTTACTGATTTTTCTAGGTCAATTTTGTAGCCTGCCACTTTACTGAAACTCTTAATTGTTTCTAGGAGTTTTCTGGTGGAGTTTTTAGCATTCCTCAGGTAAACTATCTTATCATTTGCAAACAGGGATAGTTTGACTTCCTCTTTTCCAATTAGTGCATCTCTCATTTCTTTTTCTTTCCTTATTGCCCTAGCAAGTGTTTCAAGCACTGTATTAAAAAGGAGTGGTGATAGGGGGCAGCCGTACCAGGTTCCTGCCTTTAAGGGGAATGCTTCTAATTTTTTCTCCATTTAGGATAATATTGGCTGTGGGTTTGTTGTATATGGCTTTGATTATATTTAATAATGTTCCCTTCAGTCCAATTCCCTCTAGAACTTTAATCATGAAGGGATGCTGGATTTTGTCAAAGGCTTTTTCTGCATCAATTGAGATAATTGTGTGATTTTTGTCTTTCAGTACATTTATGTGTTTTACGATATTTATTTACCTATGTTGAACCATCCCTATATCTTTGGTGTGAATCCAACTTGATCATGATGGATGATCTTTTTGATGTGGGTCTGATTTAGTTTATTTTAATTACAATATAGAAGATATTAAACCAAAGAATTCAGATTTTTAAAAATAAATTAATCGATACTCATATTTTCCATTTTATGTATTGCTATAATCATTTATATTAATCAAAACAGTTCCCCATTTCATTGAAGTTATTAAATCCATACCCACGTGGTTCAGTTTGTGTGTGATATTCTTTTATTTTTAAATCTCTGTAAGATTAGTAGTGACATTGTCTCATTCATTTCTGATGTTAGTTTGTGTGTTCTGCATTTACCTTATTGTACAGATATTTAAAAATTTTCATTTTTCAGCTCACTGATACTTCTCTGTAACTTTTTAATATTTCCTAATTTCATTGATTTCTTTTTTTTTCTGTTATTTCCTTTTATCTTCTAAGTTTAGGCTTAATTGAATTGTATATTTAAAATCTTTTGTTTTTGAGACAGGGTTTCCCTATAGCCCCTGCTGGTCTGGAACTTGCTTTGTAGACCAGGCTTGCCTTGAACTCACAGAGATCTGCCTGCCTATGCCTCCCGAGTCCTGGGATTAAAGGTGTGAGCCACTGTGCCCTGCTTATATGTTAAAATTCTCAACCTCACCCATTTTTGTTTTTCTAAGATGGAATTTGATGCTATAAATTTTACTGTAACCACTTTAGTTAATCTCAAAGATTTCGATGAATATTCTTCCATTGTAATTTAGTTCATCTTTTCAAAAATCTTTATAATTTATAATTTTTCTTAGGCAATTATGTGTATTAACCTCTAAATATTTGGATATTTTATTTTTGTTATTTGTATATAATTTTATTATGCTTCAGTTGACTATGATGTCAATTCTTTTTTTTTATTTTTTGAGGTGTGTTATATTGGGTAGAAATACAGTCTAGCTTAGTAATGATTCTATGTACACTTGAAAAAATTTGTCCTTTATTGTTGAATATAATATTTTTTATAGATGTTATGTTTGTCAAATAGGTTGAAAATATTGTTCAACCTTCTACAATCATTGTATAGCAGAAAAATTAAAATATGATGAAATTTTACATTTTTTTGCTTGTTTTCCTTCCAGCTGTTTTGTTTGGAAGCTGTTAAGTGCTTATATTTATGAGTAAATCATCAAGAATGATATAGGCCTTTCTTTTTTTTAAATTTTATTTATTTTTGTATGTGTATAAATGTACTGTCTGCATGTAGGTTTGTGCACCCGTGTCGTGCAATGCCTCGGAGGTCAGAAGAGGGTGTCGGATTCCCCTGGAACTGGAGCTAAAGATGGTTCTCAGCCGCCATGTGGGTGCTGGGGATGGAACCTGGGTACTCTGCAAGAGAGGTCGGTGCTCTTAACTGCTAGGCCATTTCTCCAGGCCCAATATAGGCCTTTCTTATGGTTAATGTTAGTGCAGTGTATATTTATCTATGTTTTATTTTTTATTATAAATTTTAATTGAATTCTGTGTGTTTAATGCATAATTTTAAAATAAATCTTGGGGCTGGAGAGATGGCCTAGCAGTTAAGAGCACTGACTGCTCTTGCAGAGGACCTGGGTTCGATCCCCAGCACCCACATGGCGGCTGAGAACCGTCTGTAACTCCAATTCCAGGAGAACTCCAGTTCCAGGGGAATATGATACCCTCTTCTGACCTCCGTGGCATTGCATGACACGGGTGCATAAACCTACATGCAGACAGTGCATTCATACACATTAAAAATTAATTAATTAATTAATTAATTAAAAAATAAGTATTAATTACCTTTATACCTACTTCTCTATTGGCACCCACCCATAGCACCCATCCCAAGCTTGCACAAATTACTCTCCCCACCCACTCCTCAGTGCCAGCTCATCTCCTGAGCTCTAGTCAGTCTATTTGGAGTCCCTTTCCTGAAGAAGGCTAGTTCTTCCTCACCCAACCACAATCAGATGCCAATATTTCTTTAGCCAAGATTGGGCTCTGCTACCCATTTCTTCAGTTCTGTGCTGGATCTTTGTCCAGCTGAGCTTTCGTGTGTCTTGCGGATGCTGGCACCAATGCTATAGGTTCATATGAGCAGGGTCCCAGGAGCTTGTAGGATTTATTTCCATTTGGTTTTGCATCACCTCTCTGGCTCTTGCAATCCTTCAGCCCCCTCTTCCACAATGTTGTCTGAGTGCTGGGTAGGTGAAGCTGAATACTGGCCACCTGTCAATGGAACCACTCTGTAGACTCCTATCTCCTCGGTTTGGCCATTCTGATTTCCTGGCATCCTGTTGGGTGGGGGATCTTCCTTAATGAGAGGTAAGAGGTTAATTAATGCCTTCTTGGGCCCTTGTTCTATGTTGTCTGGAACTAATATGTAGAGGTTGCATTGTAGATGTGTGGTATAGGCATGAGCAATTCACAAACCATGTCTATGTATGCTCAGTTGTGGGACTCTGTACTATTCTTCATCTGGTACAAAAGAAGCTTCTTTACTGAGTGGTGTCTGGGATATTTGTCTGACTATAAGGATAACTCTTTTGTAGTTAGTAAGATTTTACCTTAGCCTAGGGGTGTGTCAACCTTGGGGATTTCTCTAAGATCTATGACCTCTCAGTTGTGTGCATCTGTCTTTGATTACAGTACCACACATGATTTTCCTCCTACTGAGTGGGATTTAGGTCCAATTAATTGATTTCCCTCAAGATAAAAGCAGCACTATTGCACCAATGTTGTATGCTGTGCTGGTTGTTGACGTGGGTATTTGATCTTAAAGCTGGTGTTGGACCATTGAATGAATGTTTTCCCTTAGTGGCTTGCATAGTGCTTTTCAAAGCTGTGTTAGCTAGCCTTCAGGGGAGGTGGCTTGCAGGTCAGTTCCAGCTGGATTGCTGCAAATCCAGTCTCCAAAGTATGTCCTGTCTTCAGCAATAGGTTCTTACCTTCAGGTTCTGGAATGCAATGAAGGGCTGTGGTAGTAGCCTGAGTAATTTCGGGAGTTTCTTAGGCTACCCTGGCCAACAACTCAAAGGAAGGTTTCTCCTGTCTATATACAATATCTCTACATAAGTCTGTGTGCAAAACTGAGGGCTATATAACAAGAAACAGTACCACACTTTTCTTTTCTTTTCTTTTTTGAGATAGGGTCTCCCTATAGCCCCAGCTGGCCTGGAACTCACTCTGTAGACCAGCCTGGCCTTGCACTCACAGAGATCCACCTGCCTCTCTCTCCTGAGTGCTAGGATTAAAGGCATGCACCACCACACCTAGCTCAAAGATGCTTCTAAGCTGCCATATGGGTGCTGGGAATTGAACCTGGGTCCTCTGCTATAGCAGTCAGTGCTCTTAACTGCTGAGCCATCTCTCCAGCCCCATGTTTTTACTTTTAATGTATATCTGCATTTATAATTAAAGGTTTTTCTCTTTAAATATTATATTTATTATTTTTAATTTTTATATGTATGAGTGTATTGCCTGCATATATGAGTGCACCTGTGATGTGCAATGTGGTAGAGGTCAGAAGAGGGTGTTGGATTCCCCTGGAATTGGAGTTAAGGATGGTTCTTATTTACCATTTGGGTGCTGGGAATCAAACCCAGGTCCTCTACAGGAGCAATTATTACTCTTAACTCCTAAGCCATCTCTTTAGCTCTCTGGTTTTCTTTTTTAAGAGCTCAAATTGAGTCTGGGTTTTTAAAAAATCTGATCTGGGTAGTCTCTCTCTCTCTCTCTCTCTCTCTCTCTCTCATTCTCTTTTTCTCTTTCTCATTTTGAGACAGGGTATGCAACCACCCTGGCTGGCCTGGAACTTGCTATGTAAACCAGGCTGGCCCTGATCTCACAGAGATATGTTGCCTCTTCCTCCCAAGTGCTGGCATTAAAAGTATGCACCACCATGCCTGGCTTGCCCTATCATTTCAATTTTACTAAATATGTTTGAACATACTATAGGTCTGATTGAAATTTTCACTAAATATTTTTCCGATATTTTTCATCAGAACTTGGATATGTAATGGCACTCTGTGCTGGGATTAAAGGAATATACCACCAGCCAGAATTCTATCTCTTAAGTATTTATTTATATTTAAGTAGTCTATCATCATGGTTTATTAAATCTGCCATTTTTCTCTTTGTTTTCTATTTTTCCTGTTATTTTGTTTTTTTTCCTATTCTCTTCTCCTTTAATTTGGGTTAATTCAGTATTTTGAAATATTGAATTTATGTGTATGTGTGTGTGTGTGCGTGTGTGTGTGTGTGTGTGTGTTCCTATCTGTGTATGGAGGCACAGCATGCCCTGGAGCACATGGAGTTCAGAATACAACTTCAGTGTCAGTACTTGCCTTTCCCTTGTTTAAGACAGGGTCTTTGACTCTTTGTTGATTTTCTGCTTGTACATGTCAGACCAACTGACTTTAGAACTTCTGAGGATTCTCAGGTCTCGGCCTCCCATCTCCCCACAGGAGCACTGGGGTTGGAGATGCTGTCGTGGCATGTCCAGCTTTTATACAGGTTCTAGTATTTCAGACTCATGCATGTGAGATAAGTGCTTTTACCCAGTGAGCCATCTCACCAGCCCAAGATATTGCATTCTGTCTTTGCTATTGCTAGGGCAATGAGTAGAAAAGTGGCCAAAGGCCTTCAGCATTAGCTGTCACATTCTTTTATTATCTGATTGGTTTTCCAACATCTTCACAGGCTAATTCCCAGACTAACTGAACCCAAAACTCTGGTGTTATGATCAAGTAACTTGCCTTATGAAGCCCTCTCTGGAAATTCAATGAATTCCATTTGAGAAGCACCATCTAACATTTAAAATATGCAAATTTAACTTGCCACTGTCTACTCTCAACTACATAAGCAGGAAAATGGTTTTACTCCTTACTTCCTGTTATTGGTAGAATTCTATTATTAGTTTGTCTATGCTTATTATACATTCTATGATACATTATACTTTGTCTCTACTTAATTGGAAAAATGAGAAAAATATGTAGACTGGGCTGGCCTTGAGCTTACAAAGATCCTCCTGCCTCTGCCTCCCGAGTGCTAGGATTAAAGGAGTGTGCCACCACACCTGGCTTTTTTTCTGTTGGTCTCTTTTATGTCAAAGTGAACTTTATGTTCTTCTAAGATATTTTATAGTAAAATTTTCTTCTCTTTTTATTTTTATTTTGTGTGTATGAATGTATTGCCTGCATGTGTGTAAATGCACCTGTGTCATGCAATGCCCACAGAGGTCAGAAGAGGGCATCAGATCCTCTGGAACTGGAGTTATGGATGGTTGTTAGCTACCATGTCAGGGCTGGGAATGAAACCCAAGTCCTCTGCAAGAGCAGCCAGTGCTCTTAACCATTGAGCCATCTCTCCAGCCCCAGTAAAGTTTTCTTTTAGCTTCTTCCTGTCTCAATATGCCTTTATTTCATTCTTGTATTTATTTTTATGTAATAGATAATTCTAGGTTGGGTTTTTTGGAGCACCATAAAGATGTTACTCTGTTTTTATCTTGTTCATATTGATTTTGACATGAAATCTATCTTTATATTTACCTTTGCTCTTTTATGTATTATTTATCTTTTTGGCCTGCTTTTAAATATTTTCTCTATATCATTGTTTATAACCATTAAATTATGATATGCTCAGATATTGCCTGATGTGTGTTTGCATCGCTTTTCTCTCCTTGAGCTCCTTGGCTCTGTGGGCTGATAATTTTCATCAAATTTGGACAAATTTGAGGCCAGTGTGCTTTCAAATATTTTCCCATTCTTATCATTTGTCTCTGATTTTCATTATACACACGTTGCCAAGGTTCTGTTTGTTTACTTGCTTATCTTGTGTGGGATCATTTTGTCTCTGTGGCTCTGTTTATCTATTTAGAATGCTTGCATCTTCATGTTTACCGATCTTTTTTCACCCAGTGTCTATTCAGTCTATTCAGGCGTCCTGCTTTTCAGCTAAAATTACCTGATTTTTAAAAAAAATCTTCCACTTTTATGACACATACACATATATATTTCCTTTAAATGTCCTAGTAGTCCTATTTTCTTTGTAGTTCCTGGAAGCATTTCTGTCAACTAATTTTTATATTAAGACACATATTTTTGCTTCTTCGTATATCAAATAAAATTTATGTTTACTCATTGTACTAAGGATTGAGCCTAGGTTCTCAAGCATGGTAGACAAGTGCTTTGCTCTTGAGCTCTGTTGCTAGATCCCCAGTGAGTCTTGATGGAATGCTTAATATTGTTTATTATGCTGGTGAAAGTTTTGGAATTGTTTCTTCCCTTAAAGAGTGTTAAACATTTGCTTGGAGAAACCAGGAAATTATTTATAGATTGGTTTGATCCTTTTGATGTTTCTATTAATATTATTTTTCCCTTTGTCCTTTGCTTGTTTTGAAGCACACATCAAATAACCTTTGCTCTAGGGCTAATTTTTCTTCATTTCTTATGTGTATTCTCTCACAAATCTCCACTGGGTGTGCTGAATATTCAGTGAAATCTTGCAACTTCAGCTTCTTAGAATTCAAATGCTTCCCAGTTCTCGGTAAGGTTAGAGGTTTCATTTATAGAGTGGAGTTTTTCTTCCCTTGTCTTTATACTATGCCATGTTGAGTGCATGGCTTACCATTCAGTGTCAGACTCAAGGAGGCCTTATGCTGATGCCTAGATCAATTTTCAGCCTACTTTCTCCCCTTCATCACTTTAACATGCAAATACTTGTGTCTTGGTCTCCTGAAGTGTGTCATCTCAAACCAATGAGAATCATACTTCTTTTATTTCTCCCTTGGTCAGAAATGGACTTCAAGGAGCACTTAGGAAGAACACGGGAAAGCTATGGAGTTCAAATGGTTCTGTTTCTTGTCTCCTCATTGTTAAAGTCCTAAGATCATGGTTTAAATTTTATGTAATCTCATGTTTTTGTATAGTTTTCTGATTATAGAGGGAGGGGGAGGGCAAATCTGATACTAGTTACTTAAAAATTTATTATTTTTGTTTGAAGTGTATGAATGTATTGCCTGCAATATGTGTAAGTGCACCAGTGCTGTGCAATGCCCATGGAGGTCAGAAAGTATTGGATTTCCCTGTTGCTAGAGTTCTGGACAGCTGCTTTTTAGCCTTCATGTGGGTGCTGGGATTCAAACATGGGTCCTCTGCAAGAATAGCCAGCGCTCTTAACTGCTGAGCCATCTCTCCAGCCTCACTAGTTACGTACTGTGACCAATTGTGAAGGTCCCCAATTGATTATTTGTTTAGATTTTGAAAAATGAATCTTTTGTTTATTTAATATGAAAATATCCTGTCCTAAGATCCTCAAAGTCATCTCCCTTCCCCTGTTCATGTGTAAACACTGATTTGGAAAACCCTCTACTGCTGTTTGACTGACTATTGGGTTTTAATATTTATTTATATGTTACAAAACTGTGTGTCAGAAACTTTGCAGGACATTTTAATGCTATATTTGCTTGTTGATTTGTCTAGATTAAGCTAAGCTTGTGCTTTGGGGAAATATCCCCACCCCCCAATTCTAGTGTCTTGGAGCTAAAGTTTCTTTCTTGCTTAAGCTAAAGTTGGTAGAGGTTAGATCAAGTTGAGGGACTGGACTTTCATGTATGCACTGAGTTGATAGTCAAGACTGCTGGAACATGTTACATAGACTCCATTGTTTGTGCATGTGCTCAGTACTGAATGAATAAAGAACTGGAATGTCTTCCATGATTTCTATTGCCTCACCCTGGAAGCAAAGGGTGCCACTTCTGCTCACAGCTTTTGGCTATAACTAACTGGCCTTGTCCAGGTGCAAGGCAAGTGGGAAATGTAGTCAGTGTGCCCAGAAAGATGTGATCTCCACATGGGTGTTAGTGATGCCCGTCACAGTGTGCATTGACCCTGATACTGGCATCTCTCCATCATGAAGAGAGTTCCTCAGAACACATGGCATGTGTATAATCCCCCAAGTGTTTAAGAGGCTTTTTAAACCATTATTTTATTTTATTATTTTTTCTTTTATTATTATTATTAAACTTTTCCCATAGGTTTCCATCATTTCTCAATTGAATTTAGAGTCGCTTCCCTTTCCATGCCCCCCACCCAGCCTGAGTCCCTGTACTCTGCATCTTTTTCTGAGTCTTTCCAGAGTTTTTTTTTTCAGTTCTTTTGTTGTTCTCTCCAACTTGTATTGTTACATTATATATACAAGCTTTGTGCATTTCATGCAAAATTTCCCAATCAAATCTAGACCCATTGCCCCTTGCCCCCCCACCAGAGCTCGTGCGTTCTGCCAAATGTTTTTCATCTTTTTCTCAGTCTCTTTTAAAATTTTCAATGCAGAAGTTTACCATTTCAGTCAGTTCTTTGACCCAGTCTTTGTTGTTGTTGTTCCTTCTAATTTGCATCACTCCAAAGTATGCATATATGCATGCCACACATATATCGATTATGATGTCATATGTTTTGGCATCTTCAGCTTATGATTTCTTTTTTTTTTTTCTTTATTAAGTTGAAAGATGTCATGTTTTCTTTAAGAAATTGTTTGAAGGCTCCTCCTTGGCAAGCACAAATAACCATCAGTCCTGCCCTTGTGTTCCATACTGGGGTTTTCCCTTCCTGTGGTCACAAAATGAGGTCCAGTAAGCACTGCGTCCTTTCTTGATCTTCCTGTACTGGTCTCAGTGATACAACCTGGGTAGTCCAACAATGGCAGTGTATACTCTGAAAGGCTGAAACCCCAGTAGTTGCTCAGTCCACAAGCGGGATGTCTCAGCAGATCTCTAAGACCTCCCTGCACAGGAAGACTGGTGACTCACATTTTCAGGACATTTAAAGAGATGCCTCCATGTAGAGTCCCCTAGGACTTAGTTGACCTCTGAGGGCCAGGAACAAAGTTATCCCTTAAGTCCCTCAGCCAAAATGGTATGGGCATTAAGTATGGTTGTTAAGCATCCAGAAAGGCTAAGTTACACAAGCCTGATACTTTTTAATTACTGTATAATATTTTAGAAAAGTCTTGGACAAAAGTTCAAGCAGCCTTGTATAAGAAATATTAAGAAACACTCCCATAAAATAAATACTGTGGTTAGACACAATGTCATGACAAACTAGTTATTTTTTCTCATTCTTTGATTTTATATGCATACATACCCTCCACCCATATGCCAAAAATTCCAAAGTCTTAAAATAAATGGTAGGTTAATTCTAGAACCTGTAAAGGGATTCACAATATAAGAGCACAGTTGTTTTCAGATCATGAGGAATATAACATTACCGTTGCTCAGTTTGCCTTACAACTAGGTATTGGTGCTAGCATCCACAGATGAGGATTTGTCATTTGTTTTTCTGGGACTGTGTTACTTTACTTAACATACTATCTTCTAGTTCCATCCATTTACCTGCAAAGTTTATGATGTCATCTTTCTTTTAATATCTCTGCATCAATCTTTTAGCCATGCAGTATAGATTTTTAACCATCTTGCCTCAGGTAAAATAGAGTGAAGCCAGACACAGATCAAGAAAGAAACTGGAAAGAATTTTACCTTTATTGTATGTACAATTCCCTGGAGAGAGTCTGCCAGTCAGGGGTCACTGAGACAAACAGAGGGTCAGCTATGAGACAGAGGATGGGAGAGGAGCGGAAGATAAGTACATTTGTTATGGCTTTTACAGGAAGAAAAGGGTGATGCAGGTCAATCATGTTCAGGATTGGCTAGTTTGAATAGTGTTAGCTGGCCTTTGTCCTGGTTTTCTGGTACTTGGTCCTAGCACAAGCAAGATGTATATATAACATATCTGATGTGTGACACCCAATAAGAGTGGCTTGATTGACCATACCTCCACTCAAAACTAAGTCAAGACAACATGTAAGAAAAATTATATTACACAGATATTATTTATTATCACCATGTTTTTATTTAGAGTCCTTAGTCACGTTGAGGTCAGATCAAATTTTCAAGGTCAGGGGCTGGAGAGATAGCCTAGCAGTTAAGAGCGCTGACTGCTCTTGCAGAGGACCCGGGTTCGATCCCCAGCACCCACATGGTGGCTAAGAACCGTCTGTAACTCCAATTCCAGGAGAACTCCAGTTCCAGGGGAATCTGAGACCCTCTTCTGACCTCCGCGGCATTGCACGACACGGGTGCACAAACCTACATGCAGACAGTACATTTATACACATACAGAAATAAATAAAAAAAATTTTTTTCAAGGTCATTCAATTATTGCCTAGGGGGTCCTAGTGTTAGAACACAAAAGCCTGATTTCCAATGCAGTGCCTTCTGGGGATCGCTTCAAAAATATTTCCACCAGCTTATGACGAAGATACACACCCAGACTCCACATGGTGTGGCAATGTCCCAGAGGAGCAATCATACGCAGAGGGCATTCTTTTGCCAGTTCTCAGTGATGGGAGTTGTTTGTTTTTTTTTCCAAAAGGAAGTCCAGTAAAGAACAAGAACAGACACAGTAGCCAAGGTTCAGATTTCTAAAACACAGTGGCAATTAGCCCATGTGAATGAAGTTTTACCAAGGCCACATCCCCCTAGAACAAGGGTTAGTGTCAAACTTGAAGACGGCTCTTTGTTTCTAGCATAATAAGGGTGTGTGGCGAGGCACCGAGTCTCAGAACTTGATGCGGATCTCTGGCTCCCACACATGTGCCAAGTTAGGTTCAGGGTTGGGCTGCCTACTATAGAGCCTTCCTTTAGGAGAAAGAACAAGCAGTCCAGGATGTTGACATGTGGGTGATGACTAGGGTATATGAATATTAAGACCTATTTGCAAACACTATAGAAAAGCTAAAATTGAATTAATTTTATTTTCCTGAGTTGAAACACTGAATTAAAAAAAAAACAATTTAAATGTCTCATTCTTTTAGGAAAAAAAAATCAATGGTTTAAAATTAATTTCATTTTTAAAACTTACTGTTAACTCAATAAAGCCTTTTGGGCTTTTTAAGCTAATTGTCTTTGAACTCATTTTAAATTCAAAAGTCTTTATAATTCTGGTAATATTTTATACTATCTTTACAAAAGCAGTTCATATTACAAGCTTAGAAGATATAGAAATAATTAACAAGCCCTAAACATAGAAATGATGCACATATTTTTTTTTTTTTTGGTCTTTTCGAGACAGGGTCTCCCTGTAGCCCCAGCTGTCCTGGAATTCACTCTGTAGACCAGGCTGGCCTTGAACTCACAAAGATCCGCCTGCCTCTGCCTCCCAAGTGCTAGGATTAAAGGTGTGTGCCACCACAGCCCAGTAATGCACATATTTTTAAACATTCTTATTACTTTTAAACAATATTTTACTAATTCTTTGAGAATTTCATGCAGTTTATTTTGGATATTTGCCCCTTCCCCATAGCCCCTCAAATTCACATACCCCTACTCCCTAACGTCTTGTCTTCTTCCACTTTTATTCTTAAAGTCCATTGGGTCCAATATGTGTTGTGCAAATACTCTTACTTCTGTGTCCATCCCCTAGAGTTTAGTCTACCTACTAAGTATCATACCCTTAAAGAAGACTGACTCTCCCTCTTCCAGCTGCTATCAATTGCCAACTCTGAGACTTTGCCTCCATCTTCCCCTCAATGTTAGGATTTTGTCTGGCTTGAGCTTGCACAGGTCTTGTGCATGCTGTCAATGTTCATATGTACATCTGCCCTGCTGAATCTGGAAAACACTTTTGTAGTGTCATCTACTGCCTCTGGCTCTTACAGTTATTCAGTCAGTCATTCCATCTTCTTTTCCACAAGAATCCCTAAAGCTCAAAGAGAAGGATGTGCATAGATGTCTCATTTAGGACTGTGCACTCTGATGTCTGTTATTTTCTACATGGTTCTCTGTGGTAATTGGCTTCTGTTGTAAAAAAAAGCCTCTCTGGGGGCTGGAGAGATGGCCTAGCGGTTAAGAGCGCCGACCGCTCTTGCAGAGGACCCAGGTTCGATCCCCAGCACCCACATGGCGGCTGAGAACCGTCTGAAACTCCAACTCCAGAACTCCAGCTCCAGGGGAATCCGACGCCCACTTCTGACCTCCGCAGCATTGCACGACACGGGTGCACAGACTTGCATGCAGACAATACATTCGTACACATACAGAAATAAATAAAAAATTAATAAAAAAAAATTAAAAAAAAAAAGCCTCTCTGATGAGAGTTGAGAGGGGATAACAATAAGTCATTAAGAGTCGGTTTAATACTATATCCATTTAGCAGGATAATGGTAGGATCTCTCCTAAGGTCTGTGACCTGTCTGGTCACAGGTTCTTGACTGTAATAACAGTTCCATTTCGAGGAGCTTAAATCAGAAAGTGTTTGGTTACTCACACATTTGAGCCACTATTGCACAGTGGGCCTGCTGTGCTGGGACAGTTGTTAATGTGGTTATAGGGTCCACAGCTGGGTAAGAATGATGATTACTTTTTTTCCTGCTTCCTCCATTCTGCTTCTGAGGCTTTTTCCCATTCTTTCCTTTTGATTGGATAAATGTTCAATTTCCTTTTTCATTTCATCTTGTGATTTCTTTAGTATTTCCACTTCCTTTTGGAGCTTCTCAGTCTTTTCTTGTAGCTCCTTGTTTTGCTTGTTGGTTTCCTTTTTCATTTCAGCATGGGATCTTTTCAGTGTTTCCACTTTCTTCTGGAGTTTGTCATTGTCTCCCTCTGGGTCCTTTCTGAGTTTTTTGTTCTCTCCCTTAATTCTCTGATTTCTTTGAATATATCTGTGATTGTTATTCTACAATCTGTGTCCTGAGCTATCTCTATGGAGATCCCATTGTAGAAGTCCTCCACAGGCTCTGTAAAGTTTGGTGTGGAGTTATTCTGGGCTTAAAAAACCTGAGAGACCCCTGAGGACCAGATCCTCAACTGACCTCAAGAAAACAAAACCTTGGTAAATCTAGGCTGTGTGGCCTTAAGCCTCCAGAAGGAAAGTACAACCAGAAATAATCAGTAAGACCAGAGAAACTAATGCAGACATAATACTTGAGATCTCAGTAAAAAGACAAAAAGAGAGCACTGTTGTTTGGCCTGTCTTCAATTCTTACAGGCAGGTACATCTGCTCTGTGGCTGCCACTGCTTTTGGCACTCCTCAAGGACATGAGATACAGCTTTTTAACCTTCCAATGTGGACTGAGGACTGCTAAGATACCCAGCTTGTGAACTAAGCAGCTAATGGGAATTCAGCCTCATCAGAATATGGACTGCCATTGTTGGAGTACTTCGGCTGTATCATGGAGGCCAGTGCAGGGGCGATCAAGGCAGGACGTGTGCTTACTGGACTTTATTTGGGGGACTATGGGAGGGAAAGACCCCAACGTGGAGCACAAGTGCAGGATTGATGGTTGTTTGGACTTGCCAAGGAGGAACCTTCGAGTACCTCCTTAAGGAAAATATGACATCCTTTAGGAAAAAAAAAAGTCCTCTAATTCAAGTGATATGTGTATGTATGTATTCTTATGTCTATCTATATTACATATATATTATATATATATATATACCTATGTAATATATTATGTATATATACTGAAGCAATACAAGTAGGAGAGACAATAACAACAAAAGAACTGGAAAAAAAAAAAAGAAAAAAGATGCAGGACATGTATGGCAGAGTGCGGGGACTCAGGTGGGTGGGGGGCATGGAAAGGGAAGTGACTCTAGATTCTGATTGAGAAATTATGTAAGACTTATGGAAAAAGTTTAATAACAAAAAAAGAATGATGATTACTTTTGGTCTTCCACAGCATGCACATTACCTTTCAGGACTATGAAACTAGCAAGTAGGACTGAAGTTTGAGGTCAGGGCAAGCTTGATTTCTCCATGCTCCATAACACAAGGCTGGACGTTTCTGTCTTATTTGTGGAATCACAGGAATTTTATTATCCCAGGTTGAGAAAATTGTATCTGTATAGAAATGTGTGCATATATAATGTACATATAGTAAAGAATTGAAACACATTTTGAAAGACTAAATTAGTAATGTTAAGAGCCAGGCGTGTGGTGCACACCTTTAATCCTAGCACTTGGGAGGCAGAGGTAGGCAGATCTTTGTGAGTTCAAGGACCATCCTGTCTACCAGAGTGAGTTCCAGGACAGCTGGGGCTACAGGAGACCCTGTCTCAAAAGACCAGAAAAAAAAAAAGATATTTAAGAGAAGAAAAGCATAGGAGTTTCTATGATTTTAAAATTTCGATGCAACTCGTGTCGCAGAAAGTGTTATTTAAAAGTAATAACGTAATTAAAAATAAGCAGGTGATAAATATGTAATCCTTGAAAAAATTTGGAGGATGAGTAAACTGAACACGGGAGTAACTTAAAGTCCTTCTTAATATTTTTAGCACATAGATACGTTTTAACACTGTTAGTACCTACAGCAATATATCATTTTTACTTTTAAATTAATTTTTTACTTAGTGTAGAGAAAATGGGTTTTCTTTTATGACATTTCATACATTTAGATCATCATTCCTTGGTCACATTTGCCCCCATCCCTCTCTCTTTCTCATCTATTCTTCTTCTTCTTCTTCAATAAAACAAGCACTCGTTTGCTTTCTCTACAACACACACACACACACACACGCACACATGCTCAGAATTCAATCTAGATTTCAGATATGAAAGGAAGTATGTTTCTCACCCCCACTGACTTCTCTTGTTAAGCTTCATTGCATTTCACTTTCTAAGTTTGTAATCACTTACTGCTAATTTTTCAAATGTTAATTTCAAGGAGGACACGTGTTCATTGGGAATAACATATAGGTTAAGAAAAGCAAAGGGTGGGACTGGAGAGATGGCCTAGCGGTTAAGAGCGCCGACCGCTCTTACAGAGGACCCGGGTTCGATCCCCAGCCCCACATGGCGGCTGAGAACCGTCTGAAACTCCATTCCAGGAAGAACTCCAGTTCCAGGGGAATCCGACACCCTCTTCTGACCTCCGCGGCAGTTGCACGACACGGGTGCACAAATTGCATGCAGGCATTACATTCATACACATACAGAAATAAAAAAAAAAAAAAAAAAAAAAAAAAGAAAAGCAAAGGGTAAGAGCCCTCTTTTCTCTATTCATTCCTTTATCTCCAGATGAATACATTTTTTAAAGTTTAATGCCAAATTTCTATATCCTTTACTATTTATATGCTAATGTAAAGGGCATAACAGCATAAAATGAAAATTAAGTTTACACAGTTCTTTCCCATCCCACATTGTCTTTTAATTAAATTATTTCTTTCTTATTTATTTCTATTTATTTAATTATTTCTAGACAGAGTTTCACTATACAACCCTGGCTGGCCTGCAACTTGCTCTGTAGACAGACATGTTCATTCAAATTCACAGAGATCCACCTGCCTTGGCCTCTTGAGTGCTGGGATCAAAGATCTTTGTCTCCACACCTAACAGTTTCTAATTTTGATTCTTTTTGAAGTAGCCTAGATATGATTTAGAAACTTCAAACAGCACCGTTTTGAGAATTTTTTGAGAAATGCATGTGGCTATTTCCTTCTTTTTACTTCCCGTCACCACGTTGCAGCTTCCAATCTATCAATCTCTGTATGAGTTAGTTTTTCCATTGCTGTGCCAAAAAAATAACTTAGAAAAACAAGGAAAAAAGGGTTTCTTTGGGTTTGAGGGTATTTCTTTGGGCTTGAGGGTACTAGTTCATTATGGCAGGGAATTCATGGTTGCAGGGACTTGCAGGTCTATTTGGCTACTTACAGGGGTGTAGTGAGGAATTACTTACAGGAAAGTGGATGACTGGTGCAATTATGTTACTGAAATCTTATCCCAGCCTGAGTGAAGGCTACTGAAAGCCTATGAGGGGGGCCTTTTGTATGACCTACAGGCACTTTGACTGGCTTGAGAGTCTCCTCTCTGCAGCAATTGGTTAAATGTCACATAAGCCAATGAAAGATGAACATGAAAAGAACTGTTTTATGTACACCAAGTGGAGTGCATTAGATAGACTTGATAAAGACGAGTCACTTAAAGAAGGAAGAGGCAGGAAAATGAGACAGAAGACAGCAGCAACTGATAAGGGATAAAACTACAAAAATCTTTTGAGATTTTTCAGAGAAGCCGAAGTAGTTCCAACAGTGGGAATCCTAGCAATGCCAATGAAATGGATTACGGAGGAAACAGGTAGAGAAAGTCCTCACAGCGTCGGCATCAGTGCTCCCATGGGACCTCTTAGGTCAGTTTTGCTTAATTCCTGAGTCTCTGGACCTTGCTTCCTCCCTCTAAGAGGGAATGTTTCAATTTGGAGGAAATTGCTACACAACACTATGTAAATCCCACAGAAATTCAAGGTAAGGGTGTAGCAAAGGTCCCTTACAAGTGTTATTTCACTGGTTTGAATTCATTTCATATTTAGTCTGACTTGGGCACAAGGTCTGTAACATTGTTAAGGCTATTACTAAATAAAGTATTTATCTTCTGTTATGGACAGGCTTGTGTGCAAGAAGGAAGGTCAGATCAGAAGATCTGACACCAGAATCTCTTCTGTAGTCTCCAAATGAAGAACTGTCTCCAGATGGAGAAAGGTCAGTAACCCAAGTGCTGGGAATTTCTGGAAGTAGTTTTTCAGAAGAATTATCTCAATGGCCCTGTCTGTCAACTTGTGGTCACACAAGGCAACTGACTTTTCAGACTGAGTGGAGTTTTCTGCTGGTTCCCGGAAGGGTGGCAGAGGGATTTGAGAGTGATCAAGAACGAACAGTTTTTGCTTACCCTTTGCTTTGCAGAATTAATCCTCATGTGTGTACTGCACTTTCAAGCAACCTCAAGTCCCTTATGTGGATTACTGATGGTCTTCACATAAATCAGGTCTAACCTTGTTTGTTCTCCAGCCCGCGCAAGCAACACAAAGCACTGATGCCAACGCTGTGAGGACTTTCTCTACCTGTTTCCTCCGTAATCCATTGCATTGGCATTGCTAGGATTCCCACTGTTGGAACTACTTAGGCTTCTCTGAAAAATCTCAAAAGATTTTTGTAGTTTTATCCCTTATCAGTCGCTGTCTTCTGTCTCATTTTCCTGCCTCTTCCTTCTTTAAGGGACTCATCTTTATCAAGTCTAATGCACTCCACTTGGTGTACATAAAACAGTTCTTTTCATGTTCATCTTTCATTGGTTTATGTGACATTTAATTAAATTACATAATTGCAAGAGGATATACAGCTGGTATAAATAGATTTGGGTACAATCACAACAGGCATGGTTGAGCATCCAACTCAAGTGGTGGAAGTGACAGTGTATATATCAGAAATTAGCCAACTGGCACACAGCTTTCATCATGCTGAGCCCCCAGTCAATATGATTTACTGAAGACATAGAGAACATTCATTCAATAAGTGGTTTGTGAAGGAGAGAACAGCACAGAGAGTTGCTCTCTTAGTGAATGCAACAGAGACTTGTTTCATAGTCCTCAGACTTTCATCCATATCATTTCTCTGGGACCTAAGTCTTAATCAGCCTATGGGGCTAGGCAGTCAGCAGAACTATTACAGATCCAGATGATATGTAGGTAGTTCAGGTGATATCCATTTAGAAACTTTCTAGGTTCATTGTTTAATACAAAGACCACTAAATCAGGATATGAACATATTTGCCATTATATCTAGTTCTGATGGTTAATTTTCTCAATTTGATGAAATCTAGAGAGACAGGCTTCTGGGCATGCCTTTGGAGGATTTTCTTGGCTGGGTTAATGGAGACAGGAAGACCCAGCCACTGTGGGTGCTGTCGTTCCCTCATTGGTATCTGGGACTGTACATTAAGGAGAAAGTGAGCTAAGAATAAGTATCCATCACTTTCTTGTTCTGAAATTTCAACGCAATGTGATTAGCTCCCCCAAACTCCTGCCTCTGTGACTTCCCTACAGGGATGGCCTGTGACCTTGAACTGTGAACCAAAATAAACATTTCCTGGGCTGGAGAGATGGCCTAGCGGTTAAGAGTGCTGACCGCTCTTTTTTTTTTTTAATTAATTTTTTAAATTAATTTTATTTATTTCTGTATGTGTATGAATATACTGCCTGCATGCAAGTTTGTGCACCCGTGTCGTGCAATGCCTCGGAGGTCAGAAGAGGGTCTCGGATTCCCCTGGAGCTGGAGTTCTCCTGGAATTGGAGTTTCAGACGGTTCTCGGCCGCCATGTGGGTGCTGGGGATCAAACCTGGGTCCTCTGTAAGAGCGGTCGGCGCTCTTAGCCGCTAGGCCATCTCTCCAGCCCCAAGAGTGCCTACCGCTCTTACAGAGGATCCGGGTTCGATTCCCCAGCACCCACATGGCGGCCGAGAACCGTCTGAAACTCCAATTCCAGGAGAACTCCAGTTCCAGGGGAATCCAACACCCTCTTCTGACCTCCGCAGCATTGCACGACATGGGTGCACAGACCTGCATCCAGACAGTACATTCATACACATACAGAAATAAATAAAAATAAAAAACCCCCCAAAAACCAAAATAAACATTTGCTTTCCAAGCTGCCTTTGTTGGTATTTTATTACAGTAGCAGAAAGTAACTAGGACACTAAGGTAGATGACCGATCAATGGTTCCTCCTCAAGATGTCCATACTGGAATCCCTGGAATCTATAAAATAATAGTTACATGGTAAAGGTGAATTAAAGTTGCAGGTAGAATTAATGTTGCTACATAATTGTCCTTGAAGTTGGGAGATTCTCCTGGTAAACTGAATGTAATCACAACAGTTCCTCCAGGCAGAAAAGGCGAAAGAATGGAAGGGCGGAAAAAGAAAGTGAGTCAGAGATGAGTGACCAAGAAAGCTCTGAACTGTTTACCGTGACAAGCACTCGAGACCCTTCATCATCCCGGGGCTGGGAGCATAAGAAAATTGAGTCTACCCTTCTACCCTGAAGCCTCTGGAAAGGAGCTAGCCTTTGATTTTTTAGCCCAGAGGCACATGTATCAGATTTCTGATCTCCACAACTATAAAATAAGTTTATGCTTCTTTAGCCCCTAAATTTATGTTCAGTAGGAAATTAGTGTGCCTTTCTTATGTTCCTGACTCCCCCTTCCTAATAAGGAAAATTATATTTAGAGTATTTATTTAACTTAATCTCCAACTTCTGAAGCTCTTCTTATACCCCATGTTTACATACAGTTCCAGAGCTATTGCTTGTGACTTGGAGACAAATAAAACAAAGACACAAATCACTTAACAACTGCATTTTAAAAATTCTTAACTATCCAAGAAAAGTTTGTAAACAGTGGTTGTGAAATGGATGGAACAAAACCAAGAACCAAGAAGTACTTTGCAATCTACAACGCTTGATAAGCCAGTATTAGGGGATGCGAATGTTAGGGCCCTACTTTGGAGATAGAGGTTCTGCTAAGGTCTCCCAATTTCCCTCTGTGACCTGCCTGGCTAGATCAGCTCCCAGAATGACCTTGTAAATGTGAGTTGCCTCCATATTTATCTTGATCAGTGTAATCTCTTGGCACAGAACCTCCTAAATGATGCAATGAGGAGAAATGCTGAAGACAACTTCCTTTACAAGGGCTTCCTGCAGATCACCTGTGGGACCAAGAAGAGCAAAACCTCTAGAAACCAGTTTGAGACCTGCTGTTACAGCTACAGGAAGGTTGAGGACTGTAAGGAGGTGGCACTTTAACTTAAGATCCAATATAGAGATGACATAAATATTCAGAGAGATAACTTATGGAGTGCTGATGATTGACTCCCTAATAAGTGTCCAGTCTCTCAGTTTGGATGCAGGAGAGGGCCTTTACTTGGCTCAGATGTCAGAGTGGCTTAGTGGAAAAGGACGAAATCATGAGGATGGGAAGCTGGGGGTGGGGGGTTGTGGATGTGGATAAGGGGTGAAAAAATATAAACTTTCTCTAGGGACCCCAGGCCGATCCAGAAGGATGGCATGGCAGATTCCACCATGGACCCCTCCTGATTGAGAAACCTAGGAATGGAGATGCTCCAAGAAGAAAAAGAAATTTAAAGTCATCAGCAGTAGAAATTCTCTGAGGATCATGAATGTAGTGTAGTAGTCTTTGAGATATTAAGAATTTAGGGATGGGAGAGAGAGTGAAGGTGAATGTGTGGCATAGGACAAGAGTCTAACCTGGAACTTAATTTCTTCGTGCGAAGAGGAAGTGGTCCTGTTGTGTCTCTTCAGCTTTAAGAATAAAGTGAGCTGTATGTGGAGCTACTTTGTAAGCTTGATATAATTAAAAATAAGTCATAATGAATATTTTCATTGCTATTAAAATTGTCTTAAATTTTTATCAGTTCATTTTGATTAGCAAAGCTTTGGAATAATTTTTCTTCTGAGATATTTTATGAGCAAAGAAGGAACTGATTCCTTTTTCATCTCTGGCCTTCTTGAATTATCTCTTATCTGATCTCTTCTCTAATTTCGATTTCATTTCCACATTTTTATTCTCTTCCCTTCAACTATCCACATCACACTGGCATGTATACACTATTTTTTTTTGCCAAGATAATTTTGGACAAGGTCACTAATGATCTTCTAATGTCAGCTTTTTAATAATATTAACAGTAATAACATTAATAATGGCACTAGTTAATGTTTCTTGAGGTTTAATTATGTCGGGCATGGTTCTTAGTGAATTACATGCATTAATTAATTTATTTCAGTGAAGCAGTTACTATTATCACCAAATTAGCAATAAGAAAACTGTAGCTCAGAAATCCTGCCCCTTGACCTAGTCACAGGAAGCAGCAGAGCAAGGATGCACACCCATGTGTCCATGCTGTGGTTCTATATTTGGAGCTACTGTGCTGTTGTCTCAACTTGCTACTGTCCTCCACAAAGGTGGATTTTTGGCTTTCACATACAGTACTTGGCTGGGGAAAAGTCACTGAAAAAAACCATGGGAGGCTATAGTAAAGCAGCGGAAATGGCAGATATGACAAGTTTAAGGATGTTCTGGCTCTTGATGTTGGGGGGGTTTAGGGGTTGGTGGATTTTCTGAGATGCTGTGTTGTGAAGATATGAGTGTGTAAGTGTAGAAGTGATGTCAAAGAGGCTGTAACATAGGGAGACATGGATACATCACTGGTGAGGGCAGAGGGTCATTTCCTTCAGATCTATGTCCAGAAAGACTCAGAGGCTGGTTGTTCCATGGAGAAAATACTAAACTGTCTTTTTCCATATTTTATTAATAAATATTAAATGTACAAAATAATGGAATGCATATACTATACTTTGACCATCTCCACTCTTATTATAATCCTTTCTTACCCCTATTTCATTTCCCCTATGTATTAGATACTTTTGCATCCTTGTGACCAAAATATCTGACAGAAACAAATTAAAGGAGAAATAGTTATTTTAGCTCATGGTTTCTGAAAGATTTCAGTCCATCATGGTGGAAATGGAAGGGAAATGCATCTGTTGAAGGCAGCAATGACCACTCATAGGGGTGGGAGCATATGACAGAGACTGCACACATCTTGGTAGAACAAGTAACAAAGCAACACGGGGTGGAGCCAGAGGCTGGCATGACCTTTAATAGCCCACTCTTAGTGATGTATTTCCATTAGCCAGACCCCAAATCCTGAAGGCTTCTCACCTTCCCAATAGTGTCATGAGCTGACTTGGGAATTCAAAACATGAGCTTGTATAGAAAACTTGCAGATAAAAGAATAGAACTCTCTCTTCTATTCATGTTTTACTTTCTAGATTCCATATATGAGATGAAACACAGGATACTTGTTTTTGGGTTTTTTTTGGTCTTTTTGAGACAGGGTCTCTCTGTAGCCCCAGCTGTCCTGGAACTCACTCTGTAGACCAGGCTGGCCTTGAACTCACAAAGATCCGCCTGCCTCTGCCTCCCGAGAGCTAGGATTAAAGGCATGTGCCACCATGCCCAGAAATATTTGTTTTTTTATTTATCTGCTTTTACCTAACATAATCATCTTTAGTTCAACCCATTTTTCTACAATGACATGATTTTCATTCTTTTTTTGCCTGATTAATACTCCTTTGAATATATATGTATATATATATATATATATATATATATATATATATATATATATGTTTTGTTTTCTGAGGATCTTTCCATATCTCTTCCCATAGTTGCTGTATTAATTTGTATGTGCACCAACAGGCTATAAAGGTATCTTATTCCTTACTTGCATTTGTTGTTTTAATTTTATTTTTAAAATATTTTTAGGGAGCTGGGGGGATGGCTCTGCTGTTCAGAGTACTTACTTCTCCTGCAGAGAACCAGAGTTTGGTTCCTGGCACCCTTATGGGCAGCTCATAATCATCTATAACTTCCATGGGTGAGTGAGCATGTGTGCTCCCATATGTGTGGCACACTTTTATGTTATTGTGGTGTGTGTGTGTGTGTGTGTGTGTGTGTGCGTATGTGTGTGTGTCTTCACGTGTGTTCATGTGGAGGCCAGAGGTCGCCATCAAGTATCTTCTTTAATCATTCCACTTTATATATTGAAGCAAGTTTCTTACTTGAACACATAACTTGCCAGTTTGACAGCTGTAGAGACCCAGCTTGCCCTGGGAATTTCCTCTCTCTGTCTCGTAAGTGCTGGAATTACATGTGGGTTACTGCCACTCTTGCCCAGAATTTAAGTAGGTTCTGGAAGTTTGAACCTTGTTCCTTATGCTTGTATGGGAAGCAATTTATCCACTGAGTCATCATCCCAGCCCCAAACTTTCAGATCTTAATCCATTTTGAGATGATTTTTTTATACAGGGTGATGAATAAGAGATCTACTTTCATTCATGTGTGTTTGTGTGTGTGTGTGTGTGTGTGTGTGTAGATTTTCAAGCACTATTTGTTTTTCCAATGTATGTTTTTAGTGCCTTTGCCAGAAGTCATGTTGCTGTAGCTATGTGAGGTCATTTCTAGTCCATTGGTTTGCATGTATGTGCTCTGCTAATCCCACCGTGCTGCTCTCACTGGGACTTTACAGTATGATTTGAAATTAGGTATTGTGATATCTTCAGTCTCAGTCTTTGCTGATTAGAGTTTTGAATGCTATAGGTCCTTTGTATTTTCATATGTATTTTAGGATTGTATTTTCTAGTTCTGTCATTGGAATTGTGATCAGAGTTGCATTTTTCATGTTTAGCAAGATGGCCATTTTACTATTATTAATGTTGCCCTCTTGAACAGAGTGGGTATTTTCATCTTGTTCAAGTTCTTTCTTTAGAGTTTTGTAGTTTTTATTGTAAAGTTCATTTACGTTACTGGCAAGGTTTATTACTAAGTGACTATTTTATTCTTTTTTTAGGCTATTGTGAGTGGGGTTGTTTTCTTGATTTCTTTCTCAGTGGGCTCATTATCAGTTTATTAAAGAGATCCTGGCTTTTAATGTTGATTTTATATCCTGCTAGTTTGCTGAATTTGTTTATCAAGTCTAAAAGTCTTTGGGTTGAACCTTTACTTAGATTTATTTCTATATATGAATGTATGTAATCACATACTTCTCTGCACATAAGGATAATTTGACTTTTTCCCATTTGTATTCCTCTTATTTTTGTTCCTTGCTTCATTGCCTTGGCTCAAACTTCAAGTACTATATTGAATAAGAGTAGCAAAGAGAAATTCCTCTTTCATGCTTTCCTCATTCAGGCTGATGTTGGCTATGAGTTTCCTATGTGTGAGCTTTATCAGGTTGAGATATGATACCTGTTCCTAATTGTTTCAGGGTTTTTATCATAAAGAGAGGTTGAGTTTTGTCATAGAGTTTTTCTATAGCTATTGAAATGATCTATGATTTTTGTCCTTTAGTCTATTTATGTGCTATGTTACAATTGTTATGCTGAACCATCTTCGTACTTTTGTAATGAAACCGACTTGATTATGGTATATGATTTTTAGTGTGTGTGTGTGTGTGTGTGTGTGTGTGTGTATATACAGTGAGTGTGCTGATGTGCATTCATGCGAGGACCAGAGGTTGATGTTGAGTGTCTTTCTCTCCACCTTAGTTTTGTAGACAGGGCTTCTTCCTGAACCCAGAGTTTATTGATTGGCTAGAGTGCCTGGCCAGCAAGCTCCAGAAACTGGCTTGTCTCTGGCTCCCTCCTGCCAGTGCTAGGGTTGCAGATGCATTTTACCATGCAAGGTTTTTTTTTTTTTTTTTTTTTTTTTTTTTTTTTCATGTCGGCTGAAAATCCAGACTCAGTCCCTCATACTTGCATGGCAGGCACATTACCCACTAAGCCATTGCCCCAGCCAAGTATATAAAGTCTTGATGCACTGTTTTATTTTTTAGAGACTATTAACTTCTATAGCCAAACCATATAGATAAGATGTTATACATTTAATATACAGCATTACCCCTGTACAAATTGGAATAAATTAAGTTTAATGGTTTTAGAACCATATGGCTGTTAATTTCTGTGAATGCCAACTCTACATAGTAAATTAGAATATTTTTCCAATGTTGAGAGCACAGGTACAATTTATAAAATATTCTTTTAAAAATTTAATAGCTCAAATGTCATCCTATCACCGTCTCTTACCCCCCCCCAATGCATCTCCCACAAAATTCCATGCAGCTTTCTGTTCTTTTTTTCCTTTGTGACTCACTGGATTTAAAATCAGGATTGGACATGAAGCTATCCACTGAAGCATGAATGGCTAACTCATTGAAGACAATGACTTCATTTCCTGCAGCAGCCCTTGAAGGCTGTTTGCTCCCCCAGGTAGCACTGGGGTCTATAAACCCCTCTCCCATAAATGACTGGATATTTCTGGGTTCAGCTTCTGTAGACTGTGCAGGCAATTCTGGCTGCCGTCGGTTCATGAGTGCCCCAGCCTGGCCGTACCCAGAAGGTAGCATTTCATGGCTCTTCTCCCACTGTTTCACTTTTATATCCTTTTGCCTGCTCTTCCAACATTCCCCAAGCCTTGAAATGGATGAAACAGTTGGCTATTTAAAGCTGAGCACTCAGCAATGCCAATATTTTGGGGGGAAGTTTTATGTCTATCTTCATCATGGAAATTGCTCAATAGTTTTCTGTTGTATCTGTGCCATCCAGTTTTGGTGTTAGGGTAATACTGGCTTCATAGAATAAGTATTCTTCTCTTCCTATTTTATGGAGTAGTTTGTGGAGCACTGGAATTGGTTCTTCTTTAAAAGACTGTTAAAATTCAGCAATCCTTCTGTCCCAGGATTGATTTTTGGGGGGGGGGGATTTGCTTGTTTGTGTCATTTTGATTTGTTTTGTTGAGACAGGGTTTCATGTAGTGCAATGTTGCCATTGAACTCCATATGTAACTGAGGTTGAACTTGAACATCTGGTCCTTCTGCCTCCACCACTTAAGAGTTGGTATGTCTGTTTCTGGGGTCACCTCCAGAGAATGCTTATTGCTGTATCAATCTCATTTCTTGTTGTTGATTTGCTTAGGACTTCTTAAGACCTCTTGGTTCAATTTTCATAGGTCATATGTGCCTATACATTTATTTATTTACTCCAGATCTCCTAATTTATGGGACCAGTAAAAACTTACAAAATAACCCCTTAATTATTGTGAAGTGGTTTCGATTATAATATTTCCTTTTTTAACTCACTAATTTGGATTTTCTTCTTCCTTTTACTAAGTTGGCCAAGGATTTGTCAAGTCTTAGTCTTTTCAAAAAATCATCTTTCATCCTCATTGATCTATTACATAGAGCTTTCAGACTTGACATCATTAACTTTAGCTCTGATCTTTATAATTTCATTTCTTCTGTTCATTTTGGGTTGAGCTTGTTTTTCCTAAGTCCTTGAGTTGCATTGTTAGGTTATTTACTCGAGATCTCTCTGGTATTTTAATCTTAGCATTTCCCTCTGATCAAGGAATACATGGATTGAGACTTTGACAGCATCTTTGTTGCACTTTGGAGGTTTCCGTGATGCTCAAGTGTCCCTGTTTTCTTCTATGATGATAACAGATGCTTAACATATTTTAGTGTCTACAACATCATTATGATGTGGGCAAAACTGAAAAACTGTATATTTCCAATAAAGGAGGCAATGTGCTTTTTAGTTTCTGCTTAGGCTCTATGGTGATACAGTGAAGTTGGAAAAAAGTCAAGGCTCCTGCATTCTGCCTGCCTGCAATTTTGTCTGCATCCTACGGAGATGTGGGGAAAAGAGAAAGGAAAAAAAGAGACATTTTCAAATGTAATTTTGAAGGAAAATTCTCAAAAATGAAATAAAACCTTAATCAACTAGAATACAGATGTGTTAGATTGGCTATTCTGGAATAATTTATTTTTTCAGATATACATAAAGCAATTTTGTGACTCATAAATTTGATGAGTCAAGACATAGTCTCTTCAAAAGCAATGTTGAATAATTTGCCTGTTATTTTATGGGAACCATTTAGTAATCATATAAAGGAAGTGAGAGCTGGCAGCATAAGTAATCCTGCCACTGCTAATTAATGAGAAGAGCTGAGAGGAGATTGGGTGCATCTTAGAACAGCATCTTGCAGTATTAGATGCAGCTGTTACCATGCATCATGACTGTCAATGCACATGTATGTGTCCATGTGAGTAAGTACATGGATGAGGATACTTCCATTTGTGTAAGAGCAGTTTCTCTTTTCAACTCAATGCAAATAATTTGACTGTGACAATCTGACTCTCAAGGTGCATGGGGTATTTGGATTGGTCTTTTATCTCCAGAACACAGAACCCTGGATAGACAAAACACTTGGAGTTATTTAAATGTTACTAAAATGGACACCAAATAGGACGATGGGTACTTTGGATGCCCAATTTCTCCCATGAGTTTCCCACTTCCTCTAAAATTCCACACCCATTTCAAGAACACACTGTGATGCTTGTTTGGCAATTTCTGGTCCCTGAGCTGTGGCCCTAACTATCTACCATTATCCTTTTTTATCCCCTTTTGCAAATAGAATATATAAACTACTCAAAAAACAAAGAAGACGACAAATGACCCACTCAAAAGATGGAGTAAAGAGCTGACCAGAGACTTTGCAAGTGAGGATTTAGAGATAGCTGAGAAACATCTTAAAAAGTGTTCAACACTGCTAATAATTAAGGAAATGCAAATTAAAACCACTCTAAGATATTATCTCATTCCGATAAGACTGGCTAGGATCAAGAAAACAAATGATACCAAATGCTGGAGAGGTTGTGGGGAAAGGGGAACACTCATCCACTGCTGGGGTGAATGTAAACTCACACAACCACTATGGAAAGCAGTGTGGAGAACCCTTAAAAGACTCAAAATGAGCTTACCACCTGACCCAGCCATACCACTCCTGGGTATATACCCACAAGACTCATCCTACCACCGAGATACATGCACAGCCATGTTTAATTGCAGCTCTCTTCACAATAGCCAAGAGCTGGAATCAACCCAAGTGCCCCCCAACTGACGAGTGGATAGAGAAAATGTGGTATATCTACACAATGGACTTCTATGCAGTGGTAAAGAAAGATGACATCATGCACTTTGCAGATAAATGGATGGAACAGAAGATATTATGTTAAGTGAAGTAACACAGTCCCAGAAAAACAAACATCAAATGGTATCCCTCATCTGTGGATGCTAGCACCAAGTACTTAGTTGTAAGGTAAACTGAGCAATATTAATGTTATATTCCTCGTGATTTGAAAACAACTGTGCTCTTATATTATGAATCCCTTAACAGGTTCTAGAACTTAGCTACCATTTATTTTCAGACTTAGGAATTTTTGGTATATGGGTGGAGGTTATGTACACATATTTTAGCATAATATAAGATCAAAGATTGAGGAAAAAAAGAAAAAAAAAAAGAAAATAGAATATTGTTTTTACCCTGAGTTTTAGCTGGGATCACTGTCCATTATCCATCCAGACAGAAGCCGATTGCTGAATCCTCCTACTGTCTAGCTGTGGAATGTAATTAAATTTTGGCCAATAAAGTAATCGTGGAAGTAATGTATGCACATTTGAAGATTTTTTTTTTTAATATTTATGCCTTGGACTCTTTGCTTCTCTTCAAGGTTAGAAATACTAATGAGGTTGTGGCTCTGGACTTAAGAGTTGGAAGTTACATGCTAAAAGCATCAGAGCTGCTTAGCCTTCTTGGAAGACATAGTTCTATCTTATTTAAGCTTCTGGGCTTTGGATCCATTTTCTACACCATCTTAAACAGTACCCTAAGGCGCACTCTAAAAGATCAGTATGTAGGAATGATTTTCACTTTGCCATATTCTGGTTGCTTTCTCCTCGGATAGCCAAGATCTTCCAGGAGTTCAGACAGAGAGTTTTGAACCTCAGATCACACCTCTGATGTTTATCTAAGCTACTACTATTCAGTGAGTGAAGAAATAGAACCTTACCCCTCATCCCCTGGAAATTTATTAAGAGCAAGAATTCCTCTTGCCTTTTGTTTTCTATCTGAAGGCTCTTTCCCTTCAGGCCTCCATCGTAGCTGCCAGTGGCTTTGTTGGCTATAATTTTCCAAACAATATTCTTATCTGAAGAGAAGTGAAGAGAGGCTTCATTGTAGAAGCTGTGACGATCACATCCAGAAATTTACAAATTATTTTGCTCGTGTTACCAGTTGTGAAACGTTTTTAATACAATCTCAGGCTTATAGAAAACTTTGAGAGAAATTGCAAGATCAGTGTGTCGACTACTGACATTTGTCTGGATTTGACAACTTTTCATATTTATCCCATTTACTGTGCTATTCTTTTCTGCTTTCTGTGGGGTCTGTGTATATGTGCATATGTGTGGATCTTTGCCTATCCAGTTACTTTTTTTCTGAATCTCTTGGTAGAGAAAATACTGTGTTTTATGTCCTTGCACTTTAAAAAAAAAATGCATAGTTCAATTTTGTAGCACATTTCTTAATCATGACTGGATGTTTGTTATGTATTTGGGGAAGAAGTGAGATTATACCTTCTCATTACCTTATATCAGGGCAAACCACGTCTGTTTGCCACTTTGTGGATTAACATAGAGAAAATGTTTCATCTAAAAAAAAAGAGGACTACCAAACTTAGAAGAAAGAGGCCTTTCAGAACAGTTTCAGCCCTGAAAGCAGACTTTAAGCTTTGATTTTTTGCTTTTGAAAAATGGCTAGATGCCACTTGTGGTGGTGTACATCACTAGAAGATGCTGAACAGGCAGAGGCAGAGGCAGAAGGATCAGAAGAATGGGTAGAAGGAAGGCAGTTTGTCGTGATCTTGGATGAAATATCTTCTGGAGTTCCTTCTAGCTCTCTAAGATGACAGTGTTCTACAAAGGTGCACACCTGGCATCCTGAGAACAGTCTTGAGCTCTGTGACCACCACCTGCATTGCTGGCAGCTCTTTATAAAGCCCCAGAATTTTTCTGCATTGGAGCATTGACTTCGAAATCACATTCCTTCTTGGGCATTCCCGTCCACAGACAAGGCTACCTCCCTTGAATCCAGGTGTGTTTGTGTTTGCTTTGGCCAACAAAGTGCTACACTGATACTAAGTAACTTCTGGGGTCATGAAAGGTATGTGGCTTCACCCTTGTTCACAGGACCCTCCACTCTTAGGAGCCTTAATTGTCATGTAAGAAGTCAGCTACCTGGATGATGTCATGCTGTTAGGAACTACAACCTATAGATCATCCTTGTGGGTGATCCCTCTCTTGATGTGAGAATGTGCCACTATTACATTCTCCTCTTGAAAGAGGGAGGCAAAGCCCCAAGCTTTTTTATTCTTTCATTCATATGTCATCCATTCAACCAAATAGGAAATATACTAGCTTTTGGTGACAGAGCAATAAAGAAAGCAGGTGTAATTCTTCCTCTTTTGAAGCTTAACTTTAACCTAGTAGGAGGGTAAACTAGCAGATAATTTACAAGAGTAGTAAATATTTAATACTCTTTCACAAACAATAGTGGCAAAGGATCTGTTCTACGAGTCTACCAGTCAATCAATCATCTACCTAGTTCTTATCTCTCTCTAATTGGTTGTACATATGCACATCCCATTTCACATGACTAGAATACAGCTTGAGCCAATAAAACCTAAGTTTGAAAATACTCATATTTTCTTTTTCTTTTTTTTTTTTTTTCTTCTTTTGGAGACAAGGTCTCCTTATAGTTCCAAGAGTCCTAGAATTCACTATGTAGACCAGGCTGGCCTTAAACTCACAAAGATCCCCCTACTTCTACCTCTTGAGTGCTGGGATTAAAGGCATGTGCCACCACACCTGGCCAAAATACTCTTATTTTCTAGACACTGCTCAAAGACAGAAATCTACATGTCACTTCCATGGATTCTGTGACAATGTGAAATTAGTGCACACATACATGTATGTGTGTTTACTTTCTGTATTTTTCTCATAAGTAGTTTGCATGTGCAGAGCACACTGAAGAGCACAGGTGTAGATATGTAACACTGATGGTTGATATGTGGTTAGTTTTTTTTTACAGCATTTGTTTTAGTAAAAATGAGAAACTCTGAGTCTTCATATTGCACAGATTTTTTTATGTTTTAATTTATTATTTTTAATTTCAGGCCAGTCATAAGATATCTTATAAACAAAGGCCAGGAAGCCACCACCTCTTTTTATAGACTCCACCAGGGGCCACGAGGATCTGCAGGGTCCTTTAACATTATTCCAGAATCAGTTGATGTGGTCCTATAGAGTGCAGTGTTAATTTGAGCTCTTGAAGTTCTGTGTAGTCAGAGTCAATACCATATTTTTCTAAGGTATGGTGTTTTCTATAAGGTAGTAAGAACAGCATGATCCTCAAGGTAGGTTTAAAACACTCTGCTGTGAACTGGCTCTAGAACAGAACCAATTTCCAAGCTGGGAGGATGGTGGGTCTTTATGATCTAGAATTCGTTCTTTTGACAGGTTCTCCCTAATCCCATCCCACCTGGAAGTCACTGTGTGGACCAGGCTGGCCTCTATCTTGCAGACATCCTCATGCTTCTGCCTCTGCTTCTGGAGGGTTAGGATTAAAGGCACATGCCACCATGCCTGGCATATGACCTAGAATTTCTAATGACTCCAATTTCAAATATTTGTATAGTTATTTTCCCTCTAAAATTAAGTTATCCAAGTTGCAATGAATAGTGCAGCAGGGAGGCATAAGACTGCCCTCAGACCCTAGCAAAGCTTGGTGCAAAATGAGAATTCAGGCCCTACCTGTTTGACTGGAGAGGAGCATTCAGTGGGTGTGGCCTCTGTAAACATCACGTGTCTCTCTTCTTGTGTCTGGTTTGGCTTCAGAACAGAGCGTTGCAATTCAGCAGGGAAATCAGGTAATTCCTGGCATCTTACCAGCTCTGCAGAGACTGGGAGCTGGCAGACAAGGCACTACTGCTCCTGTCCAGGTCTATTTGTCTGAAAAAAAAAATCATTCTCACTTAAAAAAAAAATCCAAAGAGCAAACAATCACCACCACCTCCCAAACCAAACAAGAAGTAAAAAAGTTCACCCTTTGGTAATTTTTCCTGCTTTTCCTTAAAAATACCAGTGTTTATTTAATAGACCCTCAGCCTCAGGATGGAAACAAACAGATCAATCACCAGGGTGTTCCATTGTGCCCATCATCCTGAAGTCTGTCGATGGTATTTATCCGAGACTGAAAGTCATCACACGGGGCACAGGTGCAGTTGATGTGGCATGACATTGCTGCTCTATGAAGAGCTGTGAGTGACAGCAAGGAGGTAGAGGAAGTTATGCCCGAGTGTACCAGGCACCAAGCCCACCTCCCAGCCTCCATGCCAGCCTCTGCCTCACCAGTCATCTGGTCATGCCAACCATGTCTTATCAATGACCTCCATAGCAGCTGGCATTTTGCTTGCCTCCTGCTTTGCCTAGGGCCAAGACCGAGATGAATATCTAATGGGCCCTAATATCTAAAATCTTTCTCTGTTTGGATGAGATCACTTTCTGCTGCTTCCTAGCATGGATCTGTGCTTATTTTTCAGACAAGAATGCAAGTAGGTCCCCACAGGTAAAGGCTCTGCCCATATTTGGAAAACCAGGATTGATGATTGGCATTTGCAAACTCAACATAACTCTCACATAAGCCAGGAACTTAAGACCAGTAAAAGCAATGTGGCTACGAAACATTTAAGCTTTAGGGAGAATAGCTATCTTCCCTGAGGGAGCCAAAACAAGCTATTAATTCTATAGCCTAATGGGATGAAATGCCGCATAAACTTGACCCTGTCCAAGTCATGCGGGTGGACTGATGACATGAAGGCCACTTTTTGAACTATTGAGCAACTTCATTGTGGAGAAGATGTCAGCAACGTTTTGGTGATGAGCAAATAGTTTCCACCTACCTTGGGTTTCAGACCCAAAGCTCTGGTAGATGCCTCTATATACATACACACTTAGGGTTTGGGGAGCCATTCAGGTGTTCTTAGGACTTAAAATGTGTTGAATGACGTTTCCTCTGGAAAAGTAATGTCTAGAAAGGATTCTGTCCACGTCCATCTTTGTTAATTTGTTAATACTTACTTATAGGAACATGGGTGACAACAAGCAGGTACATCACTGACATGTCCCCTGAGGAGTCTCAGCACTGACGACTCTCACCTGAGTCATGTATGAGTCATGAAAAGCCACATAAACAAAGAGCCTCCATCAGCTAGCCTACCAAAGTGTCCCACTCCAGTCATGTGCTTACATCTTAATTTGGGGAAAACACAGGATTCATGAGAATCTTATTAGCTCTGTGACCTCCCTGTGAGACTTATGACCTTCCACCTCCCTCCATGATAATGTTTAATGTTAATGGGTCTAATTTCATGAGGATCTCAGGGGAGTAATTACAGCTGCTCTGGTTTAAGACAACAAAGGTTATAAACATATCAGAAGAAACAGCCACGCAATAGGTTTATATAAAAGAAACCTCACAGATGTTTGTAAACTCTAAAGAGCCCTGTGTTCCATTAGGAAGGACAGTCATTGTTCAAGTCTTTCAAGTATGCTGTACATAGAATCATAGACCAAGCATGGACTGGGGGTATGACACCTTGAACACAGATGGTGCCAAGGAAGACTTGGTGACTTAAGTTAGTGTGGGAGGTCTGCTCGGGTAGGAGTCGATACTTGAGCTAAGCCAAGAGGCAGGAAGGATAATGTCACTACTCTTTTTTTAAAATTATTTTATTTTATTTATTTCTTTATGTGTATGAATGTACTGTCTGCATTCAGGTTTGTGCACCCATGTTGTGCAATGCTGCAGAGGTCAGAAGAGGGGGTCGGATTCCCCTGGAACTGGAGTTCTCCTGGAATTGGAGTTTCAGATGGTTCTCAGCCACCATGTGTGTGCTGGGGATTGAACCCGGGTCCTCTGCAAGAGCAGTTGGCGCTCTTAACCGCTAGGCTATCTCTCCAGCCCCATAATGTCACTACTCTTACTCCTTGTCCTAGTCCTTGTGATCTCATCATGGAGGATACAAAATCCAAATCTCAGAATCCTGAAATTGTTGAAATGCAAGCTTAACAATGATCTGATCCAATGACCTGGATCAGTATAGTTTTTTTTTTTTTTTTCATCTATGAAATGGACTGATGCAACGTCCCTAGGGCTTAGTAGGTAACTCATTGTATTTTATGGTCATGTCCACTTAGAACATTGTGCAGGGCGGGATCTGTGTGTGCATACAGCTGGGGTAGTAGCATGAGTAGAACTATGCATGCTGTAAGACTCTCAGAGGGGAACTGAAAACTTCAGCTTTGCTGCTGAGGTAACGGTGACCGTCGTGGTCCTCAAACTCTCACAGGACATGTCTTCAGGAAGCCTTTTGTCTCAAGGATTGAAACTTGAATGCTTTGCAGAGTAGCTTGTATATTTGTTCATTTATTCATTCACTTGGTTTTGAATTTTTGTGATGTTGAGAAATTAGACAGATATATACAGGGATAAACAGTTGCCAATCCCAATTTCCAGGGTGTGTATAAGGCCCCAGGTTAATCTTATCCAGTCATGATTGATCGATTGATTGATTCATTCAGTAATATCCTCACATGGGGTAGAGAGATGGCTCTGTGGCTAAGAGCACTGGCTGTTCTTGCAGAAGACCTGGTCTGGAGTCCCAGAACCCATAAGTCAGCTAACAGCTGTTTGTGACTTCATTTCCAGGATATCTGATGCCCTCTTCTGTCCTCCAAGGGCATTGCACTACATGGGTGCACTTATATACATGCAGACAATATACTCACATACATAAACATGACAAGAAATTAAATATAATATCCTCGCCCTCTGGACCTTACATCCTCTCTTTAGGAAAGAATAACGGCATCTTGTCCAGGGTCTCTGGTATGCTGCAGCACTAATTTGTGGCTGTTTAGCAGACACTTAATCTCCGAGGTGCTCCAGAACTGTGGATGAGAGTTGTTTTTGGTTGTTTTGGGATAAACACCATGACCAAAAGCAACTTGGGGAAGAAAAAATTATTTCATCTTTTACTTCAAAGTGACAGTCTATCATTGAGGGATGTCAGGGCAGGAACTCGAGGCAGTCCAGGAACCCAGAGGCAGAAACTGAAGTACTGACGATAGAAGAACACTGCTTACTAGCTTGCTCCTCTGGCCCATGTGCAACCAACTTTCTAACCCAGGGCCACCTGCCCAGGGAGGTACCACCCATGTTGGGCTGGGTCCTCCCAAATCATTCAACAATCAAGAAAATGTCTCACAGACATGCCCACAGGCCAATCTGATAGAGGAAATTACCCAGTTGAGGTTCCCTTTTCCCTGGTGTGATACATTGACAACAAGCTATCCAGCACAATAGTCGCCTGTTGGAGACTTACTAGAAAAGGGAAGTGATTTGTGACTCTCTAACCCATTAGATATCTTAAAGGTGGCAGCTGTATATGTTCATGGCTACCAATGGAAAGAGAACTGTGATGCCTTTGACTTAATATTACCATTACTTTGTGACTCATTGTGCTGTATTATCAACCCTAGCTTCTTTCTCTTTTGTCTCCCTGTTGCTCATGTTTCAGGCTTCAGCTCCCGTTGTCCTCTTCCAGAAAACAACCTGGTTACAGCACCTGGATTAGATAGACCTTTGAGCTTTTATGTATATCATTACCTGCTTGGCCATTTCATCGAGGCCTGAGGGCTTCATAATTCCTTCTCTAGACCCTGACCAGCTTGGAGAGCAAATATTAAGCACTGTTTCTCCTATGGTTGTTGGCACTAGTGATTTCCTGATACTTCACTAGCTAGGCCAGTTTCGAGGTTGATAGTTGTATCTGATTCTGAGGTTTCCTTGGTGGAACTTTTTGTACAGGTAAAGACTTAACCTGTGCAATAGTTTAGGCCCATCTTTAGTTCTCGCTGATCTATATAGTCGTAGTTGGTGGTCTCCTATCCTGGCAGATTTTCCTACTGGAACTTTGCACATCATTTTGCTTGTAGACACTGAGATGGCGTCCCAATTGTGACTTGATGAGACTGATTTTCCTAATGAGCTCCAGATTCTTTCTGCCAGCCAATACAGCTGGAATGTGCTCACTGTCCCCTCACACAGCCAACAGCCCGAGGGTCCTGTTTCCTGGGTGCTCTCTCTATACCACTGGAGCTCTCTCTGTAGTGGTCCCTCCCTTCCTGGGTTAACAGCAGTGTCCCAGATACATGCATAACAGGTTTCCAATTTATTTCTTTTCAACAGCCCTTGGTAAAAAGTTCCTCCCCACTTCTCTCTTTCTATTGCTTGCCTTTACTTTATCTGCTAAATCCCTGCTTGTGGGTCTCCAGCTGCCTTTATAGCACCTGCCCTTGTTAATATCTCCGTGTTGTTGCAGTTGCTGCCCGTGGGGTCTTAATGAGGAACAGGTGGGTATTATCAGGTCACTTTCAGGAAATAGGATGGGAAGGGAAGCTATTACCAACCACAGCATTATACAGGTTATCTCATTTAAAACCATCCGTGTGCAGTAAATATTATTTCTCTGACTTTAATATGAGAAAACCTATCCCTGGGAAAACCTCTAAATATCGTTCCTTTAAAATTCATTGTAAGATTTGATGTCTTTTCTGCTCAAGTTCTTTCCATGGTGTCCTGTTACCTACTATAAAATAAAGTTCACATTTCCTTTATCGCCTAGCGGTTAAGAGCGCCGACTGCTCTTATAGAGGACCCCGGTTCGATCCCCAGCACACACATGGCGAATGAGAACTGTCTGAAACTCCAATTCCAGGAGAACTCCAGTTCCAGGGGAATCCGACACCCTCTTGTGACCTCCGTGGCATTGCAGGACACGGGTGCACAAACTTGCATGCAGACAGTACATTGATACACATAACATAAATAAATAAATGCCGGGCGTGGTAGTGCACGCCTTTAATCCTAGCACTTGGGAGGCAGAGGCACGTGGATCTCTGTGAGTTCGAGGCCAGCCTGGTCTACAGAGTGAGTTCCAGGACAGCCAGAGCTACAGGGAGACCCTGTCTCAAAAAAAAAAAAAAAAGACAAAAAAAAGACATTTCTATTTTTTTTAAATTTATTTTTATTGATGCTTTGTGTGTTTCATACATCATTTTCCAATTCAGTTCAGGCATATATCCCCTTCCCTTCCTCCCCACCCCACCCTACCCATCGCAGATTCGTAGCAATTCTGCCGTAAGTTTTCTGCATCTTTCTCTGCTTTGTTTGTTTTGGTTTTTGTTTCATTTTTTTTTAACAAAGGTGATAATTTGTGAGTACATACAAGCATCCTGCATGTAAACCAATTTGCAACAGTTGTGCCCAAACCACATAGCCCAATTGGGCAACACCATCTTCTTTGGAATAGTGGTTGGGCGCTGTTCAAATGGTATGATTGGGGTTACCAATTGGCAACAGTATTAGAGAAGAACATCGAGTTTGTCCCATAGTCTCATTCTGATATGTGTTGGTTGTAGTCCTCAACACTATTAATTACGCCATTCCCCCCAAACGATCTTCACGATTAAGCCCTTACCCAGTTCAATCACACATCAGAGGCAAGCGACTTGCCGTGGCATGGGCCTAGTATGTTGGCCTAGAGCCATCTTGCTCGCAGGATTTTCTCCCAATCAACACCATTTTCGTCTCAAACTTCGATTGGAATAAAAGACAAATGGTCGGTTGTAGTAAAGACCGCTTAGGCAGAAATACTCGATACTGAATGGAGGACTTTCCAGACTGTCAGCCCAGTCACTACTACTGCTTCAATTAGTGACCTGGGTATGATACCACACGCTAGTACTCATGAACTGTTGTAGCTGTATTGCTTGCACAGGAGAATAACCTGCACAGCTATATTTTATTTTCTGCGTCGGGGTAATCCTGTTGCACAGACATTAGCAAAAAAAGCATGGAATACGAACTTTTTCACCAAATGTCTCTTTCACAAAACTGACTTAGAATGGTGCTGAGATAAGTAGAAAATGTTGGTAACAGTGTACTCAAATTTTTCTACAATGCGTGAATTCTATGGAGCAGTAGACAGGAAAGAGACAGAGGAATCATGAAAATGGTGCTACGTTGTTAAGAATAGTTGGATGGGAGCTTGAAGACGGGGGATCGGATGCTTATAAAGCTGAAGATATTAAATACACTAATGCTCTCCGAGAAAAATCTACAACGTTCAATCTACGGTTCCTATTCTCTGGCATTATGTGGGATTCCTTAGCTTAGGCATTAAATTTACTTATCAATCACACCAGTTTTAATATTCCCAATCTATTTTTCTTTTGTGTGTACAGGCGCACTAACAACCATTTAGTAAAATAATAAAAGGAACATCAACAAATACAAAAGCATGCATATACAGAAAGTGCCATGACTGAGATAAAATAGGGAGAACCAGAGAGGGGTGAAAGAGGCAGGTTGGGATGATGGTGTACCTTGGGGGCTAGGCGGGTGGTATATACCTAATCGAATGGTGCAAAGCTATTGATTTTTATATTTGACGAGAGAAATTTCAAAAAAATGTCAACATTTCATATTGTACACCCATATCCTTTAACAAATTATCTCCTGCTTGCAGGGGCTAGATGCCAAGCATAAATTTGTTGTTCTATATTACTGTGGCCACATAACCCATATTTTTGTTATAATTTATTGCTATTCTAAACACTCTCATATAAAATTCAACAGAGATCTAGGCCTTTAGTTTCTCTTTCCTTTCTGTTCGGATAAAAGTATTTTGCGCGCCATCTTTTCGGGCAATCACTACACCATCATGCACGTCTAGAGGTCTGAATAGAACGTGGATCCATATATTTTGCGGCTGCGGCCCTTCCACTGGGCCACCTACTATGTATGCACTACCTGGGTTTAGACTGGTCATTCCATATGCTGATTCCTTCTCTGAAAAGCAGACATTGTCGCGGAACCAACGCTTTATCAACAGTTCAATCATGCGAAGAGAACTTTATATTTGAATTTGGGCTCTCAGCACGACTGGAAGAACCGGAACTCTAACTCCTAACTCGACCCGCACGTTTGATCTGTATCTTATCTTTAACAAGTCGCTCTTCAACCGTTATGGAATATCATGCGTTAATTCGTGCCATCATGTGTCTCGCCAGTGCGCATTCATTTCCCCAATATCAAGCTCGTCATTATCATACTCCAAAAGTATCCTTTCTTCTACCCTGGTCAGAGGTTCGAGTATGACACATGTCTGTATTTATTAATTTAACATCACACAGATAAACCGGTGTATATCAGATTTAGAGTTTGTTACGATTAAGCCTTTTTCTGTGAGTTGTAGGAATTTAGTCGTCTGGCTAATCCAGGGGATAAAAATAAAAAGTATGTAAAGTAATGTATTTATTAGCTTTGTTGATGAATACCTCCACTTGTCCTTATTTCTGGTAATTCTAACTACCTTAATACGTACAATCCTGAATGGCCTTGCTGAGATAAACTAGGAATCTTTAATGAAGACACATTGTGAAACTAAACTGTATGAACACCCAGGAATGAGTAGGAACACGAAAAGAGTAACATCACACCCGAGAGAGAAACTATTTTAGCAGTGGTAGCATCGAGGCGCGGAGATTACTTAATTCACATTCAACATTGCGGATAGTCCGACTCTCTCTTTATATCGGTGACTATTTAAAAAGTAAAATAGAATATATTAAAATAAGGTCCATGGATTTTTCTTCTTGTACAGTTAGGAGTTCACAAAAAATAATAGTTAAATTATTTCCACTCAATTAGAGTGGGGACATACAAATCAAGGTTATTATAGTCATACTTAGCAGTATTAATAGATTTCTATTTTTGTTAATGCAGAGAGCAAACTAGGAAAGGATGATACATTACATACTACACATATAACAAAAAAGAATTATTGTCTTTCCAGAATAAGCTTCAATTCTAGAAAGATTGATAAGTTGAGTACTTCGTTTGGGACATCTCGCAGCAACAATGAGCATGGGTTTTGGTTTGGTCAAATTAAAAACAGTAGTGTGAGCCGTCAACAGCAGATCCATATGGAGCATTCACTCCACTTAATCAACAAATCATACAGCTATAGGGGTTGCTGTTTGCATAGACATAGACCATCTTACTGAAAGTCTCCTAGAAACCCTATATAGTATTCTTACTCGGTTTAATACAGACTCAAGTGGTCTTAACTCGTCCACCATAGCGGCTCGCTTCACTATGTCCTGTGGAGTACCAATCATTTATAATGCGGAAGCAAGGGACATGAAGAACAGGACTGTAGTTATCAGCGCAGCACAGATCCACATGGCCCAGGAAAGAATCAGCAAAGACCAGACGCAACAGCAATGAGAAAACCTAATGCTTTTGCGTCCCACACTCTATCATGGCCTAACTAAAAAGAGCATTAACACCTGTACATCATCGCTTTGTGAATCTGCACAGCTAATCTTCTTACTCTTTCTTTCTCCCTTCCTTAAAATCCTATACACGTAACCAATTATTCAGCACGCACTACTGGTTCTACGCTGGCTGGCATTATTGGAGGTGAGCATTTAGACCAATCTTCTCTATTCATGTTATTTATTCGTAGTGAAGTTTTTTCTAATAGGAATTCCATTAACAATGCGATTATCAGCTTACTACAGAAATGAGTAACTTATTAATCATATGGTGCTGGCAACAAACCGAGTTTCTCTCGTATGTATGAATCATTTAACACTGCACTGGCCAAACAACCGCTTTAAAAGAAGAAGCATTTCAGAAATGTCTTACTAAATCCAAATGAACTGAGGAATAGATCTTATGAAAAAACTAAGACTTAAAAGCCCAAGACTGCCCAAGGTTTCACAGCTTGTAAGTGCAAAATGGGATTTAAAGTGAGTCTCCGTGATTCCAAAGTCTAATCGTTTTTACTATTGTTGTCCCATCAGTAAGAAAATGACATTTTTGATTTAAAACATTTATTAGCTTATTTTCATCACGAAAGTAAATCCACAGGGTACGCCTGTGATATAGTTCTATAGTTGGCTTTAATGATAAGTAGATAGGTTTACTAATCGTATGACTCATATTGTCATTAAAGGAATTCCTGGGAAGCTTGAGGTTGCGAACTGATGGTAGCTTTAGGTGGGAGGCGATTAGCGCTGCGAGATGAGAATAACAGGCCTTGAGAGCATTGGGGCCATTGGCAGGCTTTACTACATACCCCCCTTCGATTTCAATTTAGGGTATATCTTATGGTTAATACAACAACCTCGTGAGAGACGACGACACATCCATGATGCTATTCCACACCACACAACACACACTGTCCACCTGAGCATAGCACACCAAACTAACATAGAGTGAAAGTAGCACAGCAGATAGGACCAACAATCACCGCCCACTCCAGGGGAAGAAGAGGAAGATCTTTTCTTTGGGTCATTTTAGATGGTGTTGAAAGTTAAATACACTATCTAGGTCTTCCACATAAACACACACATCCCCACTTCTCGATATTTGCCTATAGAACTAGAATCTCATTGTTTAATACACACAGTATCTTGCTACCCAGGGGCGCATGAATGATGAGGAGCATAGTTACCTTTCTGGAAGGATTCTGCTAAGGCCAGTTCAAAGACTTTTAGGGATCTCACTTGATGCGTGAACACAGATCATATGCAGAGTTACACCAACACTCCTGGAATTTCCTAACCTTTGCTAATACCAGAATTGCGGAGTCTATTCTGTTAAAAAAGGCGCACCTTGCTTCACTGTCTCGAAAGCAAGGTCACCACTGTGCACGAGACACTAGGAGTGTACTCTGGGAAGAGGTGGGGGCACGGTAACACTGTGTACATGAGGCAAGACCTAGTTTTCCGAATTATAGAGGGAATCAAAATACATCGAGAAGACACAATATGCACATCTATAAATGTCATTAAGAAAAGAGACCACGTAAAGCTTTGCTGGGTCAAAACTAGGTGCCATCCATGCCCCTTTTTTAAGTTTCATAAGCACTTTGGTTAGGCTCAAGCACAGAGGCCAATATGGGCAGAAACTTTTGTGATGTCTCCAAAGGAGTCTGAAGTGCCTGGCTTGTGTCTTACCCAGATGTAGGAAGTTGTTTCGAGCGAGGACAGCAATGGGGGGAGACGCTGGATGAATTTGGAGACAACACTGGATACGTGAAAAGACCAGAAAATCACTAAAAAAAAAACAAAACAAAAGAAAAGACACAACACCATTGTACTGGTTCAGGAAGGGAAAAAGATGTAAACACACTTGGGGTGGTTTTCACGAGTTATGTCACTAGAAAATGTAGTGACGCAAAGTGTACTAGGGAAATTCTTCAGTAAGACAGGTGACCTGTTAACATGCAGTTCTGTCTGCAGGTCGCCTGTCTCGGCTGTTACGAGAATAAGCTGAGGCCCACATGGCACGAGAGTCGTGAATGGCAGCCGAGTCAGCATCCGCATCTCAATGGATTACGAGTGTAGTTGGGAGAGGTTTCCTCTTGGCTCTCTGGTTTGGGTCTGATGATAGACAGTGTTTAGATCAGGAAAATTGGCGCGCAAACAAATCCCAAAAGGATGAAGTAGAAAGAGGTAGCCTACTTCTGTCGTTCGTTGTGTTTTTTTTATTAGTAATAACGACTTTCTATTATGTCTAACTCTCGTAGCTAATAAAGGAATATCCGATTCAAGCGAAGAAAGAACGAGAACAGTTGACTTACGCGCCTATCGTCAGAGTAATGGAGTAGTGGATTATATTGAAAGAGATAAGACTTTTATCGTAATTGTTGGAGGAGCTATGCGTAAAGTACAGACGCAGAGGTCAACAATTGTCTTCAAAGTGTTCTCAATTTGTTTAAAAGGTTATCGACACAAATCGAGATTTAGAATGTTATACAGGAAGGAGAAAGAAGTCGCTCAAGATCCATGTTTCGAAAGCTAAAGAGGGTTCATCTTGAGATTTTGTTTTGCCTGTATTGTGCTAAAAAATTTCTTGCAAAAATGATCTACCCACAGGCTAAAAAGTGACCTTCGTAAGATGTGTAGGAGAGTAACAAAACCGGAGGTTTGTATTGTTGTTAGGGTATTTAACAATTTTTTTGCGTGTGTATTGAAATAACCACTAGACACTTTGCCTTCCAAGGTCAAAGATTTCCTAGTCTACAAATCGAAGTTCCATTGAACTACATGTTTGTTGGTATTGGAATCATATTTGCAGATATTTATAATAATTGAGTGCAAAAAGGCAAAGCTCAAAGAACAATTATGAAGACGACAGAGAAGTAGTATTTTCCTATGTTGGGGTGTGCTGGTATTCCTAATTCAAAGGAAGGATGGAGGAGTATATATCACCAGAGGGATCACCTGAGGCGAGAGGTGTGAATTAAGTTAGGATTCTAGAGAGTAGAAGGAGAGAAGCCAAAGGCAATCTATAATAGAGTTCAAACGAGTCTCTTTTAGCAAGATGTGCATTTCACGAAAATAGTCGCAAGCAAGTACCGATATGCACGAAAGGCGTATGGTGAGAACAGTGAAATTTAAGAGCACATAGAAATAAAGTGTTTAGAGTGAAGCAATGGGAAGTATTGGATTTCACAAGGCTGATAATTAAAGTTCAGTAAGAGTTCTTAAATTGCGATCCACAGGTGCTTCCAAATGTTCCCCAGAAAATGGAGGGCTAATGAGTAATCTATTATTTCATGACGTGGGCTAATAGGGATCACGAACCAATTTATTACTACATACTAAGTCACAATATCGAGATAGGGCCAATGAAACAAATTGTTGTGACGTGAAGCGAGAGGCATTTGAGACAATCACAACATGTATATTCATGGCCTATTCTTCCATAGCTAATATCCATAGAGGCTTAACATTCCATTATATATGTTCTTTTCGGCCACTACAGTATATATGACACATAAGTTTAGAATCGAAACCATTTCTGGCATAGATGGTATTATAAGGGAAGTTCATAATATTTTCAACTCTAATAAAATACAAATCTGCTGCACTTTACAATAAACTCCTCGACGCAGTGGAAGTAGGTAGATATCAGGAATCAGAACAAGACAAAATCTACAAATAGATTTGATCAGCTGTCCATGCCACTTCTTCTGACGGAACTACTTCATTCTGAAAAGCATGAAGAAAGTAGGAAGCAATCTGGATCAAAATATTTAATTCAGATGTTTTCATAGTGATAATATAAGGGCACAAGATCTGGTCCGTATGTGAGAAGTGGATCCGACCACCTTAGGGATGAATACAAAGTTTTGTATTGTTTCTATACAATTGCATCTGGTCACTTATTTGCTTAAAGACACACGATTCGGTCACCTCTTCCTCTGATCTCTTCTCCTATTTCTACGTTTTTCCATTGTTGCTTCCCTTCATTTTTCGTTCATAATGAATTACTTCTACAACATTTGTCTCTATGATGTCAACAACAGTTAACTCACTTTCAATTTGATTGAACTTAGGAGGGAGGTTTCCTCCTCTTACATATCCTTAATAAGGGAACAAGATTTATTTCCTAAACTCTACGAGCTATAGCATGATATATGACTTATGTTAGGCTTCCGGTCTGAGAGTATTGTTGTAATCTGATGTAAAGTTGCCATATTGGCTACTTAGGGATACTTTTCAAAGTTCCTACATAGTGCGGAGAGGAGGAGAATTATTAGCTAGTGCAGCTCATGTGTGTCTAAGTCACTCACGACTAGTTAGGTTTAGAGTATTTCTAGGCTAGGAGAGAGAGGCAAGCCGAGAGAGAAGCAGAGAAAATGTAGTCAAAACGCTATGAGCTGGTCGTTGAAAGGAGTGTCAGAAATATAATGCGTCCCTTGTGTGGTTACTGCATTTCAAACCATGAATCCTGACCGAGACCACCAAAGGGTCTATTTTAGAGTAGCACACAAGCGAATGATCCACAATTAGGCGGCTGTGTTTTTCACATCTGTATCTCTTATTACCTCATGCTATAATGGTCCTATAGGCTCATGTACTGAACAAAGAGATACGTTAGCAGCAGCTCTCTACCCACAGGAGAAAACCGCCCTTCAAGTTGCCTGACAGGGCACGCAAATCAGAGAGAGATATCTCTGATAAACTAGTCTTATCACCCATATCCAACAGAGGGCTTTGCCTTTACCCACTCTGTTTGACCAAAGCTATCGTAAGTGTTTCGAACAACCATGGGAACCGCGTGAGCAATGATGATTGGAGATTGTCTTAGTCTATGAGCGAGCCTGGGCTCCCTATGGGAAACACTGAACATAACTCGGCGCATACGTATGAGAGAGTTTTAAGACGGATCACCGCTTAGAGATTCGATAAGGCTCGCACACACCAACAACCAAAGAGAAAATATCAAATCTTGCGAAGGTTATGTGTTGGTCGCGGCAAATTCCCTAGGAGGTTTTAAAGGCTAATAAAGCAACCAACTGAACTGAGGCCAATAACACACACAACAAAGTATATTGTGCACGATCGGTGTGCAAAACATAACTATCACAAATTGGCGACGACTATAACTACAACAAACTATCATAAACTGGACCTTTCAAAAAACCCCTCAAAAAAAACCAACTTGAGGACTCAAGGTGTGGCACTCTAAACAAAAGTAACCCACAGGGAGGAGGGGGTCACGAGTAATGTAGAGTCGCCCTTTTATTTAGGGAAAGCGCCGGTGATTGTTTTTAAGGTCTGTTATCCATACTATTAGAGGAGCATAATCTGGTGTGAGAATTTTAGCAGTTATCTTAGCTTTATTGAAATGCATAAAGGTTNATGAACTTTGCAGGTAAATGGATGGAGCTTGAAGACATCATGTTAAGTGAAGTAACACAGTCCCAGAAAAACAAACGACAAATGGTATCTCTCATATGTGGACACTAGTACCAATAACCCAGTTATAAATATTTCTTGTGGAGAGGGATGCACATTAAAAGAACAACAACAGAAAGATTGCATCAGAAGGCTGACTGAAATAGTGACTCAGGAGGGGTGGGAGGGGTGGGAGAGGGACACGGGTGTATATTCGATTGGTGCATGTTTAATTGACATGAGTTCAAAAAAAAGACATTTCTAAGCCCAATATTCAAAATGCTCTAGTCTACATTTTTGTTCTTTTACTTACTACCTTATAAATGCTCAAATATAATTAAACAGAGATAGGCTTTTTTTTTCTCTTTTGCAAAAGTATGGCGCTCTTTCCAATCTCTACACCTCTGTCTCTGTGATGACTTCCTTCTTCCTGTCCCCTCCCCTATGTATATTTGAGGCACCACTTGAAAGCAGCAGCCAAAACGTCACAGTCATCACAGAAACCATGAATTCCTGAGCTGGAAACAACTCCCCCCTGACCCGCGTGATCTGGATCTCTCCTTTAGTCCTTAACGTTTGATCATGATGTGCATCATTGCCCATTTGTAATCATGACCTCCTCAGAGGTGAGACTCATGTCTGATTTTAATTTAACATCCCGGAACAGAATTAGGGAAATGCCTTTTCTGAGAGTTGATACTGTAAAAAAATAAAAGTTGCTCAATAGATAGTTTGGAGAAACCCACTTCATCTTTTTCTAACTACCATCTCCATCTGTGGCTAATAACTAGTACTAATGAAGACACTTTGGACTAAAATGTATGAAACCAAAAAGTAGCACGAAATAATTAGCATCCTAAAAATGTTGCTTAATGAGCCTAGTTCTTTACACTTCTGAAATCATTTATCTCTGGTGACTATTTTTGGTTAAATAGGCATGGTTTTTCTTTTGTACAGTTGGAGTTCCAAAATAGTTAAATTTTCCCAATTAGAGTGGGGCATACAAATCAGGTTTAGTCCCTTGCAGAAGATTATTTGTTATGCAAAAAATGTCTTCATTACATGTACAATTTGCTTTCCAGAAAACTCATTTAATGTTAACTTATCTCTTTTGGCCCACATTCATTCATTCACTTAATCAATCACTCATTTAATCAACAAACATCTATATTCCTAGCCATACATTTTTCCTAAGTTCTAGACCTGTATTCTCATTTATCAACTCATCAACTGCACATGGCGCCTCACAGTCCTTTGGAAATGATGATACTATAACTGGATTTGTAATCCCAAGCCCCTGGCCCAAAAGTCAAGCCAAAGCATGAACAATATGTTCTGTCCACCTTATCTAATCAAAGAGCATTACACCTACATATCCTTAGTGAATCTGACAGCTATCTTTTATTTCTTTCCCCTTCCTAAATCCTATACACGTAACCAATTATTCAGCACTATGGTTCACGTGGCTGGATTATTAGTAGCATATTAACAATCTTCTCTATTCATGTTATTTATTGTGTGAAGTTTTTTTAATAGAATAAAAATGGATATCATTTACAATAAACTTAATATATAGGCTGCCTGGCAACAAACCAGTTTCTCTCTATGTATCGAATCATTTAACATGCTCAAAAACCCTTTAAAAGAAGGCATTTCAAGCAAAATGTTTCTTTAAATGAAAAAACTAAGACTTAAAAAGCCAAACTGCCCAAGGTTTCACAGCTTGTAAGTGCAAAATGGGATTTAAAGTGAGTCTCCGTGATTCCAAAGTCTAATCGTTTCTTACTATGTGTTGCCTCCCAGTGAAGAAAATGACATTTTTGATTTAAAACATTTATTAGCTTATTTAGTAGATCCACTGGGCCAGACTTTTGTTCTAGGCTTTGATGGTATAAAATGATGGCTTTGTCTCTAAAGGAATTCCTGGGGCTGTGAGGATTAGCTAGGCTGTGCTGCAATAACAGCTTGAGAATGGACAGCACTTTAAATATGCAATTGTTATCATACACACCACACACACACACACACACACACACACACACACACACACACACTGATGGCTGCCTAGAACTAGAACTTTGTTATCCACATTCTTGCTCCAGGGCCCATGATGATGGAGCAGTTGCTTTCTGGAACATTGCTGCTAACCTTGATTCTGAGTCAGCAGATCTTGGTGTTACACATCCTGATTCCTACACTTTCTAACCAGAATTGCTGTCATCTGGTTAGAAGCTTATGCTTCACTGTCCAAAGAAGGTCACATGTGCACAGACAGGAGTGTACTGGGAAAGGCAGTAAACACTGTTAAATAGCAGTACAGTTTCCCCAAAATGGCAAGCACAATTCATTAAATTCATTAAAAGACAAACATTTACTGCTGGGCGTGGTGGCACATGCCTTTAATCCTAGCACTTGGGAGGCAGAGGCAGGCAGATCTTTGTGAGTTCAAGGCCAGCCTGGTCTACAGAGTGAGTTCCAGGACAGCTGGGGCTACAGGGAGGACCCTGTCTCGAAAAGACAAAAAAAAAAAAAAAAAAAAAAAAAAAAGACAAACATTTACTTTGGGGAAAGAAAATTGGGGGGTTTTCACCTTTCACTAGAATGTTCCAAGGAAGGGAAATTTCGTAGCAGGACTGATCAGCGCTCAGGCCTGTCTCTGCTTTTGGTACTGGGCTCCCAGAGCTGAGCAGAGCCAGTCCTCAGGAAGTAGTGAGCTCCTGGCCCTCTCTGTTCTGCAGTGTTAGATAAAATTGACAAACAAGGATGAAGAGCACCTCGTCTGGTTTTTTATTGAAACACTTTCTATTTGCTCTCTGTGGCTCTTAGGATATGATAGCAGAAAGACAGTAGACTTCCCAGCAGAGGGAAGGAAGGAATAGAAGACTTGTTTTGGCTTTGAGTCAAGCCCATTTCTCAAATTCAATTTTTAAAGGACACACAACATTATGTGTGGTGGGAGAGAAGGTTACTTTGAGCTAAGAGCAATGACATTTTTTCCCGTTTGGCTAAAATTTCTTGGCAATATCTCCCCTAGAGTCCTATTGAGGACAAACATTGATTTGTAGGATTACATTTTTCTTTTTGAACTTGCCTTAGTCCTGTCAAATTCCTATACTATTCATGACACATGTGGATGGAAGCATATGCATATTTTATGATCAAAGAAGAAAATTAGTGACGAATATATTCATGGGCGGGTCATTCAAGGAAGGATGGGTTATCCAGGTCCTGAGGAGGGGGATGAAGGAGTAAGGTAAAGAAACAGCAACTACATAGAGTCACCAGTGCTCACAAAATAGTGGCAGAATACAATAGGACTGTGATGGATTCAGAGAAAATGTTAGAGTGACCAAGTGGTTAAAGGCTGTTGTTCAGTAAGAGTCTTAACTCCCAGTTTTAAATTTCAGAATACTTGATTCTTATTATGCTGCCTAAGACAGAATATATACCTAATCATCATTGAAGGAATAAACAAATTAGTGAACAAATGGCACATACAACATGTATAGGCTATTTACTATACATAGGCATTCAATTATTATGTTTCCACAAGAATTTAACATAATTACTACCATAATTATACATAATTTCCTATACATAATTGCTGATATATAAATCCCCACAGGGAAGTAGGAGAACCAGAATTACAAACAATACAAAAGTTTGACGTGTCATGCATTCTTGACGATACTATTGGCTATAAGTAGAGACACATCTATCAAAAATATTTTAATCAGTGTTTCATAGTAAAGCATGTTTGTGGAAGTTCCTACCAGAGTCAGTTTTGTAGTTCAATGACATTATCAAGCTTACAGGTACTTTCTGCTCTTCCATTCTAGTTTTCTTGTCTCCCTATTTTTGCAAAATGATTACCACAGCTCTAGATGTCACACAGTATCAATTTCATTGATAAACAGGGGAGTTTCCTCTCTACATATCCTTAATAGGGAAGAACTCTTCCCTAACTGACTATATGTTAAGATGATAACTTAGTAGGTCTTTGATGTGACTGCAAGTGCATGGTCTACCTGAAAGTAGCAAAATAGAGAATTACAGTGCTCTGTTTAATCTAGTGTTAGGTAAATTTAGGCAGGGAGAGAGGAATGAGAGAGAAATAATTCTTAGGTGGTGTGGTAAATCAGAAATAAATGTGTTAGTTCACAATCCTACTGAAAAATACACATAATACCTATTCACATCTGTATCTATATAGCTAAAGGGTATATGACAAGAAACGGTGCCACACAGGAGAAACCGCCCTTCAAGTTGCTGGACAGGGCAGTCCAAGAGATTCCTAAAATAACACAGGCTTGCCACAGACAAGTCGTAATTTGGACACGGGACGTGGAGCAATGCAGTTGGGGCTGCTTGGAAGCCTCCTTCCTGAAAAGCAGCCATCATAGTTTTAGAGGACACCATGTAAGCTCCTAAAAAAGAGAAAAATCAATCAATGGTCCAATCCCAGGTTTAAAGGCTAATAAACACAATGACTGGCATAACAAAGTATATGGTGCAGTGGTGGCACTCTTATCTTGGGCGTATTCAACAACTATCTAACTGGACTTAAAACCCTCTCAACTTGAGGAAACTCAAGTGTGGCACTCTAAACAAATACCCATGGCTAGAGAGGTCATAGAGCCTAGAGAAAGCCCTGTGTCTGTTTCATCATTAGACAAACTTAATTTCTTACTATATGCTAAATATGTACCCTTATATTTACAGACAAGTGTAACTTGTTACAAGAGTAACAAGTCATCGCTCATCAAAGAAGCTTCTTTTTGCAACAGATGGAGTCTCTTCCGGAGTTCCACAACTTGTCTCACACAGAGAATAATTGTCTGTGAGATGCCCAGCCCTAAGTAACACATTTACATAGAACCTCTACATCTAAGGCTCAGGGAACATAGTGGAACTGGGAGTAGAAAGAATACTAATGCATCTCTCAACTTTTACCAGCAACAGAGGGTGATGAACACAGAAGGTCACAACTATCCAAAGTATAGAGAATAACAGACTGTCCCTGGATAGGATTCCTACATTAAACCTCACCTACCCTGAGCTCAGGGACCATTGTGGAAGACAGGGCAGAAAGAGTGTAAGAGCCAGGGATGGTGCATGACCATAAGGAAACAACAGAGGCCCCCAAGCAGCTGGGACCTTGCTCATATGAACTTACAGCAACGGTGGCAGCCTGCACAAGACCCAGGCAAATCCAATTAGGTAAAAATCATCATAAAACTGAAAATATCTAGGAGGCCCCAACCCTAGCTGAGGAAATATTGGCAGATGATCAGTGCTGGGTGAGGGAAAGTCGTTCCATTTAAGGAAATGATGCTAGATAGGCTGAACAGGCCTCGGTGGATGAACTCACACCAAGGGCCATCTGGGTACACAAACTTGACTTGATAAGCCTTAACATATTTGTCAGAATGCATTCAATCTAAGAATCACGAGCAATCAGAGGAAGACATGGGACTTTCCGTAAGTCACAAGTTAGGGCTTGGCTTGACTTGATTTAATTTTCTAAGGACAGGAAGTCCTGAGATGACATGCAGGCCACATGCAAAATGTTGCATTAAATATTTCTAAATGTCAGTCTTTGCCTGCATTTCTGATAATTTCCTATGTATAAATTCCCATAAGAGCAATCATTGGTCAGAGGTTTCAGATGTGTATCAAAGTCTTGAAAGACATTGCCAAATTTGTGACAGTGTTCCCTTCCCTGAATCCTTGCCAACTGGAGGGAGAATGGTAATGTCTTCCAAACCCTGGATCTCTGGGTTTTAAATGTTACCCATTCATCCTGAGAGAGTGCATGCATTTTGTGCTGAAAATCTCTTCTCACCACTAGCCTCAGCCAGAGTCCGAATGCTGGATGGCTTAAACTGTGTTTCTTGTCTAGGAAGGAGGAAAATGTGTGGAGAGACAGAAGGGAGGAACCTTGAAACAATGAAGGATCCATAATGCTTAGCATCTTTCCTCAGACATTAAATATCTGAGGGTACTTGAGTTTAGGTGCTCTCTCTGGAAAATATTGTAATGTTCCTATTCTTTATTCCTTTCATCCTAAGCAATCCCCTTCATTATCTGGAAACACACAGAGAGAGAGAGAGAGAGAGAGAGAGAGAGAGAGAGAGAGAGAGAGAGAGAGAATTTTTGAGGAATTGTTTTGAATAACTTTGAAAGTAAGTCCTGGAGTCCCAGGGCTGATTGTGTTGGCCAGTACTTTCTCTTCTTTAGAAAGAATCCATCCTTTCCTTTGACCACTTAGATTAGAGGCAGATAGATCATTCACAGGAAGCAGAATCCAGCACAGTAGCACAAGCCTGTGCTGTGTTTGGGCTCCAGGGCAGAAATTCAATGAGGAATAACACTAAGGGAAATTATCTAATCAGAGGGTATTATGTTTCCTTTCCACACCCATTTCTGCTTGAGCACTGCATGTATCTGATGGACAGAACAGGGCGAGGAAAATCAAACTGGGCCACATACAACAGGTCTTTTCACAGGAATTCCTTAGCGTTTGATAGCCTAAAATGTCCCCCAGAGGAAATCCAATTTTCCTAAATTTATTCCTCTGTATGTGTGAACACAGACACATATATATGCCTATTTGTCATTTAACAAATGAATAGGAGCCACATCAGATGTAATGTCATTAACACTGTCATTCTCTCAATTTAACTTAGGACCACGGGAGCCCCGCTCATTCCCTCACAATGCTCAGTTCTATTTCGCTTGTCATCAGTACGAGGTGGCCAGAGGGCAGAACCTTGTCTATCCATTCATCTCTGTAATCCCAGGGTACCTACAGAGCACAAGTAGACACTCAACGCATATTTTTACAGCTGAACAAGTGAGTTCAGTCCAGAATGAATAGTATAATATCATATCATATCGTTATTCCATGGAAGATGCAAATTTTGTTTCATTCCTTTTTAGATTCATTACTTCCTTTTCAAATCTAATTTTCACTGCCCATCTTGCAAAACACTCTCTATAGTGTGTGTAATATATATATAATATATATTATATACACACACACGCATATAGATAGATGATAGATATTAGATTTTCCAATTCAATTTCAGATTTAGTTATCTGTGTATCACTAAAACTGTTGTATATGTTTTAATTTTATATGAATAGCATTTTCTCAAATCTCTTTCTTTGGCTTCGTGGTCTCACATCACTATATGTAAATAGAACTGAGTGATGACCTAGGCTGTTATAGAATATTTCTTATTTCATGTGTCTTTATGTATCTAAGCTATTGCCATTTCCTTTGGTCCCAAATAATGGGGAATGCCTTAGTTATTTTTTTCCTGTTGCTTTGATAAATTATCGTGATGAAATCAGCTTAAGCTAAGAAGCATTTACTTTGGCTCACAATTTGAAGTTAAGGTCCATCACAGCAGGGAAGTCATAGAGGGAGAAGCCTGAAGTAGCTGGCCACACAGCACTTACTATCAGGAAGCAAAACATGATGAATGCTTTTATGCTCGGCTCACTTTTTTCTTTTTTATCCAGGCCCAGGATTCCAGACCAGGGAATGATGACAAGGATAGTGGATGAACCTTTCCACTTCAGTTAAGTAATCAGGATAACCTTCCACATGCATGCCCAAGCTCGCACGGAGATGCATATTCCAGGTAATTCTAGATCTTAGCAAGTAGGGAATGGAGCTTGGCAAGCACAGGAACACAGACATTTTCATAAATATTTTCTTGTGAATCTGAGAGAAGGTTTCATTGGAATATCCACGCAGGATGATAGCAACATCATGGGTGATGTGCTTTCTTAATTTATACAGGTTCTTCCAGAGTCTCCCCAGTATGGCACCAGTTGTCTACTAATACTTTAATTCCAAACATTTCCTATACCTACTTTCTAAACTTTGCTTATCTAATTGTCACTCATGAATGCTGTGTGTGACTGTCTATTATTAACCCTCCTGAGTCGTCTATTCTTATCTGATACCTGTGCTCTGTTGGTTTTATTATCTCTTTTCAGCTGATTTACAGAAATTCTTCATATATCTAGATAGTAATTCTCCACTAATATCTTCTTTCTAGCTGTTCCTGTTGTTACCTTTGTACAGTGACATTTGAGGAACAGTAATCTTTTTCTATTTAATTTCCTTTACTGGTGGTTTATAGACTTTGAGTTTTATTTAATAAAACCATTTAAAATTTTAAATGAATTTTTGGAATTTTTGTGGAATATAATTTGATGGAATTTGGTCTTCCCCATCTGCCCTCCCTCCATTACTTCTCACCCAATTCAATGTACTCCACTATATATAAATTACAGTCTATAGAGTCTGACTTGTGTCTTCACATGTCTCTCAGTGAGAGTTCATCCGCTGGAACTTGATTAACCTCCTGAGAGTCCCGTCTGTGTTACAGACTATCTCTTCCCTTCTCGGCAGCCATCACTTTCCAAAAGTTCCTTAGATTGGGTTGGGGTTTTTACCCACTTCCCGATGTCTGTTTTGGGATTTTGTCAGGTTTGTGCTTGTATGGGACTTGTGTGTGCTGTTACCTTTGCTGTGAGTTCATGTGAGCAACTGAACAGCTGTCTGGAAAGCTATTTTCTTGTGGTCGTCCGCTACCTGTGGCTCTTACCACCTTTCCATTCCCTCCATTTGTAAGATTCCTGAGCTTTGGGAGGCACAATTTTGATATAGGTGTCCTATTCAGGAATGAGTGCTCTTGTTCTCTGCACACTGGCCAGTTGTGGATTTCTGTGTTAATCACCAGCTGCTGCTTAAGGAAACATCTCTGGCTAGAGTTGAGAGATGTATTCAAATGATGTGTAGAGGTTGCATATAATTTGTATACCTTTCCAAACCAAGGCAAATTTATACTCTACTGTTTCCCCTGTAATTTTCATAGTGTTGGCTTTGCAACCTGCATAAAGTTCACATATCTATGTATACACACATACGTGTGTATATGTGTGTGTGTGTGTGTGTGTGTGTGTGTGTGTGTTTTCTTGGTATTTGACATAGACATAATCAGGAACTGACTTTTCCTGGGGAGATATGAACAAGTCTTTTCACCCCACATAAATCACCAAAGACAGACCAAAGAAACAAATCTATCCAAGTCTAGGTTGGTGAACCAGTGAGTTTATGGGAGTTACTTACAGGAGCATGGGTAACTCTTGGTGAGGTACATTGTTGAAAAGCCCACCCCAGATGGGCGACAACTCATGAAAGCTGTACCACAGAGCAAGTTGTCCAGGGAGCACCATGCAAGTGTCTTCTATTCTTCAGAGATGTGTTTACTGTTCATATAAACTCCGAGAGAGGCCTTTTGACTCTTGTAACTTTCCTGAGCTTCCTGAGCCTAATAACTTTCATTGGCTTCCTTAGTCTATGAACTTCCTTTTTCTTCGCAGGAGAGAATGCTTCCACTCAGAGAAAACTGCTATACAATATAGAAGGATAAATAGGTCATTTAGTAAATATTTGAGAAGAGTCATATCGTATCTGAACAAATTACAGAAAAATAATCTCCAAAGTATTAAAGATGTACCACTGTTCTGTTCAGTCACATTTTATTATACCTGCTCCTATTTATTGCTTTTTTTTAACCAGTCCATGGGACTATGAAAGAAGCTCAGTGATATTGCACTTGCATTGTGTATACTAGGTCTAGTATAACAACAAACTAAAACAAAACCTACAACCAGAGTAACAGCGAAATACCCTCATACAAAACGATGTGTTGTCTCTTTAGCAACTTCTTTCTGCTCAGTGATCTTTTAGAAACAGGGGATCCTCATACCTTGGCCAAGATAGGTCATGTGGATTAAGGAGCAAGCCCTTGATCCTATGTTGTCCCTCTTGTTGAGTTTAGGTGGTTTAGAGCCTCAGTTATTGATATAGCTATTCCTTATGTTCTTTCTCAGAGAATTTCCCAATTCTTTCTCATGCCAGGGGATTGCACTAATGTACTGTTGTATGTAAGAGGTCTAGGAAGCTAAAAAAAATAATTTATTCCTACCCTATCTTGAAGAAATCTGGAAAAAAATATCCCAGGGCCAAATTAGAAGTCAAAGTATACCGGCTGCCCTATGGTGGAGCCCTGATACCTCCGACAGGACACTGCCTAATCTCACCTTCCGGAAATCTTCACACAAATTTTGCTTAATTTGGGGATCTTGTTTTAAGCTTATGTAATTTCTTTCCTTTTCTGGATCTTTTCAGTTGGTTGAAGAGATGCTTTAAGCCTGTTCTTGTTGGCTGTGATGTGGAGAACTGGAAGCTTGTCAGAAGCTTGACACACTGGCATCTGGTCCTGGGGATTTGTACTCATCAGACATAACTGTGGACTGCCTTGAGATCTTTTACTGCATTAAATTGTTTTATTCAGATGCCTCTTGACATCTTTTAAATTTAAAAATACTTCAAACATTTAATTTTACTTGTTTTACACATAATTATAACAACAGGTTTGTTGAAAATAACATCGAATATAATAATCATAATCTCTGAAATTCTCCACACCCATAATTAATCATTAATTGGAGCTTCTAGTATTCTTGTAAAAGAAATAGTGTCTGTTTCATTTTACAAGTGAGAAGAAGAAGGTGAAGATACAAGACACTCAAAGGCTTGATTGTTATTGGTGGCACTTCCCAAAACACTTTGTGGAGGTTTTGTTCATTCACTATACTTCAGTAACAGTCTGCCACAGGGTCTCCTAATGTGGTCCTGTAGTTACATTTGGATCTGTTTTTTTTTTTTGTTGTTTGTTTGTTTGTTTGTTTTTTAGCTGTATGTTGAATTCCATTTCCAGAAGCAAGGAACTATCTGCTATTCATGTTACCATCACCACCTCCGTTTTAAATGTGTGGGCCAGAACCTAAGATTGGGAACTCAGAGACTTGGCTTTCAATACTGGCCAATGGCCACGTGTGTGCATTCTTTGTGCCTGTGTCTCTTCCAAGGGTCTCAGGCTTCCATTCTGTGAATGAAGGGTACTAGATTGGTAGAGAGATTTTTCATTCAGTTGTAAAGACTTTGAAGTTTGTGATTGAAGTGAGGGTTCAAAAAGTCTCCAGTCTCTGACTTTTATCCAGGAGAACTAAAAACAAACCCCCTGCTATACCAGAATGTGTTATCCTCAGAAATTTAGAAGACCCTTTAGAGACAACCCAGGTGGATGCCAAAGCGGGCGCTCCTGTTCTTGTTGTGAATTTAACAAGGCAATGGGAGCAGATATGTCTTCCAGGGCAATCATAATTTCTCATGGAAAATGACGATCAAGTTCATTGATCTACGCTTCCTTTCTCCAGAGTAAACCTACCTCTTTGCCTCCCTCTATTTATGTCTTTTCTTTTTCTAGCCACCCCATTCAACAGATGCTTTTGCAAATGTACATAGTGGCACTGAGCCATTGCCCACAGAATACTGGGCAATTATGTGCTGGTTGAGTTCATCTTTGTAATCACACTCCATCAACACTGTCAATCCCTGACCTGGGTTTCGAATTTGGGACTTCAGGAGATATTAACCTTTTAAAGTCCCTTAGTTGTGGGATGGGTTGAGGTTGAGTAAGAAGCTAACTGATGTTACTCAACACTGGTAGGAAGGATGAGGAGAGAGATGAGACATAGTTGAAAGGTGCCCCAGGCTGAGAGTCTCTAGTGCTGGTGGATCAGCAGGGGATAACTGGAGATCTCAACATCTCCACTTTGGGGGCTATTACTGAGCTCCCTGCTGTGGTCTAGGTGACTTCATTCCCTGTCTGGAGATGAGGAAGAGGTAAAAGGGACCTTAAAACAACTCAGCAGATGGGTACTCCATAGGAGTATCTATTTTAACAAAATAAACTGTGGATTTGTCCTAAGCACTCAGCAGCAGAGACTGCAGCCTTATCCCGGTTCTCATGCTTGAAGACTTTTTCTCCCAGTAATGAAAGTGCTGCTTGAGCAGGCCTTCCCCGACAGAGCTGGCAGCGGGACAACTTGTGCTGGGGATGGATTTTTCTTCATTGATTCTAATCTTCTTCCTGACTGTCTGTCTTGGCTGCTTTGACATATTGAACACTGAATAGTCCCTGAGTAATTCTTGAACATTTGGGGATCGTTTTTATTTTTACAAGACAGTAGAATCCAATGGAGTGATTTATCCATGTACCAGAAGATGGAGAAAGAAAAAAAATACACCCACAAAGTGGTTTCATTCTGGGAATAAACTCATACTCAATAGAGAATTAAAAAAAAAAACACACCAAACAAAAGATTCACACCCAGTCTTCAGTAATTTCATAATTTGGTAAGGATGCACAGAATCATATAGAGATGAACGTTAATGGGTAAAGGCCTTTCACAGCTGTGACTTCAGCCATGATTGATGAGAAAATGCTACTGGAGGGAGAGAAGAAAATGAATATTTATTAATGGAATAGTGTTGGGGGCTTAAAACCCAAGGAGATTCATCATTTCAAATTCAAGGTTGGATGCATTCAAAACAGAATGTTCAACACAATGGCCCCATAGCTGAGCCGTGGACCAGAAAATTCACAGGCTCTGTTGTCACTCGGACCGTGGGGGTCTTTCTGGAGATGTTATTCCTGTTTTAGTCCCCATTGACATCGCCTGAACAGGACAGCATTACATGAGTAATCACTCCAAGAAAGCCAGGACAACAATTGCCTCACCTGTTAGAACACTGGGAACAATGTGGTCTGGTCATTCATCCAGAAATTAATATATCATATCTGTGTACTGTCTCTGAATATGGTAGTTATGGTTTCTGGGCTGACAGCTTTGGAATTATTAAGAAGCTTTTGTTCCTATCATGACTTTATAATTCTCTCAAACATTTTAAGGGCCAAAACATCTTCAAATATCCTTGTGTATTTTCTCTCCATAGACCCTGTTTCAATGCTTGCTCTCTTTAGGTTGGCAAAGTAGTTAAGACTTAGAAAAGACAGTTTCTGTTTGGTGAAATGGTATTCACCTGACATTAACATTATTAAAAAAAAAAAACCCTGAAAATTGGAAATCTCAGACAGGCATTGTTGGTCTCTTTTGTAATGGTATCATTTTCCATATTTTTCATGTGAGCAGGTTGTTCAGATAATTAACAGCACTGATATTGTGGCTTAAGGTTTTGACAGAGAAGGAGAAATTGACGGATGACATTTAACTGCCTAATTTAACTTAAGGTATTGAAGTTGTGCTGGAAATTCAATGTGTAGATTTCAGCTAATGGATAACCCTCAAATACATGGCTTTACCTCATATAACCATATGTACACAGTGTCATCAGTTCCCAGGCTTCATTAAGACCCACTTTTCTTTATTTTAGGCTATGGGTGTAGTGGCTTACTGGTCCTATAAGTCTAAACTTTTGAATCACTTTTGCACTAAACTTTTGAATCACTGTCTAAATAGAGCATCTGACTCTTCAGATTGTCTTGATCATGTTGCATCTTGATACAGAGTATTCCTAGTAGCTAATCTTGGCCTGCAGAAGTTGGCTCTTAGTATTTGTTTGTGTGTATTATACCAAAATATAAGTTGTTGTTCTGTTAGTGTGTTTCAATTTATTTTAAACTGTTGATCTAGGCCAATCTACACACAAGCAGTTTTGATAGCCAAGAATACCCATCACTTAATTTCAATTCTAAAACAGGAGAAGACTGATGACTTTGCTCAATGGTCAGGACAGAAAAGGAACTTCCTTTCACTCTTGAGAGGACTAGTCTTTCTGTTAGGAAAGGCAGTCTGCTTTACTCAGTGTGCCAAGCCAGACATTAACTTCATCCAAAAAAATCCTCATAGACATATACAGAGGAATGTCTCACTTGGGCACCCCAGGGCCCAATGCAGTTGACATGCAAAATGAATCATCCCAACAACGCTAGGAAACTGGCGAATCTAGCAAGAGCAACAAACTGCATAAATGTCATGAGTTTGAGAAATGTGAGTGGACTCAGAGGTGGGTACCTGGTGAGATCTGAGGGTAAAGAAGAGAGGAGGAGGTCAACTTCACTATTTACAGCTTAGATATTGAAGTGAGTGATGTGCTGGGAAAACAGAACATACAATAACACACATACTCACATGTATATTTGCACATCACATACATACTGCTTTGGTTAAGTATGAATGAAAGTTAAGGGGTAAATTGAACTTTAATCATTTGCTCAGGGTTCACTATTCTTTTAGTTATTAGGTCTACAGAATGCTACAAGGCTACAGGACTACAAAACTCTAAAGATCTGCAGGAACTATTCATTGCAAAATGAGCCTACCACCTGATCCAGTCATACCACCCCTGGGTATATACCCTCAAGACCCATCCTACTGCAAAGATGCATGCATATTTATGTTTATTGCAGCTCTTTTCACAATAGCAAAGAGTTGGAACCAACCCAAGTGCCCCCTCAACTGATGACTGGATAACAAATATGTGGTACATGTACACAATGGAGTTCTATACAGTGGTAAAGAAAGACAACATCATGAGGTTTGCAGGTAAATGGATGGAACTTGAAACCATTATGCTAAGTGAAGTAACAGTCCCCCCAAAACAAATGGGGAATGGTTTCCCTCATTTGTGGATGCTATTACCAAATCCCCCAATTGAAAGAAAAACTGAACAATGTTATTGTTATAATTCTTTCTATCTGAAAGCAACTGTGGTGTTATGTGAATATCTTAAACAAACATAAAAAATTAAGTTAGAAAAAAAAACTCATTGCAGACCCAGGACTCTTCAATTAAACCCCTTACTTCATTTTTCTTAGATTTCAGAGCCCATAGTTCATAACAGGCTAACATTAGAGAAGGGTAAGGGTGTGTGTGTTTGTCTTATTTTGCATCTAGGAGAGGGATGTAGTGGTGCCAATTCTGCACATGTAGAAATGACTGTCTATAGACAGTAGGTTTGTGGATGTGCTTCCAAGGTAAAGCCCTTGTCTAGCACCTGTCATTCTCTGGACTCACTCTACAATATTACAAGCAAATAAGTGCAATGAGAGGGAAAAATCTGTTGAATATATATCCATGAGCATAAGATCTGTGCCCCTTTGATCATGTACAGATGGTCAGTGATCTTGAAGGTCATTAACACACGGTGACTAAATCATCCATAAATGATGGGTCCATGAGAGTCAGATTGATTATTAGGCAGGAAAATAATGAACAGGTGTTAGAAATACTTGAAATCTGAAAGAACTTTGTTATAAAATTAAGGTGTGATTGGTGGCTTTGCTGTCACTGGCCAGGGAATGAAAAAAAAAATCAGTTGGAGTTTGTTCTTGACTGAGGACCAGTGTGGGGACAGTGTGACAAGAGAGGCTTGGGCACATCTTCATTTGGGATGAAGACCTCCATGTGGCCTCCTCTTGCAATACCTCCCTGCGATGCGGTGGTGTGTGGAAGCCTGCCCTGAATGCCACTGCCACCACTGATGGCTTTTCTCTCTCACAATTCCCCAGCTCGCTCTCTCTGTGACCCTTTGGTTGTGACAAACAGTGTGGTGGGGGGGATTTGATGAGCATCAACCAACTGAAACACACCTTGTTCCCAAAGACTTTGTCTTTTCTTATTATTTCAGATGCTGCACCTTCACATTCAGTCTTGCTGCTTTTCACGAGGTCTCTTGGGTGGAACGAATTGTTTGGCAAGAAGGTGGACACCTGTTTGTTGAGAGATTGATGGCTTGGTTTCCAGGAGCCATTGGCATTCTGCTGTGCAGGGGACTGCTCCCTTTTTGGTCTTTAATCCATTAGTACAATTGCAAGTGAAAACTCACAAGGAATTGCATTACAAGCCCCCCCCCTTTTTTTTTTGGTAGGACTCACATGTGATACAAAGAGGCTGGTTCTACTCAAGCTGCTGACTTAGCCTTTTGTGAAACAAATTTATTCTATGATTAAAAGCCTGGTTGTATACAAGCATGGAAGGAGAGAAAGTTGGGAAGTTGTGAACAGATGGAAATTCAGGGAAAGCCACTGTGTAGTTAACAAAAAAGGGGACAGAGGCTTTTGTAAGGAGTCTCTATACTATCACTAATTACATATATGTATTCATGCATGCATACATAGGTATATGAGCTTATCCTGGGAGTGACTTTGAAAGCTTGTGCAAGGACAACCTTGACTGCAAAGAATGAGAAAAAAATCAAAACACTGGCATCCTGCATCTAAAGCACTGTGAGATCAAAGCGTGTATTGCTTTAAGTGCCAAATGGTGGGATAATTTGATAAATATTGACAGATATCTAACATACCACTTTTGAAGAAGTAAAGGTTTTGGATTAAAGCTACGAGATTAAGTCCATTACACCACGGATGTAATCACGTGGTGTTACCAGCTGATTCATATGATTTTGCATCTTGCCCCTCACCTCCGTTCCTATCTGCTTAGCAAGGTGTGCAGTCCATGACTAGTTTTGATTACAAATCTCAATATAGTAAGTTGAAGAAATGAAATGGTGACCTTATTTTCCAGTTTAAAAACTACTTTGGTTAGACATTAATTCTAAGCTTTTCTTGGGTAAGAAATAAGGTCTGTGCATCCACGGAAAATGGTATCCAATGCTAGCAAAGAACCAGTTAAAGGATAATTATCATTTCATTTAGCAATACTGAGCTGAGTAGACCATTGAGATGAATGAGTCTGTGATAACCGAAAAATCTATGTGAAAACATAACAACTCCTGCTTAAAGAACTGCCTAAAAATCATTGTCCTTATATCTGAATAGAACAAAAACACTTCTCTAGTACTTTTCCTTCAGGGGACTTAGGAACATCTGTGATCCTGAGAGCTAGTCTCAGTGTTTATTACCTTTATTTCTGTTTATGACAATACTAGGCTGTCCCATGTGACAAATGCGGATGCCATATACATTTTTAAAGGTTCTGCCAGTGGCTGGAATGATGTGTCAGCAGTTAAAAGCTCATACTACTTTTGTAAAGGAACTGAGTTCAGTTCCCAGCACCCTTGTGGGTGGCTCACAACTGCCTGTAAGTCTAGCTCTGGGGTATCCAACAGTTCTGGCTTTCTCAGGTACCTGCACTCATGTGCACAATCTCACACACAGACACATAAACATAATTAAAAATAATAAAAATAATTCTAAAAAACATTTGAATGTTCTGGCACCCATACAAAATTCTTAAAAGTTGATTAACATCTATGTGTGTGCATGAGAATGTGTGCTGTGCCTGTGTGTGTGTGTGTGTGTATGTGTGTTTGTGTGTGTGGTGTACAGGTGTATGTGCACAAGTGTGTGGGAGGAGGTATGCTCACTCACACATGTGCATGTAGAAGCCATAGGATGGCTTCAGGAGTCAGATGTCTATCACTATTCATTTTTTTGAGACGGGGTCTCTCACCGAAGCTGGAACTCACTAATTAGGCTAGGCTGGGCTTCTAGTGAGCCCCTGAGATCTGCCTATCTCTACGTCATAGTCCTGGGGTAACAAGTGTTTACACACTCATCTTTTACATGAGCGCTGGGGATCTGAGTCTGGGTTCCTCACTCTTCTATAGCAAGCACTTTACCAAACCCTGAGCCAACGCTCTGGCCCCTGAAAATAATATTTTAACCCAATACATCTAATGTGGGTTTTGTGTGATTATGTATGTACCTATGGCGATGGAGGTTTATCTTCGTGTGTGTGGGGTGTGTGTGTGTGTGTGTGTGTGTGTGTGTGTGAACATGTGTGGAGGCCAGAAGTCAACATCAGGAATCATTCCTTAGGTGCCGTCCACCTTGATTTTTCAGACAGGATCACTCACTGGCTAAGAAGTCACAGATTCAGCTAGGCTGTCCAGGCAGCATGCTGCGGGGGTCTTCCTCCTCTTTCCTCCTCTCCCTAGTGCTACAGCTATGTGCTGCCATACCTAGATTTCCATGGATTCTGGAAATCAAACTCATCTTTTCCGACTTATACAGAGCTGTCTCCTGGCCCTCCATATATCTAATGCTTTTATCATTTTCAATATGTAACTAGTATGAAAATCATTAACGAAACAGTTTCTATTCTTTTTTCATGATACATCTTTAAGCTCCAGTATGCATTTGATTGTGTTTATAGCACATCTCAGTGCCCACAAGTGCTTGGCTGCCACAACAAAGGAGGCAGGTTCAGAACGTGTGCAGAGCAGCTCCTTCCTTGGACTTCACAGAACCTTGCTCCAGGCCCCTGTGCAGATTCTGAGAATCTTTCACATCGTCTGTACTCTGCACACCCAGCTTTGAATGTTGCCCCCATCAGCTCTCATTCCTTGCATTCTTGTACTGCACAGTCCAGCCACATTTGGGCTGACATTAGGCAGCCCATTCTCGGGATGCTTCTCTGTGGCTCTTTCTCTGAAACAGGAAGATAATAGAATCTACATTATGACAGCACTCAAACTGTTCATCAGCTATCCATTACATCTGCCATCTCCCTTTTGCCAATAGAGGTAACTATGTTATTACAGGGGAAAAATCTTATTTTAATTATAATCCAATCAGAAGATGCATCCATTATGTAGAGTGCTTTGGCATGTTCCAAGGATTTAATTTTTATACAAATAGTAGAGTGAATGCTGCAGATAGAGAAAGCTCTCTATATCTTTATGAATTCCATTATTAGAAAAAGATACAGGTATACTCTATGTGGAGGCCTTGATTTGATTGCTTGGGATACAAATCTCTATGGGCTATGACACCTCCACTCAAGAACTCACAAGCTTTTGGTGAATTGGTCACAAACAGAGGCATAGTGTGGTCACCTGTCCCTAAGAGGACTCTGAGTGGGGGACATCAGGGAGGAGATGAAATCTCACTACCTTGTAAGTGTGGGTAAGATTTTGATGTGTCATCGTGGATGAGATGGAAGAGGTAGAAGATTATTTCAGATGGAGAGACTGCTGTGATTCTATGACATGGAGAGGTAAAACTCTATGTTGAAAATTTCTGCAAGAACACATCTTTGTAGCAGGCGGATCTGGAGGCGGGCGGAGGTCCCGGTGGGTCAATGAGAATGTGCAACTCGGTCGAGCTAGCTTCTGGCTTTTCGTGCTGGGCAAAGACTACTGTATCTTATTTTCTGGGCTGGGTGGAACCGCAGAAGATGCTAAGCAGGGTTGTAAGAGTATCACAGCTGGATTTGGGGGAAGGATGTGATACCTGCGTACATTTGTGCACTACAATCTGGAACGGAGAAAGCTCTGAACAGTTTGTGTCTTGTGAGAACAAACAATATTAAAGTAATGGGTTTATGCATTTTTTGACCTTTAAAAAACGGTATTTTCAGCAAACTTCCTCCTCCCCATCTCACCCTTGTTAAATATTTCATCTCAACTGGAAAATACCCACAACAATGATTTTTTTTTTTTTACGGTTTTAGCCTTTCGGTAATAAACCAAAACAAACAGTGGGGAGCTTAAAAGGTCTTTCAGCTGAGAAAGATGAAAGCAGATGCCTCTGGTTTATATTATTGTTAGAAAGCACAGAGTCTGTTCTAGAAATACCATGTGGAGACGAGAGCAGAAGGAAGGAAGGACGGAGCATGTCAAGGATCCCCGACTTAATATTTCAATCGTATTTCTTACTTGCCCAGGGTTTATACATGTGCCCCAGAATCTCACTGTCAGAAGCAGGATCCTGCTTTCTTCCTTCTAGCAGGACCTGCAGGGAAAGCCCTCGTGACAGAGATGAAGAAATCAAGGCTCCTCTTTCATAAAACCATTGAGAAAACTACAATAGCTTTGTGGCTTAATGCCCTGAGTGAAGCAACAAAGGTACTTTCTGGCTGGAGGGCATGGTATCTTAATACAACTCTTTGCCTAGACAAAATTACAATGCGTCTGTTACCATGACCTTGAATTACCCAGAGTCTTACTTAATAGCAATAAGCGAACATCCATTCCTTGTCTGTTTGCACCGCAAGTCTTCCTATGAGCCCTGCTTGCTCCATCCCTCCCGCCTGGAATAGCTGCCTATGCATCTGTTGAGACATTTGCACAGTAAACATCTAACGGGAACCTACTGTGGACCACATCCCAAGGGTTCACAGATGCACAGAATGAAGTCTTGCAGGGCATCCTGGGCTACACGGGTGTTAAAGTCTCATGTGTTAGGTGTCAATTGCCTTCATCTTTCAGGCGATGAGGACACTCAGGCCAGCCTGTGAGGCCAGGGAGGTGTCCTCTGGAGGGGAGAGAGGTCTTTTTTTTCAATTAACACCTTTGATGCCAACTGCTAAAGTCTGAATGTTGTGTCCTCTCCCCTCATCCAGTTCATATGCTTAAGCTTTAATGACATTAAGAGGTGGAGGTGACTGTACCTAGTTCTGAGGATATTAGTGTGTGTGTGTGTGTGTGTGTGGGGCTATCTGTACTCCAGCCTTGTAAGAGCACAGAGGATGCCACCGGAGTCACAGACCCCACCAGACACTGAAACTGTCTACACTTTGATCTTGAACTCCCCATTTTCCAGAACAAGTAAGTAATAAATTTAATTTTTTCTGCAACTCACCATCTCAGATAATCTGGAGGTGCACGAATCCATGGGAGGTGGGGAGGGGCCATCACATCAGATAAAGTGAGCCCATTCCTCCATTTAACAGCTGCAGTTTGAGCACAGATATATTTTCTGGCTCTTGAAATGTGAGCAAAACAAATCATAGTCCTTCTGCACAGAAAGCTTACAATGTTATAAAACAAACAACAAAAGCCAAATCCAATAAAAAGTACTATGAGTATAATGAAATAATCAAGATAAAGCAGAGGGTTAGGAGGCTAGCGTGTTTTCTTCTCTCATTCTGCACATATTTTCATAAATATCTATGTTTATCGCTTACCTAGCCTGTAGGGAAAGCTTAGTGCTGACAACTATGATGTGGGAACTCACAGGAACAGCTTGGAATTACTCAGGGGGTTGCTGTCTGGAGGTTGGATGGAACATCTTGTGTCCATTCTTGGGGAGGCTTCCTCTATTGGCATCAACTCTCAAGGATGTCCTGATGCAGGCCCCTAAGCCTCCAGAGCCTGGGAGGAGTAGCCCAGAACACAAGATCCAGGTCCTCACAGTCCAGGCCTTTTGCTTGCAGTGGATGCTGGGATATCTCCCTCTTCATCTGCTGTTCTTAAAAAGATGACGCTTGTTGAGTGTGGGTTCACTAGAAACTCTGTTCCAGAAGTTAGCAAAATCAGCCATAATTCTGATGATTTTCTATCTCGTGCACATTAACTAAATGGTGCTTTGAAAGGTGGTTAGGGAAATGGCTTATAACTCGGGGTGGTAAATTAACCCACAGCCGCCCCCTAGGTTGACTAACACTGATCTCAGGTGCATTTCTTTCCCTTTCCCAGAGTGAGAGACATAAAGAACCAGGTGGGCAACACTAGCTAGTGAGAGATGTTGACCATTGGATGGGTAGAACTGGCATAAAGGACTTGCATAACAATTTATCACATTAAAGCCATTTACAAACCTGCTCATGTAGTTGGAAAATTATTGAAGTGAGGATCCTGATGTCCTTAGGCTTTCTCATATGACTCTAATACTTCAGCAGCAAAGCGTGAAGCTTGAGGGGAACACTGGCATTTGACGAGATGTCCCACAGTTGGAAGCTGCAAGAGAGCAAGACACTGCCTGCAGTACACATGCAGCCCCTCCTTGGGACCCCAAGCAGAGTCCTTCTGGGCAAGGCTCAGATGGGGTAGCCTGACCAGCTGGCACAGCAGCCAGCCTTTACTGTTCGTTAGATGTCAGACATGTGCAGTGAACCTTCTGACAACTAGCCAATGTGTTTAATTGGTGTTAGCTGGGTGTTCTGCCCATGCAATATTACCTCAGAGCTGGTCCAGCTTAAGGGCAGGGATAGGGAAGGAGGTACCGGATGCAGATGATGTGGTGTAGAGGACAGGCTATGCACCTGTGACTGGCCCTAGCCAGTGGAACTTACCCATCAGTGTGACATCAGCTTTGCTAAAGGGAGCTTCTGAGAATAGATTCGGCTCCTACTCTGTGAGATCCTAATCTGTTGGGTCTAGGTTGGTTGTCTAACAATCTTTTAATAAGCGCATTGGGTTATTCTACTGGGGTGACCCAAATTTGAGAGGCCCCTGGTATTGTGCTTTTAATATGAAGTGATCTCCCAAGAAGCTTATATATTGATGATTTGATCTCTAGCTGATGGTACTATCGAGAGGTGATTGGATACTAAGGCACCTGATGTAACACTTGACTAATCCCTTGATAGCATCATAGCAGGGCCTAGTTGAAGATAGGTGCTTACAGGGTATGCACTCCAGAAGGATATATTTTATCTTCAGCACCTTCTTGGGCAATATGGAGTGAGTAGCCTCTGCCACACCCTCCCTCTGCCATCATGTTTCTGTATCACTTTAAGCCCAGAGCAATGGACTTAGCCCACCATGGATTAAAATCTCTGGAACCATAAGCTAAAATAAAATTTTCTTTCTTTTAAGACATATCAATTATGTTATAGTCATACATGTTTGACTAATACACCTGGCTTCACAGAGCTCACCCCAGTCTTTGGCGGGACTAAGTAGTACCCTTGGCAGTAAAGCTGTTGCAATCAGCTTTCTATAGTCTTTACCTCCTGGGGCTTGACCTTCTTGCAATGACCTTAACTTCCTACAAACACAGGTAAGTCACAGGCAGTGCTAGTAAAGGAAGACTCACACACAAAGGTAAGGTCCAGGGTAAGGGGAATATTATCGCTGTATAATAGTGCAAGGATTTGACAGTTACTCTGTATGCACATATGCACTTATATTGATGAGCACATGTGTGTGTGTGTGTGTGTGTGTGTGTATCCATGTGCACATAGACACATTCATGAAGGCCAGAGGAGGACATTGGATGTGCTGCTCTGTTACTCTCTGGCTTATTGCCTTGAAGCCTGGTCTCTTGCTGGACCTGAACCTTGTAGCCTTTGGCTAAGCTGTCTGTCCAAGGAGCTCCCAAGATCTGCCAATCTCTTCCTCCAGCACCAGGGTTATAGCTAAGTGCAGCCGGGCCCTGCTTTTCTATGTGGGCACTGAGGATTTGAACTTGGGTCCTTACCCTTGCACAGCAAGTGCTTGTACCCAGTGAGCCTTCTCCCTAGCCCGTATAACCTCTTCTAAATTCATTGACTCCTTGCTTTATCCAGTTCCGACAACCAACCTTTGAGATCTACATTATCATTGCCCTTATTTTACATATGAGAAAACCTAGGAAAAATAAGTTAAATATCTTGCTTGGGCTGCTCCCTTGTCAGTGTACAGGTATGGCTAATCAACCCCATGCAAATGGCACAGGATTTGAACAAGAGAATGATTTTTATTTCTGGGCTTTAGTTTTCTTAACCATAAAGTAAGGATTCTGATTGATATTTCTTGTAAGTAGTGCTGCTTTTATGGGTCTGGACTTGATCTATGCAGTCAGAAAAGACCGTGTGGTCAAAGCAGCCTCAGCTCTGGCTGTTTGCCCTTCTGTTGCCATCATAAAACACACTGATAATAATTTTGAGCAGAGTTCCACCTTTTATTCTCAATGGATCCACAAAATACAAAGTTAATCTTATTTCCAAGGACCCTTCCTTTTATCATACTGTGTATGTGTGTAAATGTGTTTGTGCATGGATATATGTATGTGTGTAATTCTTTCTCAACTCACTCATAACTCTTTAACTATTCTGTGAGCACTCTTGCTATGGGACTTCTTTCTGCAGTGGGAATGGTGTAGTGTGCTGACCTGAGCTTCATGCTGAGTGATTTTGGACTGACAATGCATGCATACCCTGGCGTGTCTAGAGTGAGGAATAGCGAGGGTCTTTTGGAGAGTTCATTGGGAGCTCTCTTGGATAAGGGAAGGGTGCTGTGTGAGCTGAGAAGAGGCTCCTGGGAATAGCCAAGGCCTTTAGGTCACCTAAGGTGCTAATGTGTCTGTCACTTAGTGGTCCATTTACTGCAAAATAGACACATCTAAGAGTATGTTAGCAGTCACTCCATGCAGAAGATGGCCAAGGGTTCAGACAGGAGTCAGTGAAGCCAGTTCTTCCACAGCACCCAGAGCATGCCATGGTCTCGCTCTTCACTCCACTCATCAGGAACAACCCCTCCCCCCACCACCACACACACCCCAGCATGAACACTTCTGCATCTCAAAGGTTTTTCCTTGTCCCTAGAACAAGCTTATCAAAACACTGATTTTCGTCTTGACAATAACAGATGTTTCTGTACATACATTTTACAAAATTCATGGCGTTCACTGTCTGAAAGGCTTTTCTGAGGATGAAGACAGGAAATGTTTGTGGACTGGTGATCATGTGACCTCCGCAGTCTCTTCTGAGCTCTTCCTCTAAGGAAAGTCTTAGTCCCACTTACCTTCTAAGGAAAAAGGAAATTAAAAAGGTGCTTAGTGGGGTTAATGACTTCGATTCCTATCAGCACTGAAACGAAAAATTCAGACACAGATGATTTATCCGAAATGTGGATAAAAGGTTCGTTCTTCACACCTTGATGCTTATAGGCAGAACAAAGATAAGCCACGCATGGGATCAGCGTGTGCCGTGTGTTCATGTCTGTGTGTGAGCGCGTGTGTGCAGAAACTGGCAATGGCAGGAATGATAAGGAAAGCTCTTTTGCCCTAACTGAGACATTTCCTCCACTCCTCCCTCCTTTCCCTTTCCGCTTCTAGATCTTTCATAAATTGCTTTTTGAATAGTCCTCCCCTCATCTCAGCTGAGACACTGTTTCTTCCCAGAATCCTGCCTGCAGCCCTGCCCAGGTCTGGGTCAGCTGTCTACCTGAGTGCTTCCAGAACATTCATTCCTAGCTTATTGCTGTACATCTCACTCTGTTTTGCAATTGCTTATTTACTCATGTGTACATTGCTGGGCTATGATCTCCATAAGTGTTGGCAGCAGGATTGTCTTGTTCCCTGTCAGAGCCCCAGTGAGGAGTAATGAGTATTTGTTAAAAGAATGGATAAACAGCATGTGGAGGAGAAACAAATGGCAGCCACCGAGACCCGGTGTCTCAGGTGAGAAGATAGATGATTTCCAGGTCTTTCATGGAAGTAAGCATCTGCAGGGCTCAGACAGGAAAGACACTGATAAGTATGCCTTCCTCACCAGGTATCAAGTAGCCATGATAAGAACCTTATTTGCATTATCTCATTTCATCTGCATAATAACTAGTCTAAGCAAGTTCTGAGTAGGGCTTGATGGAGAAAGTGAAATTTGAGCTAAAAGTTGGAAAGGTGATCATGACTAGAAGGCAGAAAAAGGCTTCTGATTCCTAGAGAGTGGATTGAGCTCTAACCTGTGAGTATGGAAGTGTGCAGGTGAGCGTCTGTGTCTAGAGGACAAGGGAGAGTAGGCAAGTGAAGTGTGAGGACAATGTGGACTGTATAGGTATTCTGTGCTCCCAGACACAGCAGCTATTAGCAAATCTCCCACCCTTCTGAGTTCTAAGCAAAGCCACCAAGCAGGATCACTTGCTCAGGTATTATAGCAGGTAGACCCATCTCCTTCCTTCCTTTATGATTTCCTTATGAGATCTGTGAATAGCTCCTTTATTCAGGTCTGAAGTGTCCTTTGTTAATGAAAGTTCTTCCTATTGCAGGGATTGTGTATGTTTAAATGTCTAGTACTGTTGTGATGTTTAATTTCAATTGTCAATGTGGTAGGACCTGAAATCACCTGGGAAAGGAGTCACAATGAAGAATTAATCTAGAGTAGATTGGCGTGTGGGCAATTATCTTGATTACGTTGAGGTGGGAAAACCCAACCACTGTGTGTGGTACCATTCCCTGAGCAGGGAACCCTGGACTATACAAGGATGGAGAAAGTGAGCTGAGCACCATTGAGCATACGTTCATCACTCTCTTCTTTCAAATGTGGGTGGTGGGATGTGCCCAGATGCTTCAAGCTCCAGCCCCCTGTACTTCTCCACCATGAACTTTGTGCTGCAATATGCCCCTTATCCCTTAATTGATTTTGTCAAGAACATTTTATTATACCACAGGCAAAGAAACTCACACAGTTCAGACTGCTCTAACAAAGAATTACAAATAATACAGCTTATAAACAACAGAAATTCATTGTTCATAATTCTGGAGTCTAAAAGCTCAGTATCAGGGTACCAGGATATCTGGGTTTTGGATGCAGACAATTGTCTTTTCTTTTTATCTTCACACAGTACACAGAGGGATTAAAATTTCAAGTTCTTCTTTAAAAGTGCATAAATATAATTTATGAAGGTTCCACCTCATGACTTTATTACCTCCCAAGGGCTGGCCATATTTCCCAATACCATCATGAAGGAAGTGGGATTTCAACAGATATTACAGGGGTCACATTCAGTTCATGTACTGTCTTTTACAAGAAGGCATGCCTGATGAAAGTAGGAGGATCTAGTCACTGAACGTCCTTCTGGGTGCAAAGCCAGTGAGGAAGTTGAGCATTTAAAATACTGGGAGTCACAATGTCTGACACACCTTGTAAAGAAATTACCCTGCTTTCCATACAGGGAGATGATTGGAAGAGGAGTGGGCTAAGGACAAAGAAATTACTCATTTTCCAAAGGAAAGCTAGGGCTCTGAGTTTTGTGTGTGATATTAAACATATCTTCCAGAACATCATACGTGGACATGCAGCAAGGCATGATGCAGGAGCCGTTGTTGGCCTGCCTGACATTCATGTGTGGGTGGTATCAGTCTACTGTTGCTACAGTAGGAAGAATTGTCTCTTGGAAAAAAGCCGGTAAGGAGAATGGGGATCTCTGGCCTGAGTGGGGACTTGATTTTCCACTTTTTCCAGGGCAAACAAACACCTTGTCACCAGACCACACCTATGGAGGTAGGTTTTCCTTAAGTCATGCTAAAGAGCTAGGTGGAAGCTGGGCATGGTGGTTGAGATCTTTAGTCCTAATACTCAGCACTCAGGATGAAGAAGCAGGTGGATTTTTGTAAGATCTAGGCCAAGCCAGCCAGAGCTACAGAGAGATTCTGTTTCAAAAATCCCCCCACCCCTCCAAGAAAGAAGAGATAGGCAGAATATCCCATAAGTTAATGAGGTATTCCCGCCTGGAATCCCTGCCCCCTGGTGTAGTTAGTGCTTATGGACCAAGCCATAGACAAATAGCTTTCCATAGTCTGCCCACTTTAACTTCTCCTTTTCTCTTTTCATTTTCTTCTTTCTATTTCTTTTCTAACTGTGCTTTCCCTAACCCTCTGGGCTCCCTCAACATCGTGAGTTCTTTCATTATTCTCTGACGCTCCCTTCCTCTCCCAACGAGTCTGACCTCTGTGCCAATTCCAAACCTACCTGGCTGCATTAGTCACTTTTCTGTTGCTGTGATAAAACACCATGATGAAGGAACTTATAAAAGGGGCTGGAGAGATGGCTTAGAGGTTAAGAGCGCCGACCACTCTTGCAGAGGACCCGGGTTCGATCCCCAGCACCCACATGGCGGCTGAGAACCGTCTGAAACTCCAATTCCAGGAGAACTCCAGTTCCAGGGGAATCCGAGACCCTCTTCTGACCTCCACAGCATTGCACGACACGGGTGCACAAACTTGCATGCAGACAGTACATTCATACACATACAGAAATAAATAAAATTAATAAAAAAAATTTAAAAATTTAAAAAGGAAGGGTTTATTTGAGCTTACGATTGACGGTTCCAGGGAATTAGAGTCCATTGTGGCGGGAGGCATGGCGGCTGGAGCTGGAGCGGCAAGTCGAGGTTCACATCTTGCAATGAGCACAGGAAGCAGAGAGAGCGACTAGAGACCACAAGGCTTGTTAAACTCACTAAGCCTGCCCCCAGTGACATACTTCCTCTAGCACGACCACACCTTCTAAGACCTCCAAGAACAGTGCCACCAACTGGAGACAAAATGTCTGAATACTTACAGCCTGTGGGGGGCGCTCATTCAAACCACCACACTGGCTTTATGGCTTTTTCCTTCATTCTCCATCTTCTTCCTCTGGGAAGGTGCTGAGATTTACATCTTGCCTGACCTGAGCATTTTTTCTTTTAAACTCAAATAAAATTGTCCTGAAGCTTCTATGAGAGTCCATTCTTAAATTCTTTTATGAATGAGACCAAGAACCCTAGAAGGGAGTCCCACTTTCCTCTCTATCACAGTCAGCCATTGGGAGAAAAGCCATTTCTAATTTACCCCATGGAAAGAGAATAGCATGGAAAAATTGAGGTGGGTTCTAAAGACCATTGGAAACAGATGTCAGAAAAAAATGTCTAAGAGGACTAATAATGTAAATAGCAAGAGCTGGGGCTTAAGATACACAGCGTTTTTCTCCATCAGGCTGTGGTTTGACTTGTGTACTTATTTGGTACAGCACTATAGTCATTGGGAAAAAGATCCCCCAGCACCATGATCCTGGCCTGTCTCATTTCATGGAAGGCTGCAAGAAAGATAAACAAGGTGGACATGCAGATGCTCAGGAAGATTGCAGTTACAGTTTACATTTGGTCCATCTTTGAGGCTATTGTTGACTAACAGTAATTTGTTCTAGGCGAAGGCCTTCTTTCACTCTCATCTATAAACCAACACTCAGAAAACCCAGGTAACTAATGGCATTCCTGGGGAGAGCCATCCCCATGGCAGTGCAATCTCCAAGCCCACCAGGCTCCTCAGTGTTGAAGATCAGTTACACAGCTTCATAAACTGAAGAGGATGTCTTTGGTAAGTGCACTTATTCATATTTTATTTATTTTGTGTATATGTGTATTTGTGTGCAGGTGCACAAGTGTGAGTGGGTGTATATGTACGCAGTGGCCAGAGAAGAATGCCAGATGCTCTGCTTTACCGCTCCCTTTCTTGTTCCATTCACACAAGAATAATTCCCTATTCCCTCATTAAACCTCTAGCTCTTGGGTTATAGACACTCATCAGGATGCCCAGCTCTTATGGGGTTTTGAATTCAGCCTTTCATGCTTGTGCCACAAGTGCTATTAGCCAGGGAACCCTTTCCTCAGCCAAGTTATACATCTTTACCACTTGGGCTGGAGCTGTGGTGAGTTGTAAATATCATGGTGATATTTTTTTTCTTATTTCCAAAGAGTTCCCTGTTTCTAGAGCAATTTTTCATACATTAATGCTGATTCCAGCCTCCTCTTCCAGTTTTGGATTGCCAGAAAGTTAACATAAATATATGCACTCCCCTGGGGTCCCAGTGATAAATGTTAAATTAAATTAATTATAGCTAAGACCATTCATATTGTCCTATCACAAATTTGGTTTTTAGGCCTTTCAGCATAGGTCCCATTCTCAGGGATTCCAGTAGCTTTTTGGCCCTGTCTTTGGTCCTTACTACCAAAATCCCTGAACGGGAGATGTCAGTAGACCCAACTTTGTGATACTGGGTAAGATGAATCATCATGGCAGTAATTATCTTAATCCTCTTGGATTTCATAGAGAAACCACAAAGCCCACATGTCCATTGGAGAATTAATCATCTTTCTTATCTGATCCTCCCCATTCACTCCCTCTAAATTGCACTCATTGAAATGTCAGCTGGGAAGCATCTGAGACAGATGTCTAGCAAAGTGATGGTAGATTTAATGGATAGGTGTTAGCCAGGCAGAGTGTGATTAGGTCTTTGTAAAAAATGCTTCTTCCTGCGGCTAGGGTGGGAGGTTAACTAGATAGCTAGATTGTCCAAGATCTCTTCACATCTTAAGAATTAACATACACTCAGCTAAAACTGGGGTAACGAACACACTGTCTTAACTCATCCTTCCTCTTACTTCTCTTTCTTCCAATATTATAATTCTTATATGGAAACTTAAAAATCTGGAACTCTTGGCCATTAACATGCCTCATAATTTTAAAAAATAGTCTCATTTCTAAATAACCAGAGAATAGTGGATTGCCCCAAGCAAGTCTCATATTAGTGTCCAAATCATATAGAACAACAGACCTCCTTCCAATGGACAAAGAATTTTTGTGTGTCTGTGAGAGACAGAGAAAAACAGAGTGAGGGTGTGGAAAAAAGTGAAGTGAGTTACAAATGTCTAACAGTTTCTCTTTATTCATAAACTTAAAAATATTTTCTTAAAATAAAAAATTTTAATGAATTTGTATGTATGTGTATGTACACATGTGTGCATAGACACAAACATGAATTATCACATGTGTGCATGTTCATGTGTTTGCACATGAACATGTGTATGCCTGTGTGTGCAGGCCAGAGAACAACCTTGAGTGTCATATTCAGAAACTGCGGGAAGATCCAGTTTGAGTTAGGGGCTAGTTCTCAGCTAGCATTCCCTCCGGGCACAGTGTGGGACTCATCGGTCTCCTCTGACTCCACCCCAAGAGGGAGTAAGCAAAGTGGCCCAGGCACATGATGCTAGGCAGAGCCCCAGTATACAGCGACAAGAAACTGGGGGTCTGTGATTGGCTCTGGGAGCTGACATCATTTTTGCTTATAAAAGTGAGTTGCAGCAGGCAATAAATCGAATTCTCCATTACCGTCATTACACAGAATTCCCGGTCGTTATTTTGTGCTCATACAGGCTGAAGCAGACCTGAATTTTGAGTGTTGTGGCTAGTGGGCTGGATGGAGGTCTAGCAGACCATGAGCCCAGGTAAGCTAGCGTGAGGGTTGATGGTACCATGGGGCTGGACAGAGACTTATCAGATGACCAGTGTGGCCAGTGGGTTGGACAGAGGTCCATCAGACCACCAACCTGGTAAGCTGGCATGAGGTTAGACAGAGACCTGTCAGGCCACCACCTTGTGAAGTAAACTGTGAGTGATCAACTGACCTCTGTGCCAAGGGGTCAGTTCCCCACGGTGACCTCAGGTGGCCACTGTGCTCCCCTTCCCTTAGCAGGACTGTGCTGTGCCTGCACATAGCAAGAGAAGCTCCCACAAGAAATATTATCCACATCCTTTGAGACAGGGTCTATTATCTTTTTTTTTTTTTTTTAGATTTTCATTTTTTTTTATTGGTGCTTTGTGTATTTCATACATCATTTTCCAATTCAGTTCAGGCATATTTCCCTTCCCCCCCCCCCATCCCAGATCATGTATTTTGCCATAACTGTCCTGCATCTTTCTCTCAGTTTTTTTTCATTTTTTAACAATAAGTGATAATTTATGAGTACAAGCATCCTTCATGTAAAACCAATTTGCAAGCAGTTGTGCCCAAACCCACACAGCCCATGGGTCCCACCATCCAGCAGGGGGGGCTCGTATGTTCAATCAAGTTGATCAAATGAGTCCAGACTATATTGTTGTAGTTCCACCATTCACCCTAATCGCAGCCCTTACATTCTACCACGCCCCCTCTTCTGCAGATTGTTCCCTAGGCTTACAAAAGGGGCACAGGTGGATGAGAAGCATTAGACTTTGCAAATTAGGCTGGCAAGCTGGTCAGGAAGCCCCAGGGCTCCTCCTGTCTCTCCCTCCTTAGCACTGGGATTACAGACATGTGCTACCACACCTGTACTTTACTGATGAGCTATTTCCCCTACCATCATTCTAAGACTTTAGTTGAAGACATAGCCTGTGGTGATCCTGGGTCAGGGAAGCTGATAGCTACTACACTAATGTTAGTTTACCCCACAACGAGGCTACTGGGAACAGTGGTTCTTGCTCTTCTGTAGGTGGTAATGTGTTGTGTGCGCATTGCGGATGATGAGTTGGGGGTGTGATACGGGAGTTAAAATTTGTTTTGAATTGAGCATTGACTTTAAAATGTAGATGAAGTATATTAATGAGGAAATATGGGGTGTTATCTATCTGTTAAATGGTGCCAGATGATTGTGTTCTGTTGAATGAAGATGATTTTTGCATGTCACCTCATCTTTACTTCTGTCTCCCTACATAATGACATGAGATATTCCTGCATGCTATCAATCTAAACTGTCTAGAATCTCAGTACTAAAAGGTTATGATGCAAAAGTAAAGGGAACCTAGGTTCATGTGCAAATGGACCTGCCAGATTGTGTGCATCTCTGTGAAAGTATGAACTGTGTACCTGTGTGAATATATTTGCAAGGTGTTTTGCAAGTGAAGGCCCATTCCTTTTTAAAAACAGAATTGCTTTTCTAAAACAGAACTGCTGAGTAAGGAGAAGGATGGCTCTGAGTTTTAGAAGCTTTCCAGAAATCTGTGCAAGGAACTTGCTAATGGTGCCGAGAGGTAGGAGGGGAGATGCACAGACCATGCTGTGTTTTGCATTTCAATCTCTGCAGATCCTCTCTCCCTGCCTATGCATATTTAAAATTCCTTTCAATATATAAATAGGATAATTCTCTCTCTTCATCCCCACCAGAGTTCATTTAACAGGCACAAAAAGAATTGTACAACCAGGCCTGTCTTTTCCTGCTTCCTGTTTTTATTGTTTGTTGGTTTTTCTCATTTTCTTTTTCTTTTCCACATCACCCCCCCACCCCTTAGATTAAATTGTGTCTTAGGATTGACCTGGAGGAGAGAAATATGATTTCTTCTAAACAGGGACAGGCCTGAGAAAGGTAGTCTCCAGTATTGCTCTGTTGTTTGACATAACCCACATCGTCCAGAATCCATTTTGAATATAAATCCCTGGCTCTATGACAATGTGTGTTCTTGCAACCTACCTTTTAATGCAGTCTTTTCTACTGATGATGATTGCTTATTTTCTTAATATATGAAATTCTAGCCCTATCCAGTGTCCCAAAGGAACAACTGAAAAGACTTAAAATTCTTCTATGAGAAGAACAGTGAGCAAGGACAGAAACTGGGATCTGGGGAAGGACACCTGCGAAAAAAGTCAGGCAAGGTCTTCTTCCCAGAGGGGGAAAATGTTAGAAAGCATTGGTTCACTAGAATGGTCTTGCCTTATTTTGATAGTACAAATAATTTACTCATTCTGGAAACATTTGTACTATCTAGAATCAGAAATCTCATATACGCTGATACCAAAACTTTCTTACCCCTTAGATAACAAATATGGGATAGGAATTGGGTTGATGGCCTTTTGGACATCCTTTCTATTTCTGCTTTTGTTGTTAAGGTTGTTGCTGTTTTGTTTGAGACACTATAAAATGTGGTTCAGAGCATGGATTTCTGGGCTGAATTCCATGGGATCAAATCCCAACTCTGTCTTTTCTTAGTTGTATCATCTTGGGCAAGTTACTTCACCTTTCTGTGCCTCTGTTTCTACATATGTAAAATGTGGACCACAGCAGGGCATGGTGGTCTTTAATCCTAGCACTCAGGAGGCAGAGGCAGGTGGATCTTTGTGAGTTCAAGGCCAGCCTGGTCTACAGAGTGAGTTCCAGGACAGCCGGGGCTACAGGGAAACCCTGTCTTGAAAAGACCAAAAAATATGGACCACAGTAGGATTGGTTCAGGAACTAAATGAGTTAACATTCTCACCACACAAAGCTGTGTCTGATAGGATGAGCACTGCACAGATGCTAGCTCTTTTACTGTGAGTCGCCATTGCTGCTTGAGTTGGCATCTGGAAGGTGTGGTGAATAGCATGTCCTGCATGAAAATATGATAATGGCTCTTATGTTTGCAACTAGTATCTATTAATTAAGAAACCATCATTTGTGCTCTGTAATTATATTTATTAAACCCTAACTCCTATCATAACAATAATTAGTTCTTGCTAATTAAATTTATCAAATTCCCCCTGGATTCATATCTTAGGTAAATATTTAGTAGCCCTACACTAATTATTTTAATCAACATGGAGTGTATTTCAAATGACTACAAATAGTTCTAACTAATTAGATTGAGTACAAAATAATATCTTATGTAATAAATTTACAGGTGCTAAAAAAGAAGAGGAATGAACCACAGGATAATGTCTTAGCATCCTACCCATTGTCTGACTTAGCTGTGACAGCATTTTCAAAGCCCAGCCGATACACTAGAGGAAGTTGTTTCAGAAAGTTTATTATTTCTGTCCTGATTTGTGTTCTAATGCCCATGTTCTGACCACAGAGCAAGCACTGTGTGTGACTCAGTGATGTGCCATATGATTTTCAACTGGACGCATTGACACCAGTGATTAAGACAGGAGCAAGAAGCCAGGCCCAGCAGCGGCCCATGTGGCAACCACAGAGGCAGTGGGATGGATCACTGCTTCAAAGAGCCTGAGGTAGCAAAGGAGAATCTCCTTGGTTTTGTCTTCTGCAGGTTTGATCTCTTCAAGGTCTCCTCACCTTCAGAGCACAATTGATCAGTGGTAATCGTACCAAGAAGTTCTCCTGTCTTCTCTACTTATCCAGTGCCTCATAACACAGAATAAATCCTTTAATTACAACTGGCTGGTTGACATCCTGTTGCTTGGAAACTGTGAAATGAATGTATCATAGTTCATGATAAAAATGTCTCTGGCCCATCTCTATAAAGATATGCATGTTGCCTGTGCCTCCCTTGTCGGTTGTCTATACTGCCCATACATTTCTCCTTTCTGTGTGTTGTACTTCAGGGGCTATATTGTGCTGTCTCTGGCCTTGGTTCACAGCAGTCAGTTTCTGGCCACATACACAGGGTTCTCTGTGACCTGGATTATGGCTCCGCCCATGGCGATGCTTAGCGGAGTGGCTGTCTCTACTTGAAATAAGAATGTCAGTTTAGCCGCCAGGCGTGGTGGGGCTTGCCTTTAATCCTAGCACGTGAGAGGCAGAGGCAGGTGGATCTCTGTGAGTTCAAGGCCAGCCTGGCCTACATAGGGAGCTTCAGGCCAGCTGGGACTAAAGGGAGACCCTGTCTCCAAAAGACCAAAAAAATAAGAATGTCATTTTTTATGGGCTAGGCGTGGTGGTGCACGCCTTTAATCCCAGCACTGGGGAGGCAGAGGCAGGCAGATCTCTGAATTCAAGGCCACTACATAGTGAGTTCCAGGACAGCTGGGGCTACAGGGAGACCCTGGCTCAAAAAGAAAAAAAAAAGAATATCAGTTTATGAACCACATCCATCCAGGTGACAAATGAGTTTCAATACTGAATCTGAAGCTGGACTTTGGGTTTGAGCTCTTCTCTCAAGTCCCATTAAGAAGAGAAAAAAGCAAAATGACCATGACTATTGAAGTATTGGCTGTTGGTTTACATTATAATAAAAATGTTCCATTTCAGCAATAAAAATGGTGACTTAAAATATTAAATCATCTAGATAGAGAACAAATCTTTTCAACTTGCCTCCAGCCCATTTTTGTAAATGACAAGTGAATTATCATCCAGAAGCAGCCAGCAGTGCATGCCTGTGGTGTGCAGAGGATCATCCCAGGCTATCCTGGCCTTCATTTTCACCAACGGTCTTTCGAGGATGAGGCTGCTTCCCTAAAGCCTATAAATTACATTGTTTTTATGATAAAGTCTCCAGCGGGCAAGGGAGACACGTTTGACAGTGGATCTGCACTTGTGTCTCTCGGACACAAGTGCAGATCCACCTCTCTTGTGCACACTCACGTGAGAGTTATAGAGAACGCATGGGCTTTATTTCCCCCTCTCATTAAGCTGTCATCCACTTTCAGTGCCGATCTATCTCTTGTTTTGAATGTTGTTTCCCTCCCTCCTGGCTCTCCTTGGAGTATTTGTGATCTCATGCAGCCACCTTTATGATAGATGAATCATTCCTATGGCAACTGCAGTCATCATGAATCCTCAGAATGAGCCGGAAGGAGGAAAAAAGCCTCCAAGAGAACAAAGATCTCAGGGTACCACGGAGTAGCAGGGAAAACGGGGAACACTTAAGTGTCAGAGATAGAACGAACCATGGGGAGCTTAGAAGGATGAGACGAACGAGGCTCGAAAGGTCTGCTTTTGTATAACATGATGCAGAATTGAGATCAAGTCCGTTTTTTAATCTTGCACCCTGATATATGATCAAATCAGACCTTGTAGTGGGTCAGTTAAAGGAAAATAAACCCTATAATAAGAGATTGTTTTGTATTTTTCATGCTTCTCCCCTGGCCTGAACATAAATAAGGTCAAAGGTTTTAGGACCAACTCCAACTGGGCATAAGACATGTTACTGAATACCTGGTTCTCACCACTCCAACTTCTTTTTCAGGTCCTGTGGCAGTGACAGTGTGCTCTGCAGTAATGGTAGGAAAGCCTTTTGAAGACTGGCTGCTAAGTAGGGGAATTAGACAGTGCAGCTCTGCTCTTGCCGGGTTTGGTACAGTACGGTGTCTGATAGATGGGACATAACATTCCTTTTAACTAATTAGAGAATATCTTTATCAATGAACCTAAGATCATGTCTGATATACACAGGCTTTCTTCCCTGCAGTTAACATGAGCTTGTTCATTTACCTGTTCTGGCCTTAAGTTCTGAAGGACAAGCATAGACAGATAGGTAGCATGAAAATATTTTCCATGCTATCTCAACCCAAATGTGCTATCAAATCATTTCTAAATGAATCAAATGGGGACTGATGGCTCAGTGATTAAGATCACTGACTGCTCTTGCAGAAGACCCAGGTTCAAATCTCAGCACCTACATGGAGGCTAACAACTTCAGTTCCAGAGGATCTGACACCTTCTGTCCTCAGTGGGTGCTACCAAGACATGGGTACACTTACATACATGCAGGCCTAACACTCATGCACATAAAATAAAAATAAATACTTTTAAAATAATTTTTAAAAGGATGAAATGACTTTGTTTTTAACAATTTGTATCCCTGATTGTAGTTGAAGAATAAGAAGAACACTTTTACAAGTTTTTAAGAACAAAGTGCAAATGAGTGCAAGGAGAGAAAGTGTGCAGATGTTTTACTTCTGTGCCTTACACAGGAGTCTCCGGAGATAGTGCACCACTCCTTGTCATTAGTCCATTTTCTATTAATCTGTTACCTCAGAGATCTGAACTGAGGGCAAAGAACTACTCTACTTCAGCACTTGACTACTCCAACTTAGAGGAGTGGAACTAGAAAATTGACTTTTCCATTCATTGTTGAGTGGCAAATGTCCAGATAATGGCTCCAAGTTTTTTCTGCATCACTAAATCCAATGCATATTTAAAAATTATTTCATTTATTATTTTATTTATTATTCTCTGGACTGGCCACTCTCTAATCTTTGCTTTCATATCTATACACTTCCTGAAGATTTTGTTTCTGTTGTAGAATCTTAGTTTCTTTTATTGTTTTTTTCAGTGCTTAATTCTATTTTTTTAAATTTTTTTTTTATTATTATTTATCTTTGTATGTGTATGAATGTACTGTCTGCATGCAGGTCTGTGCACCCGTGTCGTGCAATGCCGCGGAGGTCAGAAGAGGGTCTCGGATTCCCCTGGAACTGGAGTTCTCCTGGAATTGGAGTTACAGACGGTTCTTAGCCGCCATGTGGGTGCTGGGGATCGAACCCGGGTCCTCTGCAAGAGCGTCGGTGCTCTTAACCGCTAGGCCATCTCTCCAGTCCCTCAGTGCTTAATTCTAAATCTTTACTTTTATATTTATCTACTTTAAAGAATTTGCTGATAATCCATTTCTGTCTTATCCTTTATGATACACACTACCCAAATGTGTCTTTTGGGTACTTTGCTTTTATGTATCTGAATGGAGATCTGCTATAAGTTTAACAGACACAGCTGATTTTGAGAAATGGCTCAGTGGCTAAGAGTAACTTTTGTTATTATAGAGGATCCATGTTTGGGTCCCTTTGCCCAAAGGATCCAGGGGATCCTATACTTTTTCTGCCCTAGGTGGAAACAGCATGCATGTGATGCCCTTTCATATATGCAGGCAAAAATTCAGACACATAAAATAAAAATAAAAACTTAACAACAAAAAAAGAATGAATGATCTCAGTTTTTGTGTTTGCTCCCTGGTAAATGATGCTATTTTTACTATATTGGGGGTAAGTAAAACATATTATTAGAAGTGATTTTATATTTTTGTGTTTAGCAATACTGATCTACTCAATGAATATATCCAAACTCATTTCTAATTCAGATATTTCCTTTTAACTTATATAATGTAGCCCATTTTTACCTTAACTTTTCTACTAAGCAATCAGATGTGTACTTAAGCTCAGCCAAATGAAATATTTAAAATGGTTCCTCTTCCAAACCAGTTTCAGTGACTGAACCTGCCATCATTTTCCTTTATTTCTCTCTCCATAGACCATCTTCCATTTGGAATTCCGAAATGCAGACTATTCAGATGCACTGACAAATACTGGACAACTACTTCTCCACATGTGTAACATCTGTAGGAGTGGAGAAATAATTACTTTTGAAAGGAGCTTATTCCAATTCTGAAAAGCTCTGTTGTTAAAGACTTTCTGAAGGGGCTGGAAAGATGGCTTAGAAGCAGTCAAGAACACTGGCTGCTCTTACAGAAGACCTGGGTTTGGTTTCCACTACCAACATGTCAGGTAACAAACTTCTGTAATTCCAATTGTAGGGGATCCAAAACCCTCTGCTGGCCTCCACAGAAATTGTGTGATGTAGGTGTACTTACATGTACAAAGGCAAAACACTTATATACATAAAAATAAATAAAATTATTAAAACAACATTCTGAGTACATTGAATTTGATGGAGAATATTTATATTTATGTTGTAATTATATCCTCTGAAGGTATTCCAAACAAATTTCATTGTTTTAATAAGAGATATTTTACTTTACCAAGAACCCCCCCCCAAAAAAAAACCCTGCTCCTTGTTAAGCAACACTTGTTCCATTGACTTTTTTTCTAATCCTCTGACTCATTTTAGGTTCTTATATTTGAGAATAATGTAGTGTTTTGTCTGTTTAGAATCACATGGTCTGCCAATTCCCACATTCAAGTCACAGGAAAAAGGGATTCATGTCATGGTTACCCTGGGTTCTGCACCTCTGTTGGCATTATTTGGGCATTTCTGTGTATTTGAGATTCATATAAAATACAAATATTGATTTAAATTAGACCGATTTTTGTCCAAATCCACTGCACCTTGGATATGCAATGTAGCTAAGTCATGCCTCACCTGTCCTCTGTTTAGCTAATATATTTGTATTTTGTGACTACATTTGTATTTTTCCTTATTGAACTAACAAATGTATCTAGATAATGTGGTTTCTATTCCTTCATTCACCAAGCATCGTTTTGTATCTTAGACTGATATAATGAAAAATTGATTAGTAAACCTACACTTTTTTCATGGAGGCAATCAGAATGAGTCACAGAGTTATACAAAGACAGGGTGAAAGCCAGTTATGCCATCCCATTTGTTAGCACAGCCTGTCCCCATGCTCAGTGTTATCGTCATTTAACCTGATATGGGTCTAAATGATGTATTTGAATTCTTTTACATTATGACTTCAAATATTTTTTCTGCTCTATGTTTTTCGTGGTATCCAGTTAGATTCTAATTGACTATCTGACATAATCCCCTGCTTCGGAGTTTTCTTTTCATCCAAGTCTTCATTTTTCTCTCTGATTCATCTCTACTTAGAACTTTGTCTAACTTGATTTTTATGTGTCGCATCTTCATTTGGTGCTCTATTATACATTCCCTCTCTGTTTTTTTTTTTTTTTTTTTTAGCAACATCACCACACATTTCCAATAGAAAAGAAATCAGCAAGCTTTGCTTCTGTAAAGGCCAAGACAGTAAACAGCTTAGGCTTATGGGTATTATGACCTCATAATCATTCATCTCTGCTTGAATTACAAATGTAGCCATGAGTAATCATGAATATAATGAGTGTGGTTGTATCCAGAAAATTTTACTTATAATACTAAGCAGCATGCTGTGTTTGGCTTATATGCCATTATTACTGAGTTATACTCTAGATTCTCTAATGTATTAATTATAGTTTTTAAATTTCTTTGATATTTCTGGTTATTGAATCTGATTCTATGAACTACTTTATTTCTTGACAATGGGTTATATTTCTTGCACTTTCGTGTTTGTTTGCTTATTCTATAATCGTATATTAAATGTCAAAGATAATATGTTGAGGAACAGAACCTGAGGAAGCAAATATGATTTACAAAAGGAAATGAGTATATCTCCTTCTGTAAGTCCATTGAAAAGCAGGAACTAATAATTCATAAATGTTTCATATACATTTTTTTCAAATGAACTTTTATTGAAATTACTCTTCTTCACCTGTATCTTAGGATTCTATAACCCCCTTAATCAATGTTCCAATACCAATATTTCTAATGACAAATTATATAATTGTTCTAATAAAAGTTGTACTTCATTGATTAAGGGAGTACTTAAGTTTCCATAAATGTAACCTAAAAATTACATTTTAAGTATGTAAGATTTAACAAATATAATTTAAAATACAATATGATTCATAGGAATCTACAAGCTTTCAATGCTGTAACTTTAGGGTTCGAAAATTACATTTTTTTCAAAAGAAATCTTACATTTTCTCCTGCAGCTTCAAATTTTCTATGCTCAACTATAACAGTTCCATGCCACTTCAAACAAACCCAACATGATTGAACTACTTCTTCTTATTTATCGTCCCCTAAAGAAAGCTAAAAAAAAAGCCCATCATAAATGTAGATATCTAGCACAATATCTACTACAATATCTGACACAAAAGCTTTAAAAAGATCATTTCCTTCCCCATAGTAAGGAGTTAATCCTCTGTAAAGGCAAAGAAAAATCACAAAGCATAACACTGGATTCCTTTTGTACTCAAGGTGTTTTAACCATTCAAAATGACAACAATAACACCTTTAAGACTACAACAAAAGGGGTGGAAAACAGCAACACAACTGGCCAAGTGTAGATGCTAAATAAACAAGGGATTTAAAAAAGAAGGACTAGGAAGTATTGGAAGCTTGGGGAAATCCAGAATTTGGGGTGGTGTGTGTGTGTGTGTGTGTGTGTGTGTGTGTGTGTGTGTGTGTTTGTGTGTTCTTGGCTGCAACCACTCCATCATCAGTAGCATCTTGGGCTGTCAGAACAAGATCTTGATCTTGATCTGTATCGACTATAGTAAGGAGAAGGGAACCTCTTTCTGTACAGGTAATCATAATCTTTGTATCTGTCATATCCTCTATCATAGTAAGAATCTTGATGTCTGCCACCACCACCACATAGTCTGCCCATGTAGATGCCTGGTGTAGGTGTGTATGTGCTCTCTTGGTGATAGAATAATCCACACATATCCTTCTACCATCCAGCTCCATTCCATCCGCCCTTTCCATAGCCTCCTTAGAGTCATCTAAGCAAATCCATGTGATCGTCCAGTCCACTGATGGTAAGCCACAGCGGACACCATTCAATGGTCCATATCTCAAAAATACCTCACCAATCTCTCTCTCTCTCTCTCTCTCTCTCTCTCTCTCTCTCTCTTTCTCTCTCTCTCTCTCTCATATATACGGAGGCCAAACACTTCTAGGCAAGTGTTGGGATCTGGATTTGCCCTGCTGCAGTGTGTCTTCTGCGATTAGGGATTGGAGAGTGACTTTGACCCCTTTGCCTTCGACATTCTGGTGTATAAGACCTACTTCGAGTTGGCCTCCTGTGAGAGTGGGCTCTGGATGGAGATCGTCTATGAGAATGCGTTCTGGACCTGGACCTGGATTTTGATCTTGATTGAGAATGGGATTCAGAGTGTTTGCAAACCCTTGATGGACTATGAGATCCTGACCTGCTCTCCGATTTTACAGGAGATTTTACTTTGGAGATTTTACTGAGAGCGAGACTTGCCTGTGGATGCCCTCAGAGGCCAGAGGGTGCTGGAGTTCCTGGAGCTGAAGTTACAGGAGATTCTGAGCTGCCTTATTCCGGTGCAGGGTACTGAAGCTGGGTCCTCTAGAAAAGCAAGTACTCTTAACTGCTGAGTCATCACTTCAGCCCTTGTTCTACCTCTGTCCTGAAGTTGTTCTCGTACCTGTCACTCATGTCCGCCAGCCGTTTCCCGGAACTAAGAAAAAGACAAGTCTAGTCACCCCGGTGGTCTGGAGTGTGGGGAGGAGGAAAGCGAGGGCGTCAATGGCCCCTGCACTCCCCCTCATATACATTTTTTAATAGTTGTTGCTACAGTGGTTGTATCTAGTGTAACGCAGCAGCATCCAAAGTCCCCTGTGGTACCCTGCTTTAATTGTATGTACAGAATGCTGTTGAATTATTGTTCTCCATCTTTCAACTCCAGCGTACATTTTAGTAGTCAGCACCACTAGTAGACTAGTAGTCTTTCTCTCTCACCCCTTTCTGATGGTAGGATGGCATTGAATGTTACTTGCTGTTGGATTTCTATAAAATTGGGGTGGGTATTTCATACTATGAAGTATATAACATTATATGAATTAATTAATATTTAATTTTTTTTTTTGTCTTTTTGAGACAGGGTCTCCCTGTAGCCCCAGCTGTCCTGGAACTCACTCTGTAGACCAGGCTGGCCTTGAACTCACAAAGATCCGCCTGCCTCTGCCTCCCAAGTGCTAGGATTAAAGGCATGCACCACCATGCCAGCGATTTTTACTTCTTAATTAGAATACATATGTTGTTCCAAGTAAGTGATTCAATAAATTTTGATTTTTAGATACCTCATTGCCCTGAATTTCAGACTAGTAAATTTCAATTTATATTTCTACATGCAAAGTATTTTATGTATAAGTGTGTGTGTGTGTGTGTGTGTGTGTGTGTGTGTGTGTCTGTGTTCTGTGTCTGTGTCTGTCTGTGTATGAATTCCACAGCAGATACGTGGAGATCTGAAGACATCTTGCAAGAGTTGGTTCTTCCCCCTCACTGTGTGATTTCCAGGAATTGAACTGAGGTGGTCAGGTTTGGAAGCAATTGTCTTTACTCACTGAACTATCTCTTTGACTCCAGACTAATAAATTTAGGAAGGCAAAAATGCAAAGTGATTTTAGACATTTAGCTAGTGGAGAAAATGCTGGCTCCTAGGTTTTTCTTTTTTAGAATCTATTAAATTACACATTCTGGATTCATCATTTTATGGAATCTTTCTAGAGATTGATGTGAAAAGAAAATTCTTATAGATTCTAGAACCAATCTTAATCTTCTTTATCTTAGAATAATATTAGCTCCTCTATAAGTTTCTGTTTTCCTTGCATTCTCTAGTGTTGAAAGTTTATAGAATTACATATTTGAGTACAGTCTCTTAAGGTCTTTAATTTGGCTTAGCTTTCTTCATCTAGTATGTATGCACTTTAATGTCCAAAGATCATTGTAGTTTACATTGCTACCATAGGTCATTGCACTTTTAATTGATTAATTCTATACAATTTTATTTAGTGCCTAATATGGGTTGTTTTAGTTTAAATACTTGAGAAACAGAATTGAACAAAATTTTAACTCATATATTGAAGGAATTCCCAGTCTAGTCATTAGGGGCATACTTGTAACACATGTTTTGACAGTCACATGTAATAAAAGCTGTAGCTGGTGAAGGTGAGCATGGAGAGAGGAGATTCAGGAAGGTTTGAGAAGCTGGGCTTGGAGGCTCATGCCTATAATCTCAGAAATCCAGAATCTGAGACAGGAGGATTGCTGTGAGTTTGAAGCCATTTTGAATTACAGAGTAAATTCCAGTATACCATTGTCTACAGAGTGAGAACTTGTCTCAATAAAGTAAATAAGCAAATTAATAAACAAATGAAGACATTTCTGATAATTTAAAAATGATCTGATGTATGCAAATCAGTGGAGGTTGAAAGTTTCCTTGTGTTTGTGTTTGCATATATCTCTGGTAGATCATAGCATAAGGAGAAAGAAGAAGGAACTGTGGCCAGGCTGTGGATGTCATGCTTACGCATTCATCAGTTTGGACTTTATGTTATAAGTGAGTAGGGCTGATGTAAAGATTTTGAACAGATTTAACACATGGTAAGAACTCTATCTTCAAATATGCAAAAACTTCAGCTGGTTTGATAGATTTGATACAAATTTATTTGAGCCTTTAGGAGACAGTGCCTAACACCTATGGATTATACAAGAGACTGCTTGATACATGAAATGAAATATAGGCTTTATAATTAGAAAATTGCCACTTATTTTCAGACTCTATAATTACCGTATATGAGTGGAAAGTATATATGCATATTTTTAAAGGAGGAAAATGTGAATTCCTAAACATAAAAAAAGACTGAGAGAAAGATGCAGGATAGTTATGGCAGAGTGCATGATCTGGGGTGGGGTGGGGGGAAGGGAAAGGGGACTATGTCTAAACTGAACTGAGAAATGATGTCTGAAATACACAAACCATCAGTAAAGTATAAAAAAAATCAGTCTATAAAGACTGAATTAAAGAACTGAATGATATGGTTAAACTCTGCCTGATACAATAAGCCTCTGCAAGGAAAAACTTTGGAAAGACTGAGAGAGAGATGCAAGACATGTACGGCAGAAGGCATGAATAGGGGTGGGCTGGGAGCAGAGAGAGGGGAATGTGTCCAAATTGGACTGAAAGATAATGAATGAAATACACAATTCATCAATAAAAGCATTAAAAGAAAAGAAAAAAAAAGAGATAATGGGCAAAGTGTGTGGCCGAGTTTTTGTGGAGCATGTGTAAGGCCTTGGGTTCAGTCTCTACCATAATAAATATAATAATGATGATGATATACATTAATTAGATGCCTATAAGTCAGGGAATTATCAGAATTGTATTAGCTGTCTACAGATAAAATAAACTCTTAATTTCATTCAAATTAGATGGATGTTGTACCAAATAGTCCAGGTTCATAGAACACACTGGCAGGGCAACTTTACTTCTATCTTCCTCTGTCACTTCAAATCTGTTCTCCGGGTGCTCCTTCCTGTTTAGGTAAGATATAAGGAAAGCTCTAGGACTTCCCTATGCACCCTTTGGGAACTGAAGGTCTATGATAATTCTAAGGACTATTCTTTACCATAGTCATTAGAAGGACTATTCTCGTTAAGCAAAGCTACGTATTTGTTGAAAATAAATGCTTCTTCTCTCCTTGCTTAGGAGTGCTTTGAGGCCATTGGTCTAAGTGAAAGGAGAGGTTTCTTCTCTTTTCATAACTTAGAAATCTTTATATTTTTTTCTACCCACGAACTGCTTCTGGAATTGGAGATGGGCTCAAAAAGAAAAGAGAGCAAAATTGGCTTAAAAAAATGGAGATGTAAAAAATACTGTAAAATAAGTTAGAAAGTCATGTGAGAATTAAACAAGTGTACATCTTGGCAAGTAATTAAAATTGAGAACAAGGGACTGAAAGCCCTTAGAACCACTTCTACTTTGTATGACAGGCCGGGGTGGTGTGTCAAACAGAGGAGGCTCCGCACTTATTTAGTTCAAGAAGTATTAAGTGCATACTTTACATTCACATCCATATGAATAAGACATTTACAATCTGTGCACAGCTCAGACTCCATTGGGGAGACTAGCAAACAAACAATTAAAATGTGCTGTGGTAAGAATTCAATAACGGTATGCCTTGGGAACTATGAGAGCACAGAGGTAGATCCCATGCAGCTTGGGGCTAGAACAGGAAGTGATACCCTCTGTAAATCTAGACTTCAATCTGGCCAATTTAGGAGTGAATTTGGTTAGGTATATACTGATTATGGTACTTGTGAAGATTTGAAAAATGGTGTTAGTTCCAGAGAATTGGGGTTAAGGACAGGATTTGATTTGATACAGGAATCTAGAGTAATTTGCATATTGGCACAGTGGTGCATTGTGTAGTGTTCTAACCACTGAAAGACTGCATATTAGATGGTGCTCTCACATGGCTGTAATGGCACTGAGAAGTTCTTTTTTTCTTTTTTTTTCAAAGCCAATTTTTTAATTGAAGCTCTGTGCATTCCATACAAAATTACAAATCAAATCTAGACCTGTGCCCCCCTTTTTGGTCCCCCACCCCACCAGAGCTCATGCATTCTGACAAAAATGGTTTTCATCTTTTTCTCAGTCTCTCTCAAAATTTTCAATGCAGAAGTTTACCTTTTCGGGCTGAAGTTCACTGTTTCAGTCAGTTCTTTGACGCAGTCTTTCTGTTGTTGTTGTTGTTGTTGTTGTTATTCCTTCCAATATGCAGCATTCCAAAATATGCACGTATGCATGCCACATATATCATAGGTTTTAGCATCTTCAGCTTATGATGGCACTGAGAAGTTCTTAACATATAGTGATGTTGCTGTAAAATGATCTTATCCTGATGAAATTCTCACATAGTGCTGATGATGCTGGTATAAATGGACTTATCGTGCTGCCACTCCTAATAAAGCATATAGCTTGTACTGTGATGAACACTAAACACTTGATAATAACATTAAGCAACTACATTACTAGTTGATATGTTACTAGGCTTTTTATTATTACTTTAGAGTATATTCTAGTCATTTATTTTTACTGGAGAACAACAGTATGTCATGCTTTGGCAGCAGCCTCAACACATGACATGTTTATTGAGTCTCTTCATGGTTTTCTGTTGCGCTTGACTTAATCTTTAGTTTCATGGTGTTTATTCACCATGGCCTAGGAGTGCTAGTGAAATGCCAAAATGAACTCCATTTTGCTCTAGCTGACTTTTGCTTTTACCCTCTGTTTTTGTCCAGCCATCCCCACAGTCAGCCAGACAGAACGTCTCATGCCGGCAGTTTCAAGGACTACACTGTTTCTATAATACTGGGAAACTTACAAGTAGCCAGGTAGCATGTCTAGGTAGTATGTCCTCCCAGACAGATATACATGCATCTCCACAGAGCCCATTTTTTTTTCCTGCAATTCTGAGAAACTTGTTTTTTCCTAATCAAAACTTTTTGTTAAACGAAAACCTCTTTGTTAACTGACCTGCCCCTGGTCTGGTGCAACTATGGTGATCTGATGTAACTCTGGTTAATGACTTTGCCCCTGGTATAATGTAATTGTGGTTTTGAGCTTTATAAACCCTGCTCTGCTTTTCCTTGGGTTGGAGAGTTCTTTTGAGTATAAGTTCTTTCTCTGACAGCCAGTTAATACAAGACTCTTGATTTGACCCCAAACTACATGGCTTTTCACACTCAGTATTACACTAGTATATACTTTTATGGATATACACACAACACACACACACACACACACACACACACACACAGAGGCATATACCACATAACCTAGATATGTATTAATGTCACCAGAAAATTTGCAAGTCCCTTTGTAGTCACCAGATTACACTCAAGCAATCAGAATCATTGCTGGGGTTCTTAGTCTAATTAACAAAAGAATTTAAGAAAGGACTTACAAAGGAGCTTAAGGACAGTTTTATTAGAGTTTAAAAGACAAACCCCAGGGCAGGGAAGCTGTAAATCTTGACAACTACTCCAAGAAAGAGAATGGAGAAGAGAAGGAAAAAGTCAGGTCACTTGAGTTAAGCTGGTGTACAGGGCAGGCACATGGAGGAAGGCAGCCGCAAGGCTGAGGGGAGCTTTTGAAAACGAGTGAAGCCCAAATAGGTAAGAAAAGCATGCATAGGAGAAAAGATAGAAGAAAAAGGAAGGGTATCCTTATCTGAATAATTCAAAGAATGTGGACTTACAAAGTAGTCTGACTTGCTTCATAAGAGACTGTGCTAAGGGGCAGGAATTCTGGGAAGGAAAAGTACATTATTTTGAGTCAAACTTGCCTTCATAGGGGTGTTCCTGTTTCTTGAGGAGTGGTTCCTTGGGCCATTGACCTGCTCAACTGGATTAACTCTTTTCTTCAATAATTTTTCAAGGAAGAAGGTTTATTGAGTACAAAAACTGGTCACAGGGTGCTGTGGGGATATCAGAGATGAGTCATCAGTTTTGCATGTGACATCTTTCCAGGTAGACAGGGAGTTCTACTGCTGATGGCCAAGAAAAGGAAAGGAACAGAAAGACAACATGGCACACATGTTTCTTAGAACTGCTCATTTTCAGCCAGGTGTGGTGGTGGTGGTGGCACACTCCTTTAAACCCAGCACTTGGGAAGCAGAGGCAGGCGGATCTTTGTGAGTTCAAGACCAGCCTGGTCTACAGAGCGAGTTCCAGGACAGCTTAGGCTACAGAAAGACCCTGTCTTGAAAAGACCAAGAAAAAAAAAAAAAGAATTGCTCATTTTCCTAGACCCATATGATGTCTTTTCTTCTTGTGGGGTTTTGGTATGTTCTCTTTAATTGGCTTGAGTTCTCTCTTCTGGGATGTGGAACCTAGTGGTGAGTGTTTGGCTGTGCTGGTCTACCGCCTCAAGAACTTTCTTAACCACTATGGCTTTGGCTGAATCTTCTATTTGACTTCCCGCATTTCCAGATCCACAGTCCTTGGACTTGTAACTTGCAGACTTGCAAGCCCCATTCAGTTACTCCTATGAGGAGGCAGTAGGTCCCAATTTCCTTCTCTAGGTGGGCCTTGACTTTCAGGAGCTGCTCATAATCCAGCTTCTGGCCATTGGTCTGTGTCCTGACCTGGCACAGCTGTTCCTCCATGGTGCCATCTGAGCCTGGATCTGTGCCAGTAGTTGCCCACGTTCTCAGTCAGCAAGCATTCCAGCCAGAGACTGAAGTTCAACTTCCAGGGTTTGCAGCTTGTGCTTCGTCTTCCGGGCTGAGGTTGTGGCTCCCATGTGATCTTCAGTGATTTGCAGCTGCAGCGAAGCACTCTTTTTGGAACCAGGCCTTAGCATCCCTGCCACCCAGGGCATTGTACTCTGCTCCAATTTCCTCTTTGTGTTCTTTTGGAGGTACATCAACTCCTCACTCAGGGTTTCAACCTGGATCTCTGAGTCTGTTCTGCACAAGGTGGTTTCATCTAGGACTCTGAGCAACCCATTGACATCAGCCTCTATCCTCTGGTGGACAGCCAGCTCATTTTCTTTTTCTTTCTTTTTTTTTTTTTTTTGTATTTTTGAGACAGGATCTCCCTTAAGTCCTAGATGGCCTAGAGCTCACTGCTCTGTAGACCAGGCTGGCCTTGAACTTACAGAGATCTACCTGCCTCTGCCTCCCAAGCGCTAGGATCAAAGGCATGCACCACCGTGCCCGGCTGATGATATGGTTTTTAAGATAATCAATGACTGAGAAATATCTACTGCAGTCATGATCTAGACCTCTGCAGGAGCCAGATCCAAATGTCTTGTACCAGCCCTTGGCCTGCTTCGCTTAGGTGTTAGCCTCCTGCAGAGCTTGCACATTCTCCAGGTAGGAGGCCAGATGGTTAAGGTTATGGATGGTCACCTTCTCATTGCCAGAGAGGAGACCCCCTCACTCACAGTGAAGACAGCACAGGAGCTGCCAGCCCTTGTATTTCCTCCTGAGGAGCTGATGCCAAAGGTGCAGGAGAAGCTACTTCCAGTGCCTGGGGCACTGCGTGCATTCCCAGCTCCAAAGCTGGTGCTCCTGAGTGATCCTCTGCAGGGTCAGACCTAGAAACTCCTGGATCCACTGGAAAGTTAAAGAAACATGATCTCAGGGCAAGTGTATCACAGAATGGTATTCTTGAAAGCCAGAATGGAGTGCCTTCTCTGGATTAACTCCTAAGGGAAGAGACAACTCTTATTTCTGCCTAGGGGTGGATTCTATTCTTTACTGGAACAGTATGCTGTAATAAGTAGCAGACACCAACAACTAAGTACTGATTACACAATGACAAAATTGCTGAAGGACAGTTTTCTCAGAATGTATGCCACTCTTAAAAGAAAGTCATGCCGGACGTGGTGGTGTATATACCTTTAATCCTAGCACTTGGGAGGCAGAGGCAGGTGGATCTTTGTGAGTTCAAGGCCAGCCTGGTCTACAGAGTGAATTCCAGGACAGCTGGGGCTACAGGGAGACCCTGTCTCAAAAGACAAAACAAAACAAAACAAAACAAAACAAGCAAGTCATGACTTCAAAAGCAGATTGGAAAAAGGTTGGTCATCTAAGATAAATTGTCCAGGGAGAAAGTTAACTCTTTGGCCAGCATTCATGAAGTAAAAAGATGGATGCCTGGGGGATATGCAGGGAATAAATTAAAACTAGAAAAGGATGCTAGGGAGAACTGGGAAATGGAGAGAGAAGATAGAGAAGGCAAAGGGGAAGAATTAGCAGAGATGAGAACCAGTTGTTACTATAAATGATGAAAAGAGCTGACATCTTGGGTAGTGGCATAATGTCTTCCCTAGTCAGAGACCTGAATGCTCGCAAGCTGCTTATAATCTTTGACTTCGTGTAAGTTATCTAGCCATTTAGCTGTAGACAGGATCTTTATGTTCATCTGAATGCTTCATAGAGCACAGAGTGACTATTCTTCCTCTAGAAGAGCTGTATTCATTATTTGTGCTGAATGCTTACTTATAAACAGTGTGTCGAGACCTTTCTCTTCCCCTAGTCTCTGTGGACATCGACAGTTCCTTCCACATTATCCGAATCATTTAATTTCTTACTTCCTTTCAGTCTGATTCCCTCTTGCCCTACTCCGCACTCTGGCTTTCTCCCTCCTGAAATTCAAGGCTCCTAGAATATGAAGCTGTGTGCAGATGTTTCCATCCTGTGAGTGCTTGACTGTTTCTCAGGTGGTATCTTGGAGCAGGTGTTCTGATGTATGCCTCTGCCTCTCTCTGCTGCTGTGTTTTCTATACAAACACCAGATTGCATGGCTGCTTCTTTCTATCTGGAGAGAACCCAGTTCATGACCACCAGGGTAGGCTGTGCTTTCAGGCTATTGGGGATGGTCTAGGATATGGAGGATTTGCCGGGTACAATTGTTATTTGTTACTTTTGTCATTACTGTGAAAGAATACCCAATAGAAACACATTAAGAGAGAGAGGGTTTATTTGGCACATGGTTCAGTGAGGACAGTCCATCGTGGGTGGAAGGCATGTCTAGAAGGGCATGGTTTGTACTAGAAAGTCCTTGTTGCACAGAACTGACCAGGAAATAGAGAGTTCAGGGAGAAAGCAGGCTAAGCTAATTTTCAGGACTGACAGGTCAGGGATCAACTCTCTCCAGTTAGGCCTCACCTCCTAAAGGTTCCATCTCTTCCCAAATTAGTGCCACCACATGGGAACAAACGTTCGAACAGGAGCCTGTGGAGATAGCTCACACCCAAACTTCAGTAACGGTGCTAGGCCCAAGACTTACAAAGCTGTTTTGTTTTATGACTATCTTATGATCTGCTGTCTCTGGCTTTTCTTCCATTCCTCTGGTGTCTCTACATGAAAAACTTTCTTCTATTCTTTATCCTTGATGTGTGGTTCCATGTGCCTCTCCAGGCATTTCGTGTACTCTCATATGAGCCTTCCCAGTATGGTAAGAACTTTATCCCCTGGAAATTGCAGGGTTAGGGAGCCGAAGGAGAGTCCATAGATTTATTGTCCTTTGCAATAGATTTGAGCAGCCTTAGGATATGCCAGGAGGAATCAGGGTTACCTGATGGGCAAGCCGGCAGGAGGGCCAGTTCTCTTGTGAGGGACATGAGGAGTCTGTTACAGTGACTTAACTTTCTTCTTTCTATTTCTGTTGTTTTGTGATCTTGTCTTTGGTCTGGGGATATGAAATGCAAACTTTTGTCTGTTTTACCTCCATTGTTTGATTTTCTTTTGAGAATCCATGATTTGGGCAGGGGATTTTATTTTTAAAAATATTTTGTTAGTTTTATTTTATGTGTAAGGATATATTGCCTGTATCTATGTAAGTGCAACCATGTCATGCAGTGCTCATAGAAGTCAGAAGAGGGCATGAGATCCCCTGGAATCGGAGTTATGAATGGTTGTTAGCAGACATGTGGGTGCTGGGAACCAAACCCAGGTCCTCTTCAAGAGCAGCCTGTGTTCTTAATGGCTGAACCATCTCTCTAGCCCTAGGATTTTCATTCCCATTTTTGTTCTAGTCATAATAAGTGAACAGCACTGCTGTCCTTCCCATGGTTGAATGAATTACATTGCTTTAACACCTGCCATTTCCTTGTTGAAAATGAATCTTCTTGAAGTTGCCTATGGTGCCCACCCATTATAGATAGAGCATTCAACAGGTGCATTTGTTTGAATTTTTTCTAGATGCCTGGAGAATTAGTAAGAAATTCAAGAGAGACTGGGAGAGAGTGATGGTAGAATCAGGAGAGCCTCAGAGGAGGGAATTTAGAATGACTCACTAACTGACAAGTCTAAAACTTTACCCATGTCTACACAAGGTTAATGGAAAGCCAACAGAAACTCAAATCTAGGTATTCTGAGTTCCATGGCAGAGTCTATTTTACCAGTGTAGATAATACCCACTTCACATAGAATGTTATGTTTAGAAAATTTAATACATTTTTAGTGTGAGTATTTGTGTATGATGTCTACATCCATCTCATCCACTTGTGTGCATGTGGAGAACAGAGGTCAATATCAAGTGTCTCCCTCTATTGCTTTCCACCTAGTTTTTGAGACAGGGTATGTCACTGACAGAGCTTGCTGCTTAAGTTATGCTGGCTGGCCAGTGAATCCCTGGAATTTGTCTGTCTCAGGCTCTCAACACTGAGGGCACAGATAAGCACCTCTGTAAGTGGTTTTTACATGGGTGTAGAGGATCCAAACTCAAGTCCTCATGTTTGTGCAGCAAGCACATTTATCCACATCTCCTTAGCCTAATTGAATGCATCTTGATTCTTATTTTAGACATGTGTAGGGAATTCTTTCTATAGGAGAATTCAGGAATTCATTTATTTATGAAGATTTAAACCCAGGGGAAAAATTTTGACCTTTAGAATCAAGCATACCTGAATCAGACCACTTTATCACTTCATTCATTCAGTTATTCAGGCATTCATTCATTCAAAAATATTTATTGAGAACATTTATTGTTCCAAGCAGAATGCCAAAAATGAGGGAGATGATTCTGGTGAATATTCCATGTCAACCTGGATAATTTAAGAACTTCTTTCAGTCTCAAGTTCTCATCTATAAAATATAAGTGCTGTTATCTTGCAGGATGTCATGAAGGTTGAAATAAGGAAACCATTTATGGCATGTATCAGCTTTCGTATTGGAAGTTGTAATTATATGAGTAATGCCCCCTTTCACATATTACATGATTTTTAACTGAGGCCCACCTATTTACAACAACTCATGATAATGCTAGTCTTATCACATTTCTGCTAGAAAACATTTTTCTCTGCCCGATAGATTAAACTTTCTCAAGCTCGTAGAGTCTTCAGAGATAGAGTCTTCAGAAAGCAGCTGAAGGTATGTTACTGGGCTTTCTTCACTAAAGAAAAGTCACAAACAACACAGCAGAAATGCCCCAGGCTTAGCCTCCTCTTAACTTTCTGTTGTTTAGCCTGGATTTCCTTTGGTTTACTTTTCTTCAATTTGGATTCCATTTTCTCCATCTGAAAAATAGTAAGAACAATAATTTCCTTGCCACATTGTAGTGATCATTAAATGTCATTTTAAACTTGATAACTGATAGCAGTCCAATACTTTAATTATTTAAATTCATCAGTTATATGTTTATTTGACATATGAACCCAACCAGGAATGCCTTGCTCAGTTCTACATCTTTGTGCAAATCATCTCATCTTATTACCTTTGTAAGTTTGCATACGTATATTTCTATTCTGAATGCTAATAATAATGATGATAGAAGCTGATATGAAGAAGGTAAGATTGATGAAATTGAAATTTACAAGCCAGATACATTTGAAAATAAAAGTTCATATTAGTTAGGATTTTCCTTTGATGTTCTGAAGGTAGGAGGGGCCAAAAGTAACATACTTGAAGCACAATTTAAAAGTGCTTTAGAGGGGCTGGAGAGATAGCCTAGCGGTTAAGAGCACTGACTGCTCTTGCAGAGGACCCGGGTTCTATCCCCAGCACCCACATGGCAGCTGAGAACCATCTGTAACTCCAATTCCAGGAGAACTCCAGTTCCACGGGAATCTGAGAGCCTCTTCTGACCTCTGCGGCATTGCACGACACGGGTGCACAGACCTGCATGCAGACAGTACATTCATACACATACAAAAATAAATAAAATTTTAAAAAAGTGCTTTAGATACATACTCTGTATGTATCCATGTTTTAGAATAATATGAAATTAACAGAGGATATGAATTCCTAAACATAAAAAAAGATTGAGAGAAAGATGCAGGACAGTTATGACAGAATACATGATCTGCGATGGTTTGGGGTGGGGTGGGGGGAAGGGATAGGGGAATATGCCTGAACAGAAATGAAAAATGATGTATGAAATACATAAAACATCAATAAAAAAAGAAAAAAAGAAAAGTGCTTCAGAAATACAACTATGCATAGCTTGAAATATACACACAAATAACATGAGACTACAGATTGATATTTGAAATTTTGGTCCAACACCAGGTTCAGTGTACACAGTGATGGGTGAGAGTAGTCCCTACATCAACAGAAAACATGATTGGGTCTGTAACTGTGTCTGAGTTTGAGACTTTGCTTGGGATTACTTTTAAATGGATTCCTAAGGACTTTTGTAGGTAAGAGGTATTGAAAGAAAATGTAAAAATTGATACTGATTTAAACTATAGTCCATCCACAAATCTCTTGTGAGTGCCTATTGTGGACACTTGGTCTTAAAGATGGAATGACACAAAGGAGGCCATTTGTCTTGCATCTTGAAGCTGCATAGGTATTTACCAAGTGAAACAAATGTCTGATCAATTTAGAAGAAAAATCATGGAGTCTTGTGAGCTGGTTTGAATATAGGGAGAATTTTATAAATGGAGATGATAGAGAGGCAGTTAGGAACTCAGAGTGAAGCAGGCTTCTTATCCTCAGTTGTAAAGTTTGTATAGATTCAGACCAAGGACAATATAGTTCTTAGAAAGAACATTCATCCCTTGTTTAGAGATTTGATCCTTGCACTTTTTGATTGACACAGGCTATTTTGTTACTCTACATGGCTAATGATTGCTCTGCTCAGCATGCTGATGAACTGAGGTTTATGAAGCCATATTCCTGCCTGGGGAAGTCATGTTTAATGTGTTTCACCCATTAATTTGTGGTAATGATAAACCATATGGATTTTTCCTGATGTGCTTGCTGCCTTTTTAATGTATACCACATTCATAAACTTAGTAAAATGATATCAAAGTATCACATGCATGAGGTTTAGGAATGGGCCTGACCTCTAAGAGCTCTAGGCATGCTAGATAAAGCAATTAGCTCTGCAATAGGGTTAGAAGAGGACAGGAGATGAGGGTCAAGGTAAGAAGACATGAACTGATTAAGCTCCTCAGGGGAACTTGGTGCTAGGAATAAAGGCCTCTAAAGGCAGAAAAAGCTCAAGAGCAGGACTCCAGTGATCATTTTGGAATCACTTGGAAACAGAGAAAATTGTCCCCTTGTTTTTTATTGTACTGACTTGACATTTGGGGTTTTCTTTTTCTTTCTTTTTTTTTTTTTTTTTTTTTTTAAGTGAGGAGAGAGAGCTTATTTCACACTAGTGATTAGCCCACCAGTGTGGGCTGAACTCCAGTGATCTTTCCATACAGGAGTCAGCACCATGACTTAGTCTCTCCAGGCCCTTTATAACCCTGTGACAGATGCATGTCCAGAGCATGTAAAATGGTAAAGCCGGTAACAGGCAAAGACAAAGGCCACAAGAATGTGGCATCCTGGTTAATAGAAAACAAATCGGAAACTACTAGGAAGGTGGGTAGTCAGCCACAGGACAAGAAAGGGATCTCATTATAAGGCAAGATGCCTTGAACATACCTAAAATTACACAAATGTAAAAGAAAGGTGTTTCAAGATAAGTCAGAAGTTGTTGGTCCTAGCAAATGGTGACAGACTGAACATAGGAAGTAAAGCAAAGTAGAATCTGGAATTCCTCAGCTACTTGCCTGCCAGGACCTTGCCGGGAACGGCGCTGCTCAATGCTTTCTTGTTGTTAATCATTTTTCTCATTTTCCCTAGTTGTTAACCCTGGGACCACACTAATCAACTCCTCGTTTCCCTGGTATCAGCAGCCTGCCCGTGGCTTACATGGTTCTCTGGTTATTACATCGGAGTTTAATCACTGTCCAAACTGAGCTCCATGTCTTCCTTGCAATTTCACCCTTGATTCAGTTTGTGTTTTGCCAGGAAATGTAGCTGCGTAGAGGTGGAAATAATCTATTTAGAGAGAGGACAGGAGGGAATGGAAAGTCTAGTCAAGAAAAAAACATGGTATGTGGGGGCGATGCACGAAAGACTTTCTCCTGATCCCTGAGACAGAAAAGAAAAAAAAAAAAAAAAGGAAAAATAAGGAACAAAGCAATGCTGCATTTGCCAACTTGCTGCGTTTTCTCTTTATCTCAGCGCACGAGGAAGAAGAGGCTGGAGGTGGAATCTAGAAGACAGAAAAACGCTGAAAACGCTGAACTCAAAAGCCACGGCATGTGGTGAACTTGACGTTTAAGAACTGTCTGGAAGCCGCAGTTAGCTTCCCCTCCATCTTGTTCTTCCCAGCATCCTCTACTCTAAACTCCTTTGCAATTCAGAAAAAGGTGGGCGAGGCAGAGCTGAGCAAACCCTGGGCTCTTCAATTACAGTTTCCGCCGGCCAATGTCAGCTGAGGCCGGGAGAGATCAGCGATGATAGTCATCTCTCTAGTCTACAAAATTGTTCACTTGGAGATGGCAAAAATTAAAATCAGCTCCTTAGAGACTAGCTCTCAAAAATCGCAAGGGAATTTATGAATAGATACAGGTGTACTTAGCTTTACTTGAAAGTGCTGTCAGACATTATAAAGAATACTTGATTGTAAAAAAAAATAGGGTATTTTCAATTAGTTAACATACTATTATTTTTCTCATCTCTAAATACAAAGATATATATTTCACCCTCGTATTTTCCGCATCAACTACCATCTCATGTTGCTCCTTTGGCAAAAATACCTCGTCCAGAGGATTGTTGATGACATTCACAGTTCTCTGGGTTTCTTTCTTGACTCTCTTGGCATACTCGAACTAGGCTTTCACTTCCACCACTCCAATAAAAATGGTCTTGGCAAGATCACAACAAGAAATTCTGGTTCATTATTCCAGTAATTACCTCTTCTTCATTTCCCTGTGGTCTTCTGTGCAGCACCCAACATGGTCTTTTACCTTTTCCCACTGGATATACTTTCTTAATTTGGTTTCCAGGTAAAACATGTTCTCCTTGTTAACACACTCACCAAACTTAAAGGCTTCTCTGCAGCCTTGATTGATCAATGGTTCCTTTCTAGTGTGTTTTTTGTTGGTTTTGATTGCTGTTTTTTTCATTCTCTTTCATGGTGTATTTGTGTGAATTGGCATGTTTTTGTGTGACCATGGGAGTACATGTGCTGTGCACACATGTGGAGGTCAGAGGATAAACAGTATTGTTCCTGGTCTTTCACCTTGTCTGAGACGGGGTCTCTTCTCTTTCACTGCTGGGCATTCCAGGCTAGCCGGCTCCCAAAATCCTAGGGGTTCTCCTGCTTCTACCTGCCATCTAACCACAGAGTACTGGGAATATAGACACATGCTATTGAGTCCAGCTTTACCTGGATAAAGCTGCATGTGTTTTACCTGCTGAACCATCTCCCCAGCCCTATTTTGCTTTTTGGTTTGTTTGAGGCAGGATCTCAATTCTGTAGCCCAAACTAACTTAGAACTTAGTCTCTAGCCCAGGTTGACTTTGAAGTAATTATATCACAACTGCCTTAGCCTTCTTTCTTTCTTTTGTTTTCTTTCTTTCTTTCTTTCTTTCTTTCTTTCTTTCTTTCTTTCTTGCTTTCTTGCTTTCTTGCTTTCTTGCTTTCTTGCTTTCTTGCTTTCTTGCTTTCTTGCTTTCTTGCTTTCTTGCTTTCTTGCTTTCTTGCTTTCTTGCTTTCTTGCTTTCTTGCTTTCTTGCTTTCTTGCTTTCTTGCTTTCTTGCTTTCTTGCTTTCTTGCTTTCTTGCTTTCTTGCTTTCTTGCTTTCTTGCTTTCTTGCTTTCTTGCTTTCTTGCTTTCTTGCTTTCTTGCTTTCTTGCTTTCTTGCTTTCTTGCTTTCTTGCTTTCTTGCTTTCTTGCTTTCTTGCTTTCTTGCTTTCTTGCTTTCTTGCTTTCTTGCTTTCTTGCTTTCTTGCTTTCTTGCTTTCTTGCTTTCTTGCTTTCTTGCTTTCTTGCTTTCTTGCTTTCTTGCTTTCTTGCTTTCTTGCTTTCTTGCTTTCTTGCTTTCTTGCTTTCTTGCTTTCTTGCTTTCTTGCTTTCTTGCTTTCTTGCTTTCTTGCTTTCTTGCTTTCTTGCTTTCTTGCTTTCTCTTTTTTTTGTCTTAGCCTTCTAATGTTGAGGTTATACGTATGCGACTCCATGCAAGGCTGGCTGGTTCCCTTCTGACTCCCTCTGACTGCTTGTGTTAGAATGACCCACACTGCTCAGAGCCTGGATCCTTTGTCCTCCATTGACACCTATCTCCCTCTGATCTCAGCCAGTGGCAAAGATTTACATAGCATCCACAGAACATGATCTCCAAATGTTCACTCTACTCCAGGCCTGTGTTCAAGTTTCTGGAGCCTTCTGACATTTTCTTCTTTTTTTAAAAATTTTTTTAAACTAATTTATTTATTTTATGTGTATGAATGTACTGTACTGTCTGCATGTAGGTTTGTGCACCCCTGTCGTGCAATGCCGCGGAGGTCAGAGGAGGGCATCAGATTCCCCTGGAACTGGAGTTCTCCTGGAATTGGAGTTACTGATGGTTCTCAGCTGCCATGTGGGTGCTGGGGATCGAACCCTGGTCCTCTGCAAGAGCAGTCGGTGCTCTTAACCGCTAGGCCATCTCTCCAGCCCCAACATTTTCTTCTTTAGTAAATGACCAAATCACTATTCTACTGGCATCGCTGACTCCTCTCTTGCAGTCCTCATTGATCACCACCACTCTACTGTTGAAATCTATGCAGAATCAGATCACTTCCCACCATGTTTTTGCCCAAGTCCTTGTCTTTGGGTGTGGATCATTTACAACTTATTCTCCAAGTGAAAGAGAGGAGCCACATCCAACTGCAGGAGATGAGTATGCAGGTGATTTACGCAGTTGTCTCAATGACCCGAAAATGAAGGGGAAAGTGTGCTGATGCCTTAGGAGTGGAGATTCACACAGAGATCTATCTATACTGGTATTTCACTTTTGACCCCAGGTCTATCCTCCATCGTTCAGCTCTGTCCTCCAGAAACCCACTTGCTCTACATCTCCTAGGAGCTTTTGCATTCCACTCGGTTTGGATTTAAAGCAATGGGGAACATGCACTGGATCTCAGAGTGAGAGAAGACTAAGTTGGCATACAGCTTTTCTGACCTGTCACTCCAGCCCTGCTATACAAGGAACCGTGGCTGTGCCTCCAGGTGTAGCTCATGAGAGATTGCTTTGCTTGCGTAGTTGCTATGCCCTGGGCTTTGGAAACATGACATTTTCTCTCTTGTTTCTCTGGGCTCAAGAGAGTTAATAGCTTTCTTCTGTTGCTTATCTGGAAGTCTCCCTGTTCCTTGTTAGTTCCCTCAGTGCTACCAAGCCTCTTTTCATCTCTTCCTCAGATTCTCTTTGTCTAATATGCCTTCTGAGATGCTTCTGTATTTCCTGCTATGAGCCCAACTAGCATGTCTAGAACTGTTTCTTTCTAAACTAGTAATGTAATGTTAATTAATTTGGTGAAAATAAATAAAATGTTATAAATTTTATAGCAGTGTAGGTAGTTCCACAAAGTAGAAAAGGGCACAGGTAAATAATACTGCCTGAACATGGATAGGAATAGCTAAAGAAATAATAGTACTCAGGGAAGTGCTCTGAGAATACAAAAGCTAGAATGAGTAAAAATGATCATTCTCAGCCACCAGGTCATTAGATAGTAGTCTCCATTAGCATTTTGATGAATTTAGTTCAGGAATTTAAGTTTCTATTTGTATCATTTTACTCCTTTTCGGATTTTGAAAACATTCACAATGCTTAGTACAAAGAAGCATATTATCAGAAAATTGGAATATGAAACAAATGCAAAGAGTAACTAAATAAAAAGTTCTATTATTTAAAGATAAGTTTGAATAAAATGTGGTATCTTTCCTTGGAATCTTTCTTTTGGTTTTAATACAGTTCCTATTTTACATTCCATAGTGTTCTTGAAGCACAGTGAATATTTATTAGTCAAAATTCACAGAACAAAGAAAGTGAAGAGGTCTTTCTGAAATATCGACTGCTGGTTAGTTTTTATTGCTGTCTCTTAATGTAAAGATAATTTATTTCAGCTATTAGTAGGCCTTTAGATTATAAAAATCAGTTACTCAATTATCTTGGTATTAAACCTACTTTTATATCCTTTTTATATTGGCTCTGTGCAAGTCTGCTCCTGTGGAGAAGGCAGGTTTCCGCAGGTGGATTTCCTGGTAAAGACTGTTGTCACCATTGCCTGTTGTCACCATGCAGGCATTGTTTCTCATGTCATAGCACAGTGGGCGGAGAATGGAGCTCTAGAAACTGACTTCCAAGAGAAGAGCAGGGCTGCTGAGCAGGAGCCATGGCCCAGTTTGTATCTGGGAAACATAATCTAAATTTTGGCACGTGTGTGAGTGTGTGAATGGATGCTGGACATGTGATTCAACTGAGCTGCAAAAGGTCTTTTCAAAACTGTAACTTTCATAATTAAAGATAATTTTTATTTCCCCTGAGTTGCATGCTATCTTTTTAAGTAATTGTTTTCAAGTGGCTAATTATATTAATGCTATCTATTTAAAATTCTTGATGTCTTGATTCTTCTTTTCCTGTTTTAAGAGATGGAAAACTATTTGTATTTGTAATAATCATACTTCAATACTGCTTCCTCAGAATTTTAGGTAATTCAGTTGCTTGGCATGGTGTGAAATCCTTTTAAAACATACTTGTGTTACTTTGTTGCATTAAAGTGTTATTCACACTGACATGGAAGACAATTTCCAAGATTATTTAGGTGACTAAAAATGGCTTTCTCCTGACCTTGCTAAGTAAGCCCTAAGAATTAATGTGTACATATTTCAATTCAACACTTAAAAATACCTTGATTTTAGGGACTGGAGAGATAACCTAGCAGTTAAGAGCACCGACTGCTCTTGCAGAGGACCTGGGTTCAATCCCTAGCACCCACATGGCGGCTAAGAACCATCTGTAACTCCAATTCCAGGAGAACTACAGTTCCAGGGGAATCTGACACCCTCTTCTGACCTCCGCGACATTGCACGATAGGGGTGCACAGACCTACATGCAGACAGTACACTCATGCACATACAAAAATAAATAAAATTAAAAAAATTAAAAAATAAAAAATACCTTGATTTTAGATTCAATATTATTATTTTCCTTCAAAATACTTTACAATGTGTACACTTCTTCAATTAGATTTAATATTTACCAATCCCTCCTTGTTTACTTTCCATCTCCTTTCTGTATTCTTTCCTATTCCCGATGAACTCTTCAGTATTTTGTAAATGCCCAGTTTAAGTTTTTACCTACTTAAATGTCCTCTTGTTGCTTTCACTGTGCATTTTAATTGGACTCACTCTTCCATTTTCCAATGTTATTTCCAATATTTATTCTCATCCACATGTCCTTATATTTTACCTTATAATTTTGACCTATATTGTTATCATTTCTCTTCCAGTCACGCTCCTCCATCTCTCCCTTTCCCCTCCCCCTTCCCTCCCCTGTCCTCTGCCTTCCTCCTTCCTCCTGTGCTGGGATAGAACCCAGGCTCTTGCATATGCTTGTGAGGCACCTGCCCCCACGGCCTTGCTCCTGTTTCTTATAAGTGATGTGTTATTCCACCTTGTGGTGACTATCAGGTAATTATGTAAAATTATCCTCTGATTCTTAAACTAAATAGTTTTCAGAGTCCTACTTTTTATGTTTGTTTATATTTTGCTTTTGAAATTTGAAGTATCATTTATATTTTTGGGGCTTTCCATGTCTTCACTCAGTCCAGTGGGAACATAGTCTCTTTAGGCATACAGCTTGGAGAAAAGTTGGTGTTTACAAACTTGGCCCAATGCCCATTTTTTTTTCAAAAGAAGCTGTATTAAGGAATAATTTGTGTTCAACGAACTGTGTCCATTTAAAGTCTATAATTTGATGAGTTTTGACAGAGGCATCACAAACTACCAGTACAATCAAGATGCAGAGTGGTTCTGTCATCCCCCAAATATTTTCTCCCACATCTTTGCAGTCACTGCCTCCTTCTATCACTAGGTTTGATTTGTCACTTTGGATTAATTTTGGATTTTCTAAATGCTGATATATGTGCAGTCATACACTATGTAATCTTTGCTGTTTGGTTTCTTTCACTTCTTGTAATGAGTTTAAATTCCATCCATGTTGGATATATCAATAGTGTTACCAGGAAAATTGTGGTTTCATTTTTGATTTCTTCTTTTCATTTTTTTTTCAAAGCCAATTTTTTTTTGAGACAGGGTCTCCCTATAGCTCCAGCTGGCCTGGAACTCACTCTGTAGACCAGGCTGGCTTTAAACTCACAGAGATCCACCCACCTCTGCCTCCCAAGTACTAGGATTAAAGGCACACACCACCATGCCCAGCTTAAAGATGGTTCTTAGCCACCATGTGGATGCTGGGAATTGAACCCAGGTCCTCTGCAAGAGCAGTCTGTGCTCTTAACCACTGAGCCATCTTGCCAGCCTTCCAAGCCAATTTTTTATTGAAGCTTTGTGCACTTCATACATTTTCCAATCAAGTCTCGACTCATTCCTCCTTCCTTGCCTCCCCACTCCACCAGAGCTCATGCATTCTGCCATACACGTTTTTCATCTTTTTCTCAGTTTCTTTAAAAAATTTTGATGCAAAAGTTTACTGTTTACAGATAGAAGATCAACGTTTCAGTCAGTTCTTTGACCCAGTCTTTTTTGTTGTGGTTGTTGTTGTTCCTTCCAATTTGCAGATTTCTTCTTTTTAAAAAATATCTTATTTAATATTCATCTATTCATATAATGTGCTTTGATCAAACCTCACATTTTCTTTCCTACAATTCCCTCTCATAAACCTACCCCCTTTCCCTCAACATCATTCTCTCTCTCTCTCTCTCTCTCTCTCTCTCTCTCTCTCTCTCTCTCTCTCTCTCCATGGATGTGAGACCTTCAGTTGGTTTAGGAACTATGAGGGGAGGTCCAAAGCATTAGTGCCCTTTAAGGACAATTCAATAGTAGTTCATTATTCCTGTTTGTTGCTGTAAAGATTTTCATTGGTGTTCACTGCGTAATAAGTCTAGATACAACACCATTTTTATCCATTTGCTAGTGGTCCTGTGGCTTTTAACACCTGGTGATGCATTAACTGGGGGAGAGGAACCTTGGGCAGTCTCAAACCCATAACAATAATTAACTCTGAATTCATGCAGGCATTAGAATCTAAAACTTCTAAAAGAAACCAGAATATTTTTGTAAAAATCAGTTGACAGTGATCTCTCAAACAGGACAGAAGTGATGAGAAGCAGTTGATAATACAGTTCTCATAATTTAAAAAGTTATTCAAAATGATAAGAAATGTATGAAATGCACAATACTAATAAAAGATATAAAAATAATGGAAAAATTGTTATTCAAAAGATATGTTAATAAAATGAAAAGACAAGTACAGAATAAGAGACTGCACGATCTGTGTCTCTGGGCTCAAGAATCAGTTTGGAAATTGGATTGGAAATATTTTACGATCCGGGTATTATGCATGACCATAAGGAAACAGAATCCTCTAGGCTCCTGGAAACTTGCTTATATGAACTTACAGCAGTGGTGGTGACAGCATGCCCCAAACCCATGCAAACTCAATCAGACAAAACAAACAAACAAACAAACAAACAAACAAACAACCCAAAACATCATAGAGCTGGGGAAATTTGTAGGAGGAGCCAGCTTTATCTTGAGAACTATTGGCAGCTGATCACTGCTGGGTGAGGGAGAGTTGGTAATCTTTAGGGGAATGGTGCCAATAGGTTGAGAAGGCACCAGTGTATGAATTCGCAGTGGGGGACATCTTGGGACACAAACATGACTTGATAGAGCTTACCATATATGACTGAGTGCATGAAACCCTGTGAGTGGTCTATGGAAGGTGCAGATGGGAGAGGGGTCTAAATATGATTAAGACATATTGTGTGAAATGGACAAAAAGTCAATAAAATATATTGAAAAAAATAAAATGAAAATGCAAGCTATAGACTAAGAGAAATGATTTGTAATTTGTTGTCCGATAAAGGAGTTTGTGTCTAGAATATGTAATTCACTCTTAATAACCACATAAATGGAAAACAACAAAATGGGGAAAATATCTGTATTAATGTCTAAGAAGAAACATGAATAATCAGTAAATAATAAAGAGATATACTAAACTACTGTAAAAAAAGAAAAATCTATATTTTAAAATTTGAAAATTCAAGAGACCAACAATATCAGAAGAGAAAGAAAATATGGATCACCTGGAATTCTCATAGACTCTTGGTGTGATTGCAAAGTAATGCAGTTTTTATGAAATTCAATTTGCCTATTTCTGGTAAACATATATTTCCAATGGACATAAAAATTATATACTTACTTGTACTTGGAATTTCAAAGCAACTGAGTCATCAGAGCTGTATCCTGGAAAGAATGAAATATTACCTCACCAATAGCTTGTTTCTGATATGTGGTAGGTGAACTCCAAAAATATTGTACCCAGTGAAAGAAATAAATGCAAGGTTCAAAATGTTATATGATCAATATACCTGATATTTTAAGAAAGTAAAAAAAATATTGTGACAGAAAGCAGAACACTGGCTTCCTAGGATAGGTGTTTGGTATTGGGGAATGGTGAAAAGGAATGAGGGACTTTTCTATACCTTGATGTTAATCATAGTTGTGTAATTTATGTATGAATATATATATATATCAGAATTCATTAAAGTAAACAATAAAATTCCCGAGTTTATTGTATGTAACTTTTTTTACCTTAATAAACTTCTCCTTGGATACCTACCTGTCCCTCTGAGAATGCTTTGGAGTGCCTGACTAGGTCCCTAGGGATGAGCTGTCCAAATCTCACCTGTCTTATCCCCCTCCTTTGAGACCATGTATAGTCCCTCTTACTACTCCAGGGCTCAGGCTTAGGGTCCTGAACATCCTTGACCAATTACCTCCCCTTGGACCTTGGCTTTACCCCTCTGAGGGTACTGAAGTATGCCTAAATAGCCAGGGCTGGTTCATACTCCTGGTGAACTAATGAGTAGCCTGCCTGGATCCACCTGTTTCCTCTAGTATAAAACTCAAAAGAAAGAACATGAAGTATAGACCAACCAACTTTTCATATCCAACCAGAAAGCAACCAAGGAACATCAATAATGGAAACAGAATCAAGCTTCAACTCAACAAAGGCAGGCTTGAGTTTCATACCAGAATCACAAGAAACAAAATAAATCCATATGACAAAACCAACATAAAATAAAAATGACTCCAAATAATATGTCCCCACCAAATACCACCAGTCTCATGAAGAGTTCTACAATGAGAACTCCCTAGAGATAACCTAGGACACAAAACTCAAAAGATTATGATCATAAACATGATCAAAGAATTCAATGAAGTTAAAGAATACACAAAAAAACAACTTGAAGAGCTCAAAGAGGATAGGAATAAGTTTCTGACTGAATTCATAAAAGAGAAATATTTAAGAAAATTCAGGCTGAAATTAAGAAGGAAATGAAAAACTCAATAAGCCAATTGAAATGACAAGAGAAAGCTTCATCAACATAATAAAGGAAATGGAAAACAGAATATAAAGGCTGGATGATAAAGTTGAAAAATTGGACTGGTCAAGAAAAGAATATATAAAAAAATAAAAATCACAGGAATGGACTATGCAGGAAATGTGGGACAACATGAAAAGACTAAACATGTCTCATAGGCATAAATGAAGGAGAAGATTCCCAGGTAAATGGTATTGACCAGATCTTCAATAGGATTATAGAAGAAAATTTCCCTAAATAAAGGATGTATCTGCCCATACAGATACAAGAAGCAAATAGAACACCAATAAGCCAGAGCAGAAAACCAACTCCCAGAGTATATCATAATAAAAACACTAAAACACTGAACGCTGTGAGAGAAAAACAAGTCACTTATAAATGAAAACCCATCGGAATTACTGTTCACTGCAAAACATGAAAGCCAGAAGAGCCTGGACTGAAGTATACCCAGTTCCAAATGATCATAGATGCCAACCCCGATTACAGTTCCCTGTAAAACCATCTATGCCACCAATATGGAAATCAGTGTGGATAACTCTTATAGAACTAAAAATGAATCGACCATGTAATACAGTTATACCCTTGGCATATACCTAAAGGACTCATGTCATAGCAGAGAAACTTGTACAACCATGTTGGTTGCTGCTCTTTTCACAACAGCTAAGAAATAGAAACAACCTAAGTATCCCTCAACTGACAAGTGGATAATGAAAATTTGATACATTTACAAAATGGAGTTCTACTCAGCAGTAAATCCTGGTGGTGCACACCTTTAATCCCAGCACTCGGGAGGCAGAGTCAGGAGGAACTCTGTCAGTTCAAGTCCAGCCTGGTCTACATAGTGAGCTCAGGCCACTACACAGTGAGGACAAAAGGTAGACTCTGATTCAAAAAGACAAAAAAAAAAACAAAAACAGATGAACACAAACTTGTGTGCCAGTTGAGCTCACATCAGGCAATGATAGCTCATTTTTGCTTGGTCTTTTTCAGGTAGGGTCTCCCAGTAGTCTCGGCTGGCCTGCAGCTACCTATGTCANATATAGATATATATATATATCTATATATATATATAGATAGATATAGATATAGATATAGATATTGATATTGATATAAATGCAGGAGCCAGGAAAATGGAAAGGAACCAGGGAGGTAGAGGGAAAGTAGTAACCTGAGAGAGAATAGTGAGACGTGTTACCAAGGAGGGAAATAGATTAAATAGGAGCATTTAACTGTGAGGGGCAGAGGGAGGGTTATTCCTAGATGTATATGGGTAAAGGGAAAGAATTTGATCAAGAGAGGAGGATTACAGGTGACAGGGGAATTGGGGAGAATGGGAGTACTTTAACTAGGGAGGGAGGAGGACTAGTTACACAGGGAGAAAGAGGAGAGATAAAGGTTGTTTAGGTGGTATCGAAAACCAAAGGAAAATATATTAGTTTAAAAACCTACTGAAATGGGGCTGGAGAGATGGCTCAGTGGTTGGGAGCACCAACTGCTCTTGCAGAGGACCCGGGTTCAATTCCCAGCACCTACAGGATGGCTAAGAACCATCTTTAACTCCAGTTCCTGGGGAATCTGGTGCCCTCTTCTGACCTCCACAGCATTGCATGACATGGGTGCACCTACCTACATGCAGACATTACACTCATACACATTAACAAAACAAAACAAAAACGTACTGAAAATGCACATACATTATTTGTACATGTGTGCACATGTTTACCTGAGGCTATATAACAAGAAACATAGTGCCAGACAGGAGAAAACTTCCTTCGAGTTGTTGTTAGTCAGGGTCATCCAAGAAACTCCCAAATAACACAGGCTATTGCCACAACCCTTGAAAACCTCCCAGAACTCAAAACAGGACATACTTCAGATAAAGGACTTGGAGTAATGGAGGTGAAATTGACGTGAAAGTCTCCTCCATGAAGACTAGTTCTCATAATTTTGGAAGACACAATGTAAGCTGTTGAGGGAGAAGACTCAATGCTCTAACCCCAAGTTTAAAGCCTAATAACCACAGCAGTGACAGGCACAACAAACTATATTGGTGTAGTAGTAACACTTTTATCTTGGGGGTAATCAACAGCTAATTGGACTTCTGGCTCGCTCAAAGAGAGGCAACTCATGTGTGGCAATGCAAACAGCAAAATCCACATGGTTGGAGAGGTCATAGATCTTAGAGAAAACGCTAAGTCTTTCACATCCCTAGACAAATGTAATTTTTTTCTATATGCTAAATATGTTTCCGTATATTTACAGACAAGGATGCCAGTCACCACTCATCAAAGAAACTTCTTTTGCAATAGACAGAGACTATTACAGAGTTCCACAATTGATCACACAACAAAAAATAAATGTCTGTTAGATGCTTGACCCTAAGTGGCACATCTACAATGGAATCTCTACTTGTAAGGCTCACTGGACATAGTGGAACCAGGGGTAGAGAGAATACTAATATGTTTCTCATCTCTCATCAGTAATGCTTCCTCATTCTACAGATGACAATGAATACAAAAGGCCACAACTGCCTGAAATGTAGAGAATAAGAGACTGCAGAGTGTTGGTCCCTTGACCGATTCTTATATTAAAGTTTACCTACCCAGGGCTCAGGGACCATTGTGGAAGAGGGGGCAGAAAGATTAGAAGAGCAAGGGGTAAGAGGTGCATGACCAAATGGAAACAGAGTCTTAAAGGCTCCTGGGATCTTGCTCATTTGAACTTACCACATTGGTGACAGCCTTCACAAGACCCAAGCAAACTCAGTCAGACAAAAACATGCATAGAACTGTGGAGATGGGCAAGAGGCTACTACTTTGGCTAGAACTATTTGCAGCTGATCACTGCTGGGTGAGGGAGAGTTGGTCTTCTTTAAGGGAGTGAACTAGACAGGCTGAACAAGTTCAGTGGGTGAACTCACACTAAGGGACATCTGGGTACTGAAACTTGACTCAATAGTCCTTAACATATATGACAAAATGCTTGAAGTCCTGTGAGCAAGCAAGGGGCGGGGGGGCGGGGGGGGGAGGTTGTATAGATAGGGAAGGGAACTAAATATGATTAAGATGAATTGTATGAAATCCCCAAAATTCAATAAAAATTGTATTTTTAAAAGTTAAATAAATAGGGGCTGGAGAGATGGCCTAGCAGTTAAGAGCGCCAACTGCTTTTGCAGAGGACCTGGTTAACTCCAGTTCCAAGGGAATCCGACACCCTCTTCTGACCTCCATGGCATTGCACCACATGGGTGCAAAAACCTACATGCAGACAGTGCATTCATACAAATAAATAAATAAATAAATAAATAAATAAATAAATAAATAAATAAATAATTTAAAAAAATAAATAAAGTGAAAAGAAAATAAAAAAGTTAAATAAATAAATAAATCTTAGCAAAATATTCTTGTTTACTTAAGCTTACTATTTTTACTGGTAAAATATACTTCAGGAGGGCATATTTATTTTGTCTTTTACTTTATGAAATAAAGTGTTAGTATTTCCTTTTGATTTTTAAAAATCTGTTTCATAAAGAATTCTGTGTTCTCCAGGGAACATTGTTAATGTCATTCTTGATTTTGACAATCAAGTCTTCAACACACATTTTTTCCTTTTTTTATTTTAAAATGTTTTAAAGAATCGATCTTCATATAGTTGAAACCTTGTAATATTCACCCACTTTATTAACTTTATTCAAATCACTTTCTCTTAAATTATTTGACTTTATTTTATTATGTTGATTTCATTTCTTATGACCTAATGTCTTTTTGAACTTTCTTTTTTTTCTAATTTACATATCCATCTAAAAATCACACTAATATTTTATTTCATGCATAATATTTTTACTGCTAATTTCTGTTTCTTATTATGGCATCCTTGAGACATGAGTTATTACTAGCATATTTTATGATTATTTCTCACTCAAATTCTAGGTCTTTGGAGCTTATTATATTTTACAATAGAGAGAGAATCAATACAATTTGGAAGAAGAAATTTTAGAAGAGCAGAATGGTATATCAATTAGAAAAGCAAAATAAAGGAACTTGGCTCTGCTGTATATATCCATAGTGATGTGTGTGTGTGTGTGTGTGTGTGTGTGTGTGTGTGTTGCATGTATATGATAAATAAATCTAGGGTGAGGTTTTAAATAAGTTGGGTAGGGAAAACCTTCACTAAATGGTGAGATCTGAGTGCATCTTAAAGAGAAAGGTGATTCTTGAATGTGTGAGCCACAGGAAGCATCCAGGGAGAAGTAGTCTGAAGCAGGATCCTGTTTGGCACCTCTGAAGCAGCCAATTAAGAGAGGCAGAGTTGTGGGGGGAGGCGGTGGGTACCAGAAGAGAGGGTCAGGGGGAACTGGAGTGGGAGGTTAGTGCTGTGGGGGCATTAGAAGGAAACCCAAGCGTTTACATCATTTTGATCTGATATTCACAAAAGAATTATTGACTCAGGAAATACTTTAGTTTTCAGACATTATGATAGAAATGCACTTATTCTGCCGTGAAGGCATAATGAGATGACTCTGAGAATGAAGGACATTTTAGGTCTGTGAAGACTTTGGCAACTGTTCCTTATAAATACCCAGATCTGTTCTTTTTAATCTAATCTTTATGCAGGAAGTATTCATTCACTGAATCAATAACATTTATGTTTTCAGAATTATTTATATAAATGTTCTTATACTAACATCAAAGAGATTTAGATGAATTAATATGTAGTGATTCCATCTGGCCATTTCATCTCAGAAACTTGCAGGGCTTCAGCAGTCATTACCATAACAGCAGGTCAGAATCCAACTTTTTTGAGAGCTGGGAATGTTCTGGGAAAGGGCCAGGGTCTTCTTCCTCTTCTTCTCCTCCTCCTCCTTCTCCTCCTCCTCCTCCTCCTCCTCCTCCTCCTCCTCCTCCTTCTTCTTCTTCTTCTTCTTCTTCTTCTTCTTCTTCTTTTCTTCTTTTGAGACAGGGTCCCCTGTAACCCCAGCAAGCCCAGAACTCACTATTTAGATCGTGATGGCCTTGATCTCACCTCACAGAGATTTACCTGCCTCTGCCTCCTAGTGCCGGGGTTAAAGTGTGGGCCACCATGCCCAGAACCCTTTCTACTTTTTGTTAACTCAATTCATTATTAGACTATATTATTTTTGCCAATTTTATTTTGTAATCTATGTAATATTTGAAAATAATTCTCCAGTTTCTCTGAGTCATACCTCCTCTGTCCCTTAATTTCTAGATCTTTTTCTTATTTCTATGTAGCTAGTATCAGACTCCTAGGGTTTGAGTTAATCTTCCTTTAGACAAGGATATTTCACTTCCTCTGCCTATAGAAAAAAACAAATGTTATGCTTAAATTTATATTTTTTTCATACATAAAATTCCAACCATCATAATCTACCTCAGAATATGATGTTAGGTTCTAGTATAAAGGCTATGTAAAATATTTTGGCACAGTATTGGAAGGATTGCCTTTACCTCACAGGAAAGTCCTAATAGTCCCTCCTGAAAACTATATATATATATATATATATATATATATATATATATATATATAACCAAAAGGGAAAAGCTGACTTTCTTCACCTATCCTTGATCTTAATAAACAAATACAGCCATCAGTCAGCTTTTCCCTTTTGGTTCCATCTACATTCATGATTTCCATCTTCCCTGGTGCCAAAGGAATTAACCAAGATATATACTATAAAAGCTAAGAGAATTAGTATGAGCCTTAAATTAACCTCCTATTCATGATACTAATGAAGTTAAGAGGAACTTAATGACATATAACTTTTCCTGCTATCAGAAGATGTTTTAAGATAAGGCGATGATATTGCGTTTTCTGAGTGACATGTGAATTCGTTCCACTTTGGATAGGTCCTTGATTATTTGGAAAGTTACATTAGCAGAAGATGCTCTCAAGCTCACTAAGCATCGATTTATCCAATCCTCATTCCAACCAAAGTTTATTTCATAAATTGGGAAGGTATTGGTATACATTTCTTAGTACCTATTTTAGATCTTTTAAAGTTTGAGACTGAACTGAAAATCATTTTAATATGATTTTCCATATCCCTTAGTCAGAATAGAATCTTTCCTTCTTTGGGTGCTGAGACTGGCCCTGACTCCTCACCAGTAGCACCTATGCCCTCAGTTTGCTTCACAAATACGGCTTTCCAAGCACAGTCAGTAGTAGGTCCTCCTCTGCATATGAAATCCTAGTAGACATTGCTTTTCTTTTGACTAACCTTTTAATTCTCTTTCCTAGTAGAATTTATTTTCACAGAAATTACAGCATGAGGCCTGCTTCTCACCATGGGGAGAACACACACACACACACACACACACACGCACAAAACCATATATATATATTTGTATGTATATATAAATATATGTCATATATATATATATATATATATATATACATATATATATATATTTGTATGTATATATATATACATATATATCTATATATACATATATATATTTGTATGTATATATAAATATATGTCATATATATATATATATATATATATACACACATGACAAAGTTTTCTCTTGCATTTAGTAGTAGATCATGAGCACATGACTTAGTTGATGACAATCTATACGAGTCGATAGGAATTGATCTCAGACATGTGTAGCTAGAAACAATCTCAGTGTCTACAGTAACATCAGAAGAGTCCTGTGCAGACTGCTTCTGTGCTGTGCCCTCCCTTTATGACCTTCAGCTCTGATTCCTCCTCATCTTCTGAGGTGGCTCTTGGCTACTATGCTATCTGTTGTTTGCCACCAAAGATACTGCATGATAAAGGAACCAACTTTACTTTGTTCATATTCCTGGCCATGTATGTCTATGCATCTATTCAATGATTGTTGAATTGTTTAGATCCTGACGGATATGATGCCTGTGACAACCAATGGAAGATTGCCAGGACATATTTCATTACTTCAACTGTCACATTACCACTAAGGCTATATAACTCTGGACTAGGTTGTAGAATAATCTTTCTGTCTGCATTTTACTTTCTGTACTTTTTGATGTAGAATCACTGTGTAGCTTTTCAGCAGTCTATGGGTTAGCTGTCACCTTTTGAACTGCTGCAGGGTTGCTGTGCTCTATTGTGCTGGGAATCTTAAGGCTGAAAGCCAGAATGCTTTCTGGTTTCCCGGAAAACTACAGTCATTAAAGAGTTGAAAATACAGAAAGGGCGTGAGCACAGAATTATTCATTCTTCTTGCTGCGGAGCTTGGCGTGGCTGCTTCCCTCTGTGATTCTTAGGGACATGAGCATGGAGGAAAGTGGAGTATTAGATGGCTTCACCTTGGTATGGTTTTTCCCGTTCCCAATTTCACCAGGAATTTACAGGTGAGATCTTATGCTAGACCTCTTCCTCCTCCTCCTCTCTCCTCCTCCTCCTCTTTTCTTCTCCTTTCCCCCTCCTTCACCTCTGACTCTCTCTCTCTCTCTCTCTCTCTCTCTCTCTCTCTCTCTCTCTCTCCTCTTGGAGAAGGGATTGAACATGTCAACCTCTCTGTAGACAGCCAGTCTGTAGATAACTCACTTTCTGACAGCCAGTGCTGAGCTTCCTGATAGGCACAGGATGACTGCAGCCTGCAAGCTTCTCTTCTGCTCAGCAGCTGTCACAGGACCATTCCCAGTCTTCCTCACAGTCCTCAGGGATCCAGACACCAGGTCTGTGACACTTTCCTGACTCCGGAAAGCTGTGTGCTTCCACCACAGGGAGTGATATTAGTGTGTTTGTCAAACAGCTACCTTGGAATAAGAGACTTCTCCTTGTGGGAATGCATCAATCACTTCTTAGCACTGACCTTTTGGAGTAGTTCTTCTTGTAAATGATGTTTTGCTTTTTCTGGTTGCAGAACAAAAGTGAGTTTCATAATTAGGCTTGAGGTAGACGAAGTGGCAGTGGCCCTTTGGTTACACAGTCCTCCCAATACAATGTTCTGAAGAGTGGGGAGTTGGAGCTTTGAGATGGTGACATAGATGGATAATTCCTTTGGGTTTCATGGCTGCAGCTGGCCAGCAAGATGGTGTCTTTGACCCTTGACCTCAGAATGTACTTCAGGTTTCTTATAGGTCTCTGCTCTACATCAGTTTATACTGAACCAGTTAAATGAAAAATCCCATTGAAATTTCATGTGTTTATGTCACCCAGTATTCAGTGATGCCTCATCACAGACCTTACATTCTGAAATGGGAATGAAGAAGCAATTATTCTTTACTGAGTGGTTACAAAGGATTTTTCAAAGGCATCATGAGTCATGATTCTGTTGATTTGACTTGGGCCAAAATTAGTGGAATGTTTCCCTAAGAAAGCTGAGAGGCAAATGGTGCTTTGCATACCCCTTCATATCCTTTGGAAGTAGGCAGCCTAGGAGCACATCCATGCATTCATTAGTAAAACTTCACGTGCTGTTCCTACTAAATTGTTTTGAGGCTAGCATGAAACAGTAATTGGAATGTCAGCCAATGAATATCAGAATAGAATAGCTCTCCTTGTGATCATTAAGACAATATTAAAAAGAGAGGGATCTATATTATTGATGGAACTTTGGTATTTTTTGCTTTAGTTTAGGATTGTCACTACAAATCTCAGTTACTAAACTCATTACAGGTTGAAGACATTCCTAAACTGTGTAATGAATAATCCTCTTCTGAATAAAAGTACTGCAGATATTGTGTTATAAAAGTACTGCAGATATTGTGTTAATCTCTGGCACATGAAAAATAAGCCAGGGCCAGCTAGTTTCATCTGCAACCCTGAGGAGTATCTTCTTCTATGTGAGCACTTTTTGACTAATTCCAGGATTCTGAAGTCTTATAACCTATATATTCCTTCTTTGTGTTGAATGACAAATAAACATTACTAACAGTGTCATGGCTCTTGACTCTTCATTGGCTTTGACCAAGCATCGTTAAGTTAAGCGTCCTCAGAAAGGCTTTGTATAACCAAGGATTAACAGTGAAGGGTGTCGTGATCGCATGCAATTCCCAGGACTCATCTGTCATTACGCCTATCCTCTTTGCAAGTAGTTCAACCTGGCAACTAAATGTATAATTCAGATTATGTTTTAAGACAGGGTTTCACTATGTATTCCAAACTGGCCTTGAACTCATGACCTTCCCACCTCCTGTGCTGAAGTGTGGTTCTCAGACAAACAGCACTGATATCAGCTGGGAATCTGTTAAAAATATTCCATTTCAGATTTACTGGTTTAGGATCTGTGTTTAATATGCATATTGCAGTTTGAGAAACATTCCCCTTTGTCGTCTGAGGGGATTCTAAAACACCTAAGATTACCAATAGGGGGTTGGGACTTACTTGATTACACTTAGAGAACAAGGAGAGTAAGCTGCTTGTCTTTATTAACCTAGAACTGAAGATACTGCTAGGTGGGTGCGATACTCCATAGAAGGTATGTGGTTAGTTTGAGTTGGAAGTTACTGTTCTAGTAGTACACAAACAGGTATCACTGGCACCACACAGGAGTGGTTTAGAAATGTAGAATGCCAGAGAGTGTTACCAAAGGCCACTAAACCAATAAAGCAAATATAGGTCTCCTTGAGTCAAGCAAGACTCCTCCATCAGCACCAGCTATATCTCATCTGCCTGAAAATACTGTGCAGCAGTGGCAGCCATATGTCTGTATATCCCAAATCTAATTGGCTATTAGCTCTCTCCTTGGAGGAATAACCCATGGCTGATGCCACAAGCTTACATCCTCTAATGGTTAGGAGATGTTATAAACCACACGAAGACCCTGCCATACTTAACAGAAGAAAATGTAAATCATGAATTAACATACCATCCAAACATCTGTGTCTATACCAAAGTAACCTACCATAACAATTAGTACTGTTTAAATACCTATATATCTAATTGTGTGTGCTTCATTAGTAGGATCGAAAGGCTATATATTATACTGTTTAATACCTAAATATCTAATTGCATGTGCTTCATTAGTAGGATCGAAAGGTTATGCCTGGACAAGCTGGCAGCCCATGAAAGAAAACAGCCAGAACTGACTAGAGACCAAGACATCAGCTCCAGAGAAAGTAGAGTGTTTTGTTTCTCATCCACCTGTGCCCCTTTTCTAAGCCTAGGGAACAATCTGCAGAAGAGGGGGCATGGTAGAATGTAAGGGCTTCGATTGGGGTTAATGGTGAAACTACAACAATATAGACTGGACACTCATTTGGTCAACTTGATTGAACATACAAGGCCCCCCCTGCTGGATGGTGGGACCCATGAGCTGTGTGGGTTTGGGCACAACTGCTTGCAAATTGGTTTTACATGAAGGATGCTTGTACTCACAAATTATCACTTATTGTTAAAAAAAATGAAAACAAACAAAACAAAAAAGCAGAGAAAGATTCAGAAAACTTACGGCAGAATGCATGATCTGGGGGGAAGGGAAGAGGATATATGCCTGAACTGAATTGGAAAATGATGTATGAAATACACAAAGCATCAATAAAAAAAAAAAGAAATGTAGAATCTCAAGACCACCATAGCAGTAACAGATTAGATCCTTCATCTATCTTTTATTTTTTAATTTTTATTTTTTTTTATGTGTACGAATGTACTGTCTGCATGTAGGTTTGTGCACCCATTTTGTGCAATGCCGCAGAGGTCAGAAGAGGGTGTCAGGTTCCCCTGGAACTGGAGTTAAAGACAGTTCTTAGCCGCCATGTGGGTGCTGGGGATCAAAACCAGGTCCTCTACAAGAGCAGTTGGCACTCTTAACCACTAGACCATCTCTCCAGCCCCTTCATCTATCTTTTAAAAAGATTCTCAGATGATTTGTATGTAAGAAGAATTACTGTAGTTACATCTTAGGAAAAGTGCCTGCCCAAGTTTGTAATGAGGTAAAGAAAATGCATCAAGGTCCTCAGGCTATTTTGGAGTAGATACTTGTAGAGAATATGTCAAGGAAAAGAAAAATAACTTCCATAAAGGTGTAATTCTCTCCAGGACAAAATCAGGTCTTGCTAGACCAGGCTTCCCTTTTTGAAGCATGAATAGACTTTGCTCTTTATAGACTGGACACTGGCTGAAGTCTCATTAGTGTCTCCCCAAGACCTCCCTACACAGGAAGACTGGTGACCCACATTTGCAGGACATTTCAAGAGATGCCCCTATTCATAGTCCCCTGAGACTTAGTTGACCTCTGAGGTCAAGGAACAAAGTTATCCCTTAGGTCCCTCAGCCAAATTGGTATCTTTGAAGACATGATACACAGCTTTTTAGCCCTCCAATATGAAATGAAGACTTATGTCTCTCCAAGAATCCTCCAAACCTTCAATGCCAGATGGGGACTACTGAGATATCCAGCTTGTGGACTGAGCAGCTACTGGAATTTCAACCTCTTCAGAGTATAGACTACTATTGTTGGACTACCCAGGCTGTATCATGGAGGCCAGTACAAGAAGATCAAGACAGGATGTGTGCTTACTGGACCTCATTTGGGTGACCATGGGAAGGAAAGACCCCAGTGTGGAGCATAAAGGCAAGATTGAAGGTTGTTTGGGCTTGCCAAGGAGGAACCTTCAAACACTTCCTTAAGAAAAACACTACATCTTTTAGCCAAAAAAAAAGAAGAAAACATTCTCCAACTCAGGTGATATATATATATATATATATATATATTATTGGGGCAATACAAGTTGGAGAGAACAACAACAACAAAAGAACAGGGGAAAAGAGACTGAAATAGTGAAGTTCTTCCCAAAACAATAAGCCTCTGCTTTGACAAAAAACAAAAAACAAAAACAAAAACAAAAACTCTGGAAAGACTCAGAAAAAGATGCAAGACATGTATGACAGAGTGTAGGACATCAGGTGGGTGGGGGGTATGGAAAGGGAAGTGACTCTAAATTTGATTGAGAAATGATGTATGATGTATGGAAATAGATTAAATAACAATAATAAATTTAAAAAAGTGTACTTCTCAACATTGTCCATACATTAGAACCATCTGGAACTTTAAAAGAAGCTTAATGACCAGAGTACATCCTCTGATGTCATAATTTTATCTGTCTTATGTCTGTCTTATCTTGGGAATGGTCTTAACTTTTGAAAATGTTTCTATAAAGCCCCTATGCCTGGAAAACAGTGCCCATACATGAAGCATAAACTCCCATCTTCAATCTGTGTCAGAACTGGGATGAACCATTTGAAGTCTTCTCTGTGTTTTTCTCAACTCCAATGTAAAAAATGGCCCTATTTTTGGAACCTAGAGAAATGCTACAGAGTACAAAACGCTAGTAAGACAGCTGAGGAATACAAGAAATAAAAGAGGTGTCTCCAGAGAGGTATAGGAGATGAACCTGCTTTCAGCTTTCCGTAACCAGTGGGAAGCGTTCTTCATGAGACTTCTGCTTCTTCTGAATGGTAGGAAATAAGAATCATAAAGACAGATAAGAGGTGCACAGAGAAACCTTTAGTTGTGGTCTCTTTTCATTTGGTGGATGTCCTCTCTTTCCAGCTCTGAGGAAATCTTTCATAAAGGCCATAAGGATTTTCCCATTGAGTCACATTTATCATCTCCCTGGTCTGCTTTTCCTCTTTCTTCTTTCCCTCCTTCCACTCTTCATTCTTGAGTCTTTCCTTCTCTTTCTGCTGAATAAACGATATTCTTAAGCACCTTCTGTATGCTAGGGCATGATAATGTTTTCCTTTTATTATGAACACATTGCACCTTTCTGAAGTCTTTAGTGCTTAATTACATTCTTAAAGTTCGATGCCCAGAATGTAATCTAAAACTTTAATGAAAGTCTGAAAAGAGAGAAGAATGAGGGACATGTGACGTCTTTTTATGATTCTTGTATTTGGCTTATGAACAGCTTTGAATCCTTGTTTATTTTTTCTTCCCCCAAAGCAACTCACGCTAGTGAGTTTTGCAAAAGTCAATTAGAACTTTATTCCTGACTTGTGTGGAAATTATCAAATCTGCCTAACTTAGTATATTGTTCAAGGCTGATGAACATGTTGTGGATTCCTTCATCTAAGACATCAAAAAGATATTGAATAGGCAATAAAGATATTGAATCTTGTCATACAAAGACATGAGTATTTACAATAACACTTATGACCTTACCAATTTAACTTATACATTCATCTTAGAACCAAGGCATAAAACTCATGTGGATTTTATTTACACCAAGAACTTTAAATATCATCAGAATCATTGCCATTAATTCCCCTAAACTCTCTGCTTTTCTGACATAGAATGTGTTTCCAACAACCCTTCTCACTGTAGCCACCTGCTACATTATCACCATATGTTTTAGCTTGGGTCGTAGGATAGGTAACCTGGACTCTGGTTATTTATCTGCATCTTGCCCTTGATGACTACTGATTTCTAGCCAGGGTACATTCTCAGTATAACATTTCTTGTTCTTGAGTTCATACTTTTTATTCCCTTCATAAAATGGACCTTTCAGTTCATTTAGAGGGAAGCACGGGATTCTGTTTTGATGTCAATAGAAGTACTGAAGCATCTTTGCCCATGACCAAGACCGTAGTAAACTTTAAGTGCTTGAAGTGTGGTTGGACAGGCTGGCATATTGAAAACATATACTTGTGAATATTCCTGTAACAGTTCTCAGATACGGGGATATAAGAATTGCTCACAATGCTTCTGAGGCAATGATTCTTCATTCTTAAATGTCAGGTAGTCAACAGCCTGTGGCAAGGCCTTTTCTTAATGCTTCCTCTTCATTTGGCCTCAGATTACCCTGTGACTCAGAAACAAAATGCCAGTATAGTAAATAATGTGACTGGTGGAAAGACACAAAGTCATTTGTCTCCATAGAGCGAAGCACAGCCTGAATCAACCAAACAACAGTAGACAGCATCTCTTCTGCAACAGAACCTTTGCTCATCACTATCCACCAGTATTAATATAAACATCCATTCCACAGTTGAAAATAACTTCAAATGATATGCATCCTTCTAGATGCTAAAATGTGCTGCTGCTCTTTTATGGTTCTACACTGACCAACTGCATGCTCTGGGCTTTAATTTCAATCTCATTTGGCAGGTTCCAAGTCTCTTTGCTGTTCTCTGCATATGGAATGCCCACTCCAGCTTCTGAGATACCTTACGTCCAGATATTATCAACAGCTGGAAAACACATTGCTTATTCCTGGCTCTTCATTCTTAATTCTTTAAGTGACTACTGTATGCCAAGGACAACATTAGGATCCATAGCACAATGGTGAGCAAAACAAAATATAGACCTCACCCTATCCCTGTATATCTTATAGTCTGGCGAAGGACACAGATACTAAGCAATTACAAACTGTAAAACTAAGAACAAAATCCATGTGGTGCTTTTAAGAGGGTTTTCTTCTAAAAGAAACTCCATTTACAAATAATTTTTGAGTTGAAGGCTGTAGCATTAATAGAAGTTTAGGGAACGGGAAGGAAAAGGTGGCACATTCTTGCTGTGGAGAACAACTTATTTGTTAAGCTCCATGGTGGGAAGAGGGTGGGCGTGACCCATAGAGTGGCACGTGTGTTGTGAGACAATGCTCCCTTAGGTGGTGGTTTGGGGAAGACTGTGTCGTATAGTACTTGCAAAGAATTTTAGTCTTTACAGGAATAGAAGCTTGCTGGGTACTTTGAGGCATGAGGAGACATGACCTTCTTTTGGCTTAAAATTTCTCATTGAGGTTATCTGAGAAAAGAGTGGACATAAGGAAGAATTTTGGAAAAGGATAGGAGACAGCACTTAGCTGTAGTAACCTAGGGGAGAAATTTTGGTAGTTTAGGTCAGGGTGACAGTCATAGGGACATAGTAGAAAGGTTCCAGAAGTAAGATGACTAGAATTTAGTGATGGCATAGGTGTGGGGTTAAGGCATGAAAGGTGTCTAGTAGGCACAAATGGGGAGGCCATGTTACTAAAGAATCATGGTTGGGAAGGAGGCCATCATGAGTTTGGTCTCAATGTTGTGGTTGTAATATATTCTGGAGGTATTCGAGTGAATCTGAGCATACAAGTCATGAGCTTCAAAGAGAGATGTAGGTTAGAGTTGCTGATGTGGGAAGCTCAGAAGTGCAGATGCTAGGCTGGGGAAGACTGTGATAACAATGCCTGGGAGAAAAGCAGGAAATGCTTGCAGGTCGTACTCCACTATGCTGAATTATACTTACTCTGATTTTGTGCCTTTTGCTTTACTGAACAGGAGCCATGGCCATTCATTAAGTTTAGTTAATATTTATATGAGATGTGATGGTCACTGTCATCATTGCTTTACTTTTGTAGTTTTCCTGTACTATAGAATATTAATTTCCATCTTAGAGAAACAAACAGGGAAACACAGAGAGTGAGACAAATATTTAACTCAAACAAGCAGAAAGAACTAAAAAGCACATTTTAAACCAGTTTCCCACCCCCAAATATATAATCTTGCTTATAAAAAAACAGTCAAAGGAGATCATTATTTATTGATTGATGCCTATAATCAGATGTCTTGCAATTAGTAAATGCTACAGTTTTTTTTTTTAATTTTTCTCACCACTAGCTGTGAAATAAGCTCCATTTAGTACTAAGTCTATCACAAATGACCCTCCCTCTTCGGCCTGTGGAGTCATGCAAAGCATACCAGATGTGGTCTGGCCCATTTCACCAAATACCAGGTAGTTGGGGAAATGAAGAGATGGCCCAGTGGTCGACAGCACTGTTTGCTCTTCCAGAGGACCCAGGTTTGATCGCCAGCACCCACAAGGCAGCTAACAACAGTCCATCTGGAACTGCAGTTCTAGGGGACTGTGACGTCCTCTTCTGAGCTCCACAGGCATTGCGTGACACGGTTGCACTTACATATCTGCAGACAATACACTCTCATACACATAAAATAAAAATAGTAAATAAAATATATTTTTAAATTTTTTAAAATTTTTATTTATTTTCTATGTGTATGAATGTACTGTCTGCATGAAGGTTTGTACACCTGTGTCGTGCAATGCCGCTGAGGTCAGAAGAGGGTGTCGGATTCCCCTGGAACTGGAGTTTTCCTGGAATTGGAGTTATGGACGGTTCTCAGCTGCCATGTGGGTGCTGGGGATCGAACCCAGGTCCTCTGCAAGAGCAGTCGGCGCTCTTAACTGCTAGGCTATCTCTCCAGCCCCGTAAATAAAATATTTTTAAAACAAATAAAGACTAGAAGGTAATTCTAGAGTGGGTTTGAATCAGAAAAAGAAAAACAATCTAAATTGCCAGCCAGATTACCAGGAAGATTAATCACATCAGATCTTTTAAGGAGAAGCCATCGGGCTGCAACCTCAGAGCAATGCATGATTTTCCCAGGTTCTTGCAGAGATGATGATGGAATATTCACCCTGGCCTCTTTAGATAGCCCCTTGGGACTTTCTAACCTGATGGTAGCTTAAGAACTATAGTGACATGGAGGTTGAAAAAGCTGAATTATTTTTACCTGCTCTTTCTCTTGGACTGTTCTATTTTCCCAAATCACATAAAACATTTTTGCCCAAGTTTTATAAACTTACTACTTATTAGAGAAAAATTATTTAGCTATATATAAAGGAATTATTTGGACATGAGTATGTATCGGTATATGCCAAATTAATCATGAAGCCTGAAGGAGCCAAATCCTTATGATCTCTGTATTAAGGTCTTAGAGTTGTTATCCTCTCCAGTTTATCCTCAGTAAATATATGGAGCAAGAAATGACAATATACAGTTGCTAAAACAGAGAGATGCTGTGTGTACCAAGCTGTTTGTACATTGAGGACTCCATAGTGCGACGGTGAAAATGGGAACTGCATAGAGCTGGTTCAGTAAGACGCTATTAGCAGATGTCTTTTTCCTTCCTTATCTAGTCTTCTGTTATTTTTCTTGCTTTTTTTTCTACAGAGGGAGGAAAAAGGTTATAATTTTTAAAGTTAGCTTACAAAGCAATAAGTCTCATTATGACATTTCCATGCAAGTATATTGTTATACTTTCATATTCTCCCCGTTCCCCCCACACCTTTCCTTCATTCCCTCCTCTTGCCAGTCTCCTTTCTTTCTGTCCAGTAGTTCTCTTCTTCATGTCACATGAATCCCATTACCCTGTCTTTTGTCTCTTCCTCCCTTGAAATATTATCCTCTTTTTATATAACCCCCTTTGTATTTTCATACCACCAACACACACGCTCACGCAAATAAGTTTAAATCTGTATTTCATAAACAAGAGAAAACTTGTGATATTTGTCTTGCTGAATCTCACTACCTTGAAATTAATATAGTTTTCAAAGCACAATTAGAACTACCTTATGATCCAGCTCTACCACTCAGATATATATCCAAAAGTCAATATAACACAGAGATATTTGCATATCCATATTTGTTGTGATATTCACCATTCACACTGTTCACAATAGCTTAGAAATGGGACTGCATAACTGGCCACCAGCAGTTAAAAAATGTGGTATGTACACACAATGGAATTTTATTGAGCTGGAGCAAAAAATGAAATCATGACATTTTCAGGAAAATGGATAGTGTTGGAGAGCATTATGTTAAACTAAATCAGCTAGGCCTACCAGTTCTTTCTCTTAAGGCTTCCAGACTAGACTGAATTATAGTCCTAATGTGTGTCTCTATAATAAAAAGAGGAGAATGATTGATTATCCTAAAGTTGACCTTCTAAAATATAAACAAGTATATGAAAGAACTGCTATTCTTTAGTTAGTCAACAATATCTTTTAAAAATGATTTCAAAAGGCAACCAATATCTTTGTGCAGTTATGTTGTGATAGTGGCTCTATACTTCACACATCTTTAATTGAAAAACGTAGATTATTAACTCCAGATGGAACCTCACGAATATCTCATGTGACACTTTTGCTTTGATAATGATAGGAAACTAATTCTTTCTTTCAAGCTACACATGTTTAGCTAATGTCTTATTTCATTTTCTGTTGCTAAAATACAACAGACTTGGTAATTTGTTTTTTGTTTGTTGGCTTTGTTTTTTGAGACAGGGTCTCCCTGGAACCTAAAGTGACCTGGAACTTGCTATGCTAACCAAGCTGGATCTTGATCTCACAGAGATACACCTGTCTCTGCCTCTGCCTCTAAAGTGCTGGGGATAAAGGCATGTGTTACCATGCCCAGATGAATTGAATACTTAAAAAAAGTTGGTGTTGTTTGGGAGGCTAGAAGTTCAAGATCATGGTGTTAGCATCTTCTTGGCATCTGGTGATGGGCTCCTAGCTGCATTATAGCATGGTAGAGGACATTTCGCAGTAAGACAGGAAGAGATGGGGGATGGCATGCTTTAATACCTATTAACCTATTAATCCATTAACCAATGGGTGGACTAATCCTTTCTTGAGAGCTCTGCCCTCTCCATCCAATAAGTTTTCAAAGATCCCACCTCTTGTTACTGCATATGGGACATATGGGATCATGTTTCTAGTATGTGAATTTGAGGAACACATTCAGGTCACAGCAGCCTTGATTAAATGTGAATTTGCCTACATCCTGTCATCCTCTTCTAGGATCTTACTACTTTCTCAAACATCCATCCCTGTATTTATATGAAGCTTTTCAATCTCTCTCATCCGTTAAAGAGAGAAGAATTGGCTTCAAAGGTAAAGCTGGAGTAGACAGACACACTCATTAAAGTAGAAATGGAGCTGCAGGAAGGTGGTCTCTCTGACCCATGGCTGAAGAGGATATAAAAATTAGAGGGACACATGAAGCCAGGAGCATAGGGGGAAGCTGATAGCCAGGAAACTAGTTCTAACAGTTAAGAGCCAAGAAGATCTAGCCAAAAATCGGAGAGGCCAGCTAACAGTAATAAGATTAATAGATAATATACAAGACAGAGCTAACCTGGGAAATTGCTTGGCAAACCATTGTTGTCTGAAGCTAGCTTTTATGTGCCAGCTGCTAGGTAGAAGATGAGGCCAGCTTATTTAAAGGGCTAGGGACAGCACAGAGAATAATAAAAGAAGAGTCTGTAGATTTTTGTATTGCTTTCTGAATCAAAGTCAGTATGATGAGTTAGAAAATGGAGGTGTGGATTAAACCTCAGTTCTTCTACACACTAGATGCACAGATGCTTATTAGATATGAGAGTCTGGCCAAATGATTCTAACTATCTGAGTCTCTGCCTCTCCTGTTGACTGGGGTTTATGCTATCTACTTAAGTCAACTTGCATAGTTGGAGTCCCTAATATAAAGTCCAACACATTAAATGGTTTCATCTTAACAAATATCAGTTTATTTTTCTTCATATCTTTTTTCTTTTATTTTCTCACCTCACAATTGCTTCTCAATTTCTACTTAATAAATATTTTATCTGAGAATGTGAAGTTTCAGTAAATGATGATTAAGAAAGAGGAGTGTACCTCTATGAAAGCTGGCCAAGCATCTCCCTCCATCACTTGAACTTTCCTAGTTTGCCCTTCATCTGTCCATCCAAATCTTATCATTCAACGCTAAATCATTGAAAATGTATGTTTAGAGTCCAGCAAAAGGCCTTGTGAGGGAAAAGTAAACAAAATCAACATTGTTCTTTTTTCTGGCTCAATAGAAAAGTCAAATGTTGCATGATTTACAAGCATGGCACTTATGTTGGTTTCTAGGGCTGCTATAACACTGTGCTCCACATCGAGTGGCTTGGCCAAGTTTGTTCTTCCACAGTATTGGGAGAGCCATCTTCCTCTGAGGACCTGAAGGAAGCACTTTTCCCATGACTCTCTTCCAGCTGCTGGAGTTTTCTGGAACTCTTCAGCACCACCTTCCCTCTGATGGATCAGCCCTACTTCTGTCTTTCGATTCCCATGGAGTTCCTGCTGGTGTATCCAGAATTAGGTAATCCCATTTTGATTAATGAGATCCAAAGCAACTCTATTTCCAAATAAGATGACATTCTGAGGTATCTAAAGGATAACATGCCAACATATGAATGTGGGGGGTGGATGTTATTCAACCCATACTAGCAGTTAATGAAAGGGCAGGTAGGAGAAGTCCAGGGTTCTATGAGAAAGCTCCTTGTTCTCTCTTCTCTCTTGAATCCTACTTGTTCTGCAGTGTTCTCTCCCACAAGGCCTTCCTTGGTGGCTCCACTACACATCTGCTTCACCAGTTAGTTCACAACTCTTCTCTGAGTGTCTGTCTTCTTTGACAGAGTCTAAATTCTGTAAAGCAGGGATATATCTTCCTCCATTCTGATTGCTCTTATCAACAATTAGTCACCAAATCCAGACTAATGATTGGCCACTATAAGTAGGGGACTCTAGGCATGGAACAGTTATAAAAGTCCTCCATGTCTTCATCTTCATTTCTCTCCAATCTTTACTCTGCCACTTCTGATTTTTTCTTGGTCATATAACACATAGGAAGAATCTCTGGAAAGAATAGCTTCCTCTACAAATTTCTAGAATATGTCCTGTGGCATGGACCCTGAGGAGAATATTAGGAAGAGACATCAAAGTTTTCTACAGAACCTGAACCACTCTTTACAAGCAAATCTATGTACAATAGCAATTTACATACTTCTCTAATGAAAAAAAAGAGCCGCATCAGAGACTCTAATGACATCCTTAAAAGAGCTTACACAACTCTCATTCTTGCTGTAGAACAAGTAGACCCAGAATATATGCATGGAACTATTAGTGCTTTAATGCATAACATAAATGAAGAGAAATACAAAAGAATGTGTATTCACCTTCAATTGCATCTGTAAAATATCTGAAAATAATATATGTCTTTAATCTCCACATAATATCTCCATATCGTAGAGTGTATTGAGCCTGATTGCAAACGTATGCTTTTGTGACCTTCTTGGATAAATGATTGGGTTTTGTGGACTGGAGGTTAGAGATCCTGGTTGCTCCTAAGGCAGCAGAGCAGATGGTGCATTAATAATAGGGATATTAGGAAGATCGGCTTCCCAATTCCAGTGTACTCATTAATACACTTTAGACAGTTTAATTGCTTCCTGAAACACTAATTGAAAGAGGTTCATTTGCAAACGCCTAAGTTCTAATAATATAAATCTGGCACAGTGCCACAAAAGCCCCTTAAATACCATTATAAGATGAATTGTGGCATTTAACTAAAGACGGCTAGATTTTAGAAAGAAAACCGGCACAGTGAAATATATAATTTTTTTTCAGAGTGGGGAAAAGACAACATAGTAAGCACTGAATCCTTCCTTCACTGGGGTTTCTGAAATGCTCACCAACGTCATGCGGCCGAGCCCTGGGATTGGGAACATCTGGCACACTCTGTGACTTCAGCAGCACAAAGCAGAATGTTCTCGTTTACATAAATTCATTTCCTCCAGGAATCACTGTAGAATCTGTTATTTCAAGAGACTATGTGACTAAGTGTTGTTACACCTTTGAAGGAAGGATTTTCCCCTTAGAATCACTCTGCCTACTGACCTTCCTTAAATTGTATTTCATGCCTTTACAGGCATATTGATTCTACACACACTTCTCCAGTATTTACCAAACAAAACTCTGAGCAGTTCGGATGAGAATACATAAGACGTTTTCTTCCATGTGAGGAAAACGAATACAGATTGATCATAGCAGCGATTCCTAGTTTCTTTTGGTGAAGTAATTTCTTGAGTGAATGACAGGTGTTGATGGATTACTTGTTGGCTGATGATACTATGAGTAAGCCATGAATTTGTTATTAGAAAATAAAAATCAAAAGTCCAAAATCTTCCACCAATGATGTCATCCTTAATTGATATAGAGCAGGAGACACATGCTTTTCATCAATTGTCACTGAATCAACTTTTGAAAACCAAGCTCAGTTTCATGCCTAGGACTCTTTGGGGAATATGTGATATCACTTAGAGAATGGACAAAGGAGACCCACACCCCAATGCAAGGCATAGAATGAAATGGAAGTCAGTAGCAAAAATGCTTCTTTTCAAGCATATGGGGGAGTCATGTAAGTATGAAGGGAAAAAGGACCCACAGAACATTTGTGGTAAGCCAAGGAAGCTCCTTAGTGTCAAGATCCACTCAGAAGTTCAGGAAATAGTTTCCATCAAGAAAATAAGAAATGATTTATTGCTTTCAAATGATTGCTCAGTCCTGTTACTTATTGAATGTGAATCTTGCTCATAGTTGGACTTTGAATTGTACCTGTGATAAAAACCAGTTGGCAGAATAATCCATTGTTGATGTCAGAGCTCCTGTATTAATATATTTTGCTTAAGTGCATAGCTTAAGGAGACTTTAGCAATATATTTGGTTCTGAATAGAGAATAATCCTTTTCACAGTTTCTATGTCCATTAGTCAATTAAAGAAGGCAGTTTTACCGATTTTACAAGAGAATACCTCTATAACAGCTGGCTCCAATCTACAGCTGGAGAAAGACCTCATCATCATCATATTTCTCCTTATTCTATGGGGGGGGGAGTTAAAGTCTCTTGTATTAAAACCTTTGCGGCACCTAGAAGGTAAGCTTTGTTAGGATTCATTAAAAATAGTTGTTACGGGGCTGGAGAGATGGCCTAGCGGTTAAGAGCGCCGACTGCTCTTACAGAGGACCCGGGTTCGATCCCCAGCACCCACATGGCAGCCGAGAGCCGTCTGAAACTCCAATTCCAGGAGAACTCCAGCGCCAGGGGAATCCGAGACCCTCTTCTGACCTCCGCGGCATTGCACGACACGGGTGCACAGACCTGCATGCAGACAGTACATTGATACACATACAGAAATAAAAAAAAAAAAAAAAAAAAAAGTTGTTACTAGTAGGATCCAGAGAGGGGCCTGATGTCTTCAGCAATCTGAGGCATTTCTTCCCTTCAATGCCCAGAGGAGTCAATCCTTCTGCTGGCACTTTCTGGTACATCCTACTCACTGCAAAGCTGCATTTTCTTTCTCAGCCATTAAGGTGGTGATACTCTGGCCTGTTGGAACATACAAATCCTTTCTCATAGTTAGTTTTAAGATTTGGATTGCAATGGATTATTCTATCAAGGAGATGTTGGCCAGGGGATCCAAGCCCCCACAAAAGGTAAAGGCTCCTTGCCTCCAAACTGGGATATCTGCAGGAAGAGAGGCAATAAGGCCCTGCTGTTGAAGACCTGATATAAACATGGGAAAGATGTATGGAGACCGCACTTGCAAGTATACAGATGGTCTCTGGAATGCCAGAGAGTGTTACCAAAGGCCGCTAAACCAATAAAGCAAATATAGGTCTCCTTGAGTCAAGCAAGACTCCTCTGTCAGCACCAGCTACATCTCATCTGCCTGAAAATACTGTGCAGCAGTGGCAGCCATATGACTGTACCCCAAATCTAATTGGCTATTAGCTCTCTCCTTGGAGGAATAACCCATGGCTGATGCCACAAGCTTACATCCTCTAATGGTTAGGAGATGTTATAAACCACACGAAGACCCTGTTATACTTAACAGAAGAAAATGTAATTCATGGATTAACATACCATCCAAACGTCTGTGTCTATACCAAAGTAACCTACCATAACAATTAGTACTGTTTATATACCTATATATCTAATTGTGTGTGCTTCATTAGTAGGATCGAAAAGCTATATATTATACTGTTTAAATACCTATATATCTAATTGCATGTGCTTCATTAGTAGGATTGAAAGGTTATGCCTGGACAAGCTAGCAGCCCATGAAAGAAAACAGCCAGAATTGACTAGAGACCAAGACAACAGCTCCAGAGAAAGTAGAGTGTTTTGCTTCTCATCCACCTGTGCCCCTTTTCTAAGCCTAGGGAACAATCTGTGGAAGAGGGGGCGTGGTAGAATGTAAGGGCTGCGATTGGGGTGAATGGTGAAACTACAACAATATAGACTGGACACTCATTTGATCAACTTGATTGAACATACAAGCCCCCCCTGCTGAATGGTGGGACCCAGGAGCTGTGTGGGTTTGGGCACAACTGCTCACAAATTGGTTTTACAGGAAGGATGCTTGTACTCACAAATTATCACTTATTGTAAAAAAAATGAAAACAAAACAAAACAAAACAAAAAAACAGAAAGATGCAGAAAAGTTATGGCAGAATGCATGATCTGGGATGGGTAGGGGTGGGGTGGGAGGAAAAGAAGGGGATATATGCCTGAACTGAATTGGAAAATGATGTATGAAATACACCAAGCATCAACAACAACAACAAAAAAAAACAGTTGGCTTGACAGTATCTACATATAAATGCGTGTGATTTTTGGCTAGGCACATCAATATGTGGTACTTTTATGTTTATTGTACCTTACTTCTCAGTTATAAATGTGAGTCATGCTTTTTTTGTTTAGAGAAAAATTGAAATTAAAGTTTTGTTTTAATTTCAACATCATTAATAAAAATGATCTCATAAGCCCATTCCTTTGTCTCTTGGTCCTAAAGTCCTTGAAGTCACAGATAATGACTTTAGTCAGTAGTTAGACACAAGGCTGGGGAAATGGCTCAGCAGTTAAGAGCACTTGCTGCTCTTGCAGAGGACCTGGGTTCGGTTCCCAGCATCCACACCATGGCTTAACAACTATCTATAATCTCAGCTCCAAGAAATCTGAGCCCTCCTCTGCATTCTGTGGGCACTGCACACATTTGGTGAAGTTATATTTACCCATTCGAAGCACTCATACACAAAAATTACAAATAAATAAGAGAATGTTAAGAAAAGAAGTTAGATATACTGCCTATCTCAGACGTTGTCTCCTTTCCTCTTCCCTCTCCTTCTCCTCCCTCTCCTTTGCTCTTGGCTCACTTCTCTTTCTCTTGCCTTGGCCTCAAGATTGATGACAAGGAGTTTCTCACTAAATTTTGCTTGAACTGAATTTAATTAAAATCCAGATATGCAATTATTCTTCAGGGTGAATAGAAAGAAAACTGGTTACAACTGAGCACAGAGTGTATCAAAGCCAACAGTCCCTATGTTTGATTTAGTTGCTGAATGTGTGGAAAGCTTCGTTGGACCCCCCTACAAAAGGTAAACATTGAGAAGCATGAGTCAGCCCTAGGACACAGAACTCTATTCCATGTAACCATTCTCCGGTCCTTACTTACCTACCAAAGCCAACATGTATGAACACCTTCATTTCACATCCATTTCATTTAATTTGACACCGCCTCTCTCACCTATTTCACTACACTACAAGCCCCAGGCCGGGCTCAGCAACAAAGTTTGTATCTCCTCCAGAAAGAAGTATAGCATTACCTTTCTTTCCTGCTCATTTTTGCTCCCCCACTCAATGAGCTCAGAAGACTTGAATAATTCTGTTTTGTTTTCTCACAACACATGTATTCTCTGTCACTATTTTTGCCTATCTTGTCTCTTAGCTTCTAACTGGTTCTCTTCTCTCTGTCTCATCCATCTTTACCCATTATTCACAAATATTCTCTCTAGTAAAATGTACAAACTTGAAATGTGACCTAACCCCTTCCTGCTTATGATCTACATGATAAAGGACAAATGCTTTTGAGAGTGCCCTTCCGTTCTAGTTGGTGGGTATTTCTCAGTAGCAGAGTTCTGAGCCATACTCCAGGGTTTGTGGTTCTCCTCTATAAGCCTCCATAATGCTTTTTGAGTTATTTAACAATAATATTGATGGATACACATGTTTTCATCTCTCCAACAATTGGCCCTAGAGCTCATAGTCATTTGGGATGTGGAAGCTGCTCAGTAAATGACCATTAACTGTACTTATATAGCAAAGAAAAATAGTAAGATTTGTATTTGATGAGAAAAGAAATAGAATAAGAATTAGAAGACATTTTGCTGAATGTTTGAAGGTTACATTGACACAGTAATGTCTACCAGTAGAACTAGGATATCCAAATCTTTGGTTGCTCTGATTTTGTCATTCAGATCTTCACAGCTCCTTTGTCTATCTAGATATTACAAAACAAATACATGCATGTCTATGTGTTTCTCACTGCATGTTCACGGATGTATGTTTCTGTTTTTCATTAAAATATTTTATTTATTTTTGTTTTTTGTGTGTCTGTGTGTTTTACCTGAATATATGTAAGTGGAGCCATATCTTGCAATGCTCACAGAGGTCAGAAGAGGGTATTGCATATTCACGGATGTATGTTTCTGTTTTTCATTAAAATGTTTTATTTACTATTTTTGTTTTTTGTGTGTCTGTGTGTTTTACCTGAATGTATGTAAGTGGAGCCATATCTTGCAATGCCCACAGAGGTCAGAAGAGGGTATCAGATACCCTGGAACTAGAGTTATGGATAGTTGTTTAGCCACTATGTGCGTGCTGAGAATTGATCCCAGACCCTCTGCAAGAGTAGCCAATGCTCTTGACTGCTGAGCCATCTCTCCAGTCCCTATATTTCTGTTTTTCAACAGACAGAGGATGTAACTTTTTTTTTTTTTTTGGTCTTTTTGAGACAGTCTCCTTTTAGTCCCAGCTGGCCTGGAGCTCACTATGTAGACCAGGCTGGCCTTGAACTCATGGAGATCTGCCTGGCTCAGTGTCCTGAGTGCTGGGATTAAAGGCATGTACCACCACGCCTGGTCTCAGAGAATGTGTCTTAAAGCATATACATAGCAGCACATTTTAATCAATGTAGAAGAGTTACATATGTAAGTTATAAGATATCAAATGCTCTTTTTCAATTTGCGTATCCTGTCAGATCTGTTAATGTCTCAAATTACCTTATTTTGGAGAATACAGCTGTGATAAGACATGGATTCATAGTTTGCAAAGGAAACGTTAATCTACTACTCTTATGTGAGGACCCTGTGAGAAGATGAGTTGAAAAAGCAGGTCCTGGGGCTGGAGAGATGGCCTAGTGGTTGGGAACGCCGACTGCTCTTGCAGAGGAGCCGGGTTCGATTCCCAGCACCCACATGGTGGCTGAGAACTGTCTTTGACTCCAGTTTCAGGGGAATCCGAAGCCCTCTTCTGACCTCCGCGGCATTGCACGACACGGGTGCACAGACCTGCATGCAGACAGTACATTCATACATATAAAAGAAATAAATAAAATTAAAAAAAAAAAGAAAAAGCAGGTCCTACACCCTAAGGGGAATATGAAATTAACTGGCATTTTGATAGGAAATGAGAGGAGGGAAAGAGAAAAGTGAAGGTGAGTCAAATTTGTGTGCATGTGTCTGTCTCTGTGTGTACACATGTTTACGTATGTTTGTGTGCATGTGTCTGTTCCTGTGTGTATACATGTTTACGTTAGTTTGGGTGCACTGCAGCAGCCAGAAGTCAACTTTGAATGTCATTCTTCAGGATGTCATCCACTTTGATTTGGGGGACAGAATCTCTCAGTGCCAGGAACTCAAGCTCTCCAATTCAACTAGGCTGGGCTGGCCTGCCAGAGGGCCCCAGGGATCCTTTTGTCTCTGGCTGTCCAGCATTGGGATCGCAAGCCTGGGCCAGTATACCTAGCTTTTTTTTTTAACATGGCTCCTGATAACTGAACTCAGGTCCTCATGCTTACTTATAACAACGAGCACTTTACCAACTGAATTATCTCCCCAGTCTCAAGTTTTGACTATAGACACGCTGCTCAGATTGGATTCTAATGATGTACCTATGATGACAATGCCTCAAAACTGACAATTGGCCGGGCGTGGTGGTGCATGCCTTTAATCCTAGCAGGTGGATCTTTGTGAGTTCAAGGCCAGCCTCGTTTACAGAGCAAGTTCCAGGACAGCTGGGGCTACAGGGACACCCTGTCTCGAAAAGACAAAAAACCAAAACCAAAACCAAAAACAAAAAACTGACAATTGGTGAAAGCAGATTCAAATCATAAGGAAGCATTTTAAAGAGACTAAGATACAGAGAGACGAAAGGACATTGCGGTTAGGGACTGTAGGATGAGGAAGTCCTGGGTCTCAAGGCCGATCTAAAAGGCCATCTCTAGGGGCTGGAAAGATGGCTCAGCGGTTAAGAGCATCTACTGCTCTTGCAGAGGACCCGGGTTCTATTCCCAGCACCCACATGGTGGCTAAGAAACGTGTTTAACTACAGTTCCAGGGGAATCCGACACCCTCTTCTGACCTCTGCAGCATTGCACCACATAGGTGCACCAACCTACATGCAGACAGTACACTCATACACTAAATAAATAAATAAATAAATAAATAAATAAATAAATAATAAAATTATTTTAAAAGGCCATCTCTAAAGGACTAATCTGCTGCTTTCACTATTTATTTATTTTTTTTAAAATTTTATTTATTTCTGTATGTGTATGAATGTACTGTCTGCATGCAGGTTTGTGCACCCGTGTCGTGCAATGCTGCGGAGGTCAGAAGAGGGTCTCGGATTCCCCTGGAACTGGAGTTCTCCCGGAATTGGAGTTTCAGACGTTTTTCGGCCGCCATGTGGATGCTGGGGATCGAACCCGGGTCCTCTGCAAGAGCGGTCGGCGCTCTTAACCGCTATGCTTTCACTATTTAAATACCCAGTAGCATAAAGCACTCTCATTATTTTCACAACTCCATTCTTTACTATTTATTTTTTCACTATTAACTATTACAGAGTTCAAACTGTATACTAGGAATCGATCTAGGAATTGTCACTAACATTTAGACCAAATCAAATGAAGTGCTTGAGGATTAATGAGAATTTTAAAGTTATAACTTCCAGAAAGGAATTAAGGAAAAAGGTGACTGGGCTTAGATTTCCCAAGCTCTTCAGATAGTGGTATTTTAAAGTTAGCTGCCTTAGAATTATATTCATTGACATAGATATGACTAGAATTAATCACAAAAATTTACTTATATGTGTGTATAGATATGTTTTATATATGATCTGTGCTTGCATGGAGAGGTCTGAGGAGGGTTTCAGGTGCCTTTCTTTTATTTTTATATTTCTGGTTTTTTGAGATGGGGTCAAGCCCCAGCTGTCCTGGAACTCCCTAAGAAGACCAGGCTGGCCTTGGTCTCACAGAGATCTGCCTGTTCCTGGCTCCCAAGGGCTGGGATTAAAGACAGGTGCCACCATACCTGAAATTTTTTTCTATTTTATTTTATTTCATTATTTTATTTTATTTTTTAAGTTGAACTTTAGAGTACACATAGCATCAAAGTAACATAAATGAAACATGTAATACTGAAAAAGCATTAAAATACAGTGATACTTTAACATGGAAATTCCATTTTTTCCTCCAACTTGTATTGCTTATATATAGTAGATAGAGAGAGATGAGATAGACGAGAGACTCAGACAGATAATATATAAATATAAATAGATATATACACATATATCAAGATTGAGGTTGAGGAGGAAGTTCTTTCTTTCTTTCTTTCTTTCTTTCTTCTTCTTTCCAAAAGATGTCATGTTTTCCCCAAGGAAGTACTTGAAGCTTCCTCCTTGGCAAACCCAAACAACCATCAATCCTGCCCCTGTCCTCCACACTAGGGTCCCTCCCCACCATGGTCACCCAAATGAGGTACAGCAAGCATGCATCCTGTCATGATCTTCCTGCACTGGCTTCCATGACACACCCTGGGTAGTCCAACAATGGCAGTCTACACTCCGAAGAGGCTGAAATCCCAGGAGCCACTCAGTCCACAAGCTGGATATCTCAGTAGTCCCCATCTGGCATTGAAGGTTTGGAGGATTCTCAAGTTTTATATATGAAGTACAGTTTCTCAGACCTTACTGGTTATTTATTTCTGGTTATACTTTCCTTTTGGATGCTTAGTCCACACAGTTAGCCCAGATTAACCAAGGTTTTAGTTTTCTCAAGGTCAGTTGAGGATCTGGTCCTCAAGGGTCACTCAGGGTATTTTTTGGCGGGGGGAGCCCCTGGCTCCTTTTGGCTTTTCAATCACCAGTTCCATCCACTTGAGGACACAGTTAAGTCTTGCTAAACCAGGCTTCTCTTTTTGCAGCATGAGCAGACTTTTCTCTTTATAGGCTGGACACTGGCTGAAGTCCCATTAGTGGATCTCCAAGACCTCCCTGCACAGGAAGACTGGTGACTCACATTTGCAGGATATTTAGAGGTTATCACTTAGGCTCCTTGGCCAAATTGGTATGGGTATTAAGTATGCTCATTAAGCACCCAGAAAGGCTAAGTCATACCAGCCTGATACATCATACCTATACTAAAATTGTATCTTCTGAAAAAAAGTGTGTGTTATTTCCATATCATATTTCTTGATTCACCTTTTTCCATTTTAAATTTATGTTACTCTAAAATATGTATACATGCCTGCCATCATATACCAAAAATCCATAGTCTGAAAATAAATGGTAGGTCGGTTCTAAAATCTGTCTAGGGATTCATAATATAAGAGCACAGTTGTGTTCAGACCATGAGGAATATAACATTAATGATGCTCAGTTTGTCTTGCGACTAGGTACTTGGTGCTAGCATCTACAGATGAGGGATACCATTCATCTTTTGTTTTTCTGGGACTGTGTTACTTCACTTAACATATATCTTCTAGTTCCATCCATTTACCTGAAAATTTCATGATATCATCTTTCTTTACCACTGTATAGTAGTAATATACTATTTTGAAACATAGAGTCTGTCTCCCCCCCTTCCCACTGCCCTGGGGTTATAGACACAGAAGAACATCTCTTTGACTTTTGGGACGGTGTTTAGCTTTGCATATCAACCTGTCCTATGTTCTAAGTCATTGTTCAAGCTTCTATGAGGGAAATTTTACCCATATCTGTTTCTGTCTCTAAGTAAAATCTCCCTGTATATGATTTTGTTCTACACACACACACACACACACACACACACACACACACACACACGCCACCACCACCGCCACCACTACCACCCAACACAGAAAGAGAATTACATTGTAGATTATTGAAATCCGCAGTAAATAATTTCTACAAATATTTGCATTTTCTTTTGTATAAATCTTGACCAAATTAGCTTTGCAAATCAAATATCATAATTAGAAAAGGAAAGAAGTCATGTTTCTTGTAGAAACAAGGCTAATTTTAAGGATTTGAACTGTGTAAGTAGGTGTATTGTTCATGTTTATTACAAGAAGCCTGAGTAAATTTCCATTAGGGATGCTTAGTAGTTGCCTTGGCTTGAATAGAGTGAAATCTCTCTTTTAAGTAATCTCAAACTTCACAGTAAGCACTTCAGAAGTTCTTAGACAGGGGCCCTTTGCCTATCTCTAATCTGCTTAAATGTCTTGATGGAGGTTTGGGAGCCTTGATGGGAGGCTTCCTTGTAAAATTTAAAGAAAGACAGAAGAGACCTCCCCTTCCCTTTGAAGTAAATGTGTGGTTTTAGGAAGTAGGTGTGGCCTAATGGGTTGCCCATGTCACAAAGATACTGATTTAACATATTAGACAATTTATTTTATTTTATTTAAAAAATTTTTTTTTAATTTTATTTCTGTACATGTATGAATGTACTGTCTGTATGCAGGTTTGTGCACCCGTGTCGTGCAACGCCGCGGAGGTCAGAAGAGGGTATCGGATTCCCCTGGAACTGGAGTTCTCCTGGAATTGGAGTTTCAGACGGTTTTCGGCCGCAATGTGGGTGCTGGGGATCGAACCCGGGTTCTCTGTAAGAGCGGTCGGCGCTCTTAACCGCTAGGCCATCTCTCCAGCCCCCCATATTAGACAATTTAAAACATTCATTGTCATGGGTGTGATATCTAGATGAACAAGAGAGCTGTCCTTCAGTGGGACCCCAGCCCTGTTCCTCCTATGTAATGCTGTCCTTCAGTGGGACCCCAGCCCTGTTCCTCCTATGTAATGCTGTCCTTCAGTGGGACCCCAGCCCTGCTCCTCTTATCTAATGGTCTTAGCCCTATTTGTACTCCTGCTACTCTTTTAATTGACATGAGAAGGTGTTTTCAAAGATAAAACAAAAAGTCTTATGCCCATTTTTGTTCAAATTATATAATTTAGCTCAGTTTTTCCACATCCACTTTTTTTTTATTAATTTTATTTATTTCTGTATGTGTACGAATGTACTGTCTGCGTGCAAGTCTGTGCACCCGTGTCGTGCAATGCTGCGGAGGTCAGAAGTGGGTGTCGGATTCCCCCGGAGCTGGAGTTCTCCTGGAATTGGAGTTTCAGACGGTTCTCAGCCGCCACGTGGGTGCTGGGGATCGAACCCGGGTCCTCTGCAAGAGCGGTCGGCACTCTTAACCGCTAGGCCATCTCTCCAGCCCCTCCACATCCACTTTTAATCCATTTGTATGACAAGCATAGAATAATACAGGTGTTCTTTTTTTTGGTCTTTTCGAGACCAAATATAGCTCCAGCTGTCCTGGAACTCACTTTGTAGACCAGGCTGGCCTTGAACTCACAAAGATTCACCTGCTTCTGCCTCCTAAGGTGTTCTTTAATAAAATCAGTACCACTGTATTAAATTTTAGCAGAAAAATTAGTCATGTCTATTAGTTTTCTTTAACTGAACATGATTAAATCTCTTAAGTATTCTCAAGTTGTGTGTGTGTGCGTGTGTGTGCTTAGGCCAGAGGTCATCATCAAGTATTTTTCATTCTTTTGGATGAAGTCAGTCACTAAGTCTGGAACTCACTTGTTCCACAAGACTAGCTGGCCAGAAGCTCCAGAGGAATCTCCCTGTTTCCCCCCTCTACACCCCAGTGCTAGGGTTAAAGGTGTGGGCTATCTTGCCTAAATTTGTACATGAGGTTGAGGTTCAGAACTAAGGTCTTCATGATTGCATAGCAAGCATATTACTGCACAAGATCTCCCCAGTACCAAGCAGTCCCAAACTTCATCCAACCTATTTCCACTCACACAACAAATATCCTAAATCAGAGAGGGTTTACTGGAGTTAAACTTTATGGAATACACTTTGCTCAGTTTGATATTTTGGTATATTGAATTATCACTTGACATTATTATCTAATTTGGGTTATGTTTAAAAGTCAAAGTCATTAAATATTTTAAGTTTCCTTTGAGGTTTGTCTTTTCTTATTAGGGTAGGGACATGGAGAAAAAGTATATCTGAAGGAAATTGGTAATGAATTTGCCAAACCTCATGTGTAAAAAGGGTCAACTTCCCATGTAAGGCAGAAAATCTCTAGTTCCTGTGAAGAGGAACTAAAGAGAAGTTGATTCCAAGTCTGAGAGTTTCAAGGAGATTTAGAGGTCATATCTTTCTTCCTTCCAGCTAAATGTTTAGAGAAAGACTCTTATTTTTTCCCCTTAGACAGAGACTCTGCCAAACTTGCTATGTAGCTGAGGATAAACTTGAACTTCTGATCTTCGTACTTCCAACTTCTGAATGCTAGGATTATAGATGTGAGTCACATACTTAGTTTATGGGGCACTGGAGGTCAAAACCCATGGTTCTTACATGTTATGCAAGTACTGTACCAACTTTGCTGTATCATCTATGCTTCCTTTACTTTTCCTTTATTTTTTTCCATGCCTGAGAAAGATGGAAAGCTGAGAGGGATCTGCTACCTCAGAGCTCCTGAATGGTATTAGAGATGAACCTGCTAAGTCAGATCTATTTCAAAATGGGTTGTATTCTGCATCCTTATTGCTGGTCTGAAGATGTCTTATTCCTTTGGGTCTTATAATCTTTCTGTCTTCTCATTTTTAATGTTCTCTGAGCCTTAGGTGTAGAGGTTTCATTGGAGATGCATCATTTGGAGCTGGGCATTTCACAGTCTTTTATTCTCTGCATTCTGAGGAGTTGTGGTACTTTGAGGTAGTCTCCATCTTTTGCACAAAGAAACTTTTTGATGAGTGGCGAGAGCAACACTTGTCTGTGAATATGAGCATACTGAAAGGAAAAGGTCGCGTTGGCTTCCAAATGCTCCACACTTGTTTTCCTGGTGTATAGCCTTCGATAATAAATCAAGCCTATCCTCCAAAAAATATTTCAACTGTTAGGCAGACTGCTTACACAACAGTGTAGATGGATATAGCTCAAGGAACACAATTTTGTGTTTCTGCTTTGTGAAGAAAGTGAAGAAATTCTTTTTTTCTTTCTCTTTTTTTCTTTAAAAATTTTTTGGAATTTTGGCTATATATCATTAGCGTTTTGAATGTAAAATATAATCCTGAAAAGAATTTGGATGACAACAGGAGAATTTGAATTTCTACATGGCTTCCAGTAACTGACTTGACAGCTTTAGACAGACATATTGATTAATAATTATGTTCCTGGCAGCAAGTACCTCCACTAAGCCATTCTCCATTTTATTATAGTGTAAATATGTAATCTGCATAAAATTAAAGCTCTTATGTTCTTGAAACTTTGCCTGTTGAGGAGATGCTAAAAACCATCCAATGCTCAAGCTGCTAACCACTTTTATTTTTAATTCAGTACTAATTTTTCTGCTTTCCATTTCAAAATGATTTTCCCTTCTAAATAATTATTCTTTCTAAACTATACTATTCTCCATCTAAGATGTTTCTTTATGGAACTGCAAATGATATCGAGTGTGAACATTCTGTGTTCATGTCGCCACCTATGCTAAAAACTGAATTGTTAATTTATGAATTTGTGGTCTCATTACGCACCATACTAGACCAGGCTAAAGTGCTCCCCTAAGAAATTTCAGTTTTCATTTAAACGCAATCAATGGTGGATGTCTTCTCCCTGGAGCCTGCCCTATTTGCTGAAGAGAGTCACAGAAATTTCAGAGTTCACAAGTTGTACATAGGCATCACTCAACTGGTTAAAGAAAATAGTGCATTTGGAATAATTAATGGTTGACTGGAGGCATTCTACTGTTAAATGTGGCTCAAAATGTTTTTTTTTTTTTTTTTTTTTGTCTTTTTCACAAAGAGAATGTTAGAAAATTTCTCTAAAATTCTTAGAGGATATGTGTTTGGAGGGGAGTCTAAACAAATGATATTCCAGAGACAGTTAATGAGAGTCTTTAATGTACTCACAGAGCTTTCAAGCTTATGACCAAGTTTGTCCTGCTGCATTGTAAGGATTAAGAGGGTTAGATCATACAGCTTATCTGCAATTGTATCCTAATAGTACACACTTTATGAAATTACATTTTCCCTCTGGTTCTACTGTCTTTTATCTTGCTTTGTGGTAATTACTTAGTAATTGACAATATTAGGATATACTATAGAATGATGAACTGAATCATTTGTAGGCCTATGGAAAGGGATTACTTATATATTTCTGAGGACCTTAAACAACAAATAACCTTAGATGGGCGTGGTGGTTCATGCCTTTAATCCTAGCACTTGGGAGGCAGAGGCAGGCAGATCTCTGTGAGTTCAAGGCCAGCCTGGTCTACACAGCGAGCTCCAGGCCAGCTGGAACTAAAGGGAGACCTTGTCTCAAAAAAGACAAAAAAAAAAAAAAAAAAAAAACACCAAAAACCAAAAAAAAAAAAAAAAAAAAAAACACCAAAAACCAAAAGAACAAATAACCATATATGTCTCTCAAAAGTGTCCTGTAAGCCTTTCATTATAAGTATTGGTTCTTAGAACATTGCAAAATTCCAGATTTAAGGAGAATGTGAACAGATCCTGTTCTAAGAAACATGGCTCCAGGCTTGGAAAATAGCTCCTGAAAAACATTTCATGCTCCATTTAGAAAGGTTCAACTCTCAATGAACTGTCCTCCAGCTGGCTGAAACATTCCTAGGGACTCACCTGCCCTGTCGGTCGTGGTTTCACAAGAGCACATAGATATATATATAAATGTTTGATGTCAAGCACAGTAATCAATAGGATAAAGTAAGCTATGGTATGGTGACATGGAAATGATTAGATAGGAAGCACAACCCCAAACACACACACACACACACACACACACACACACACACACACACACCTCAGAATCTTCTTGCATAGTCCGGTTTCCTCTTTTCCTTGTTCTGAAAACTCCTATTGCAAAGGGCAGAAAATTCAAACTCTTTCAGGCCTTCTACTATATTTATCTCCCGCCTAAGGCTGTGAATTCTAAGAGAACAATTTTCACAGGACTCAGAGCCAAGGACAGTGCTCAGTACAGACAGGCAAATACTAAGATTGAAGCTTGAAAGGCTTTGTATCTACATTCTTGGAGAGAAACCAGAAACATAAAGAGTGGGGCTGTGTTCATGCATGCACTCCAACATGTTTAAGGTGGATAAGCCCATTAATGCTCATGCCACTTGTGACCAAGGTCATAGCTGCGACACTGTGTACACAGAAGGTACCTCTTTACATTCTTACTGAAAGAATGAAAACCCTAAAGAAATATGATAAAAATTTAAGGCTGTGCAAAAACTTGCTTTTCATCTAGAGAAAAAAACCCACGCAGCATCAGAATATTTCCATGATTCTTTTTGCTTTATGTGTAATAATAAAGCTTTTGTTAATGATGTAAATGACACTATCATGGAACAGAATTTAGGTCTTAGTCCTTTGCTTGACCTTGGATAGTGTCATGAAGAACTGATTTTATACAGTGGCAAAAACCCCAAACCAAACCAAACCAAAACAAAACAAAACAAAACAAAAAATCTAAGCTCACATTGGTCTTACTGGAGCAGAGTTGAATTTTTATTTGAGTATCTAATCATCATCATCATCCTTCTTAATAATTATTGACTTCTTATCATAGGGTAGTCATTGTTGTAGGATCTAAAATGTGTCAGAAAACAAAACTGACAGCATCTCTTACCAGAATGAATTTATAATCTAAGAACAAGAGGTGAAGATGTCAAGCAATGCATGGTGAGTCAGGCAATAAAAAATACTAAGCAGAATCATAAAGCAGAGTAGGGGGCAGTAAGAGTGGAGGATTAGAGAGGATGCTCCTTCTTACAGGTATGATATTTCTAGTAATCCAATACTTGAAACACAGCCAGAGAGAAACGAAATAACAGGAGAGTGAGCTGTAGAACATTGGAGTTCAGCATTTGGAGCAGGTGACTTTGGAAGACCAGTCTCACAGTCACATGAAGACATGGAATTTGAAGGTTGGCAGCCAGATGTATTTTCACCTCATTGTTGGAGGTCCATATTTTGGAACTGTCAGTGTATGAGAGTCAGAGTCTATGTGCTAAATGTATTGACCAAAAGAGAGTGAAACAGGATGGAGAGATCATAAATCTTAGAGAAAATCCTAAGACTGTCACGTCCCTAGACTAATGTAATTCCTTACTAAGTGCAAAATACATATCTTTATATTTATAGTCAAGTATCCTAGTCATGACTTACTAAAAAGGCTTCTTTTGCGCCAGATGGAGACTATTAGAGTGTACCACAATTGGTCACACACAGACATTGTCTTTGAATTGCCCAAGCCAAAGAGGTACATCTACAATGAAACCTGTTCTCCTAAGGCTTATGCAACATATAATAAGGGATAAAGAGGACACTAATGAGTCTTTCATCTCTCACAAATGAAGCTCCTTTATGCAACAGAGGTCCAGGAACACAAAAAGTCATAAATGGCCAACACATGGAAATTAGGAATCTACAAATTTTGGGTCCAGGACAAGACTCCTATAATAAGCTTCACTTATCCAGGGCTCTGGGACCATTTTGAAAGAGGAGGGGAGGAAATATTGTAAAAGCCAGGGAGGAGTTGTATGAATATATGGAACTAGAATCATACATGCTCTGGATACCCTGCTCATATGAGCTTACAGCAGTGGTATCAACATACATGAGTCCCATGCACACTCAATCAGACAAAAATCTAGCATAGAACTGTGGAGATGGGCATTAGACACCAATCTTAGCAGAACTGTCAGCAGCCGATTACTGCTGGGTGAGGAAGAGCTGATCTTAAATTGAAAGACTCTGGATGGGCTGACTGGACCTCAGTGGATGAACCTGCACTGAGGAATGTCTGGGGTTGCTAACACCAAAATGGGCCTTGGCCCAAATGGAAGAATGTATGAGTTCCAGTGGGGTGGCTGTGGAAGGGAGCCAATGGAGAGGAGGCATAAAGCTGCTTAAGACTGAGATGTGTGAAATACACAAAATTTCAATTAAAAAAGAGAAGGGAGTGAAGATAAAAGAGGTTCAAGGACCAAGCCCCAAGTGACTCCAAACATAGAGGCTGGAGATGGGGAAAATAAGGGTCCCAAAAAGACTCAGAGAGAGGATTGCAGAGAGAACCGTCTCAGCACCAAGCCAAGCAGATACAAACATGTACGTCATCTGTGAATGATACTTTAAATAATATGATAATCTAAAAATCAACCACATTGCTAACTTGTATTTTTATCTCTAATAATACTAAAAATAAAAGGCTTTAGAATTTTCTTTATATTTTGGGGCATCTGGCTCATGCACTCATGATTTTATTGTATGTGTATTTTTTCAGCAGAACTTTGAAATAATTTACTTATCTCTGGTCTTTCATGTCATCTAAGCATTTGTTACGTCTCTTCTTAGTCACCCCGTACAACACACACTAATCCCTCCCCAGTTAAAGTAATCTCCTTTTCCCTTTTCTCCCTTGATAACACCTGTCTCCTAGTATCCCCTTCTCTAGAGTTTCTTCTTCCCCTTTATCACCATAGTTCCTTTCCATTTTCCTGGTTCCTGTGGTTACATCAGGATATACACTCACATCTAGGGATTTGGAACTAAGAGAGTACAGTGAGAGAGAATATAAGTCATGTGTTTTTCTGAGTCTTTGTTACTTTATATAGAATGACAGTTTCTAGTTCTATCCATTTACCTGCAAATTTCATGATTTTGTTTTTCCTTACAGCTGAGTAGAACTCCTTGGTGTAAGTGTACCACATTTTCATTATTCATTCATCAGTTGAGGGACATTTAGGTTGTTTCCTTTTCTTAGCTATAGTAACAAACAATTCTGTTCAAACATCTCTGTAGTAGGATGAGTCTGTCGGGCGTATGCCAAGGTCTGGTATGACTGGATCATATAGTGAAGGCCTTTGTTTCTGACCAGCAGAAATAAAGCACCTCTAGCTCGTTCTTCTCAAAGCGGTTTATTCAGGCACATTACAGCATTTTTACTTCTTCCCCTTGTTGTTGTTGTTGTTTTTCCCCAAGAACAGAAAGTCTCCTCTATTTATCTCTCTCCCGCTCCACCTTCCCAGCCCGGGTTGCATGGCCTCAGTCTATTGGTATCATCTGGCCTGATCTTGCATCCAGGGTGCACCTGCGAAGCTCGAACGGTGGACGTGGCTTTACTTTGAGGTAGGAGGGAATCAGGTGTTAGTCATAAGACTCAGGTGTTAGTCATATGACTCAGGTGTTAGTCATAAGACTTGGCTAAAGTCCCGGGCGCCATCTTGGGACTGTCGCCACACCCACTCTCCACAATATAGTAGATTTATTTTTAGTTTTTTAAAGCATTATCCATACTGATTTCCAAAGTGGTTGCAGTTTGCAGGCCTACCAAGTGGATGAGGGTTCCCCTTTTCCCACATGTACACCAGAATTTTGTGTAATTTGTTCTCTTAATCTTAGCCATTCTGACTGGTTTGGGATGAAATCTTGACGTAGTTTTGATTTGGATTTCCCCAATTACTAGGTATGTTGACCATTTTTAAAGGTGTTTCTTAGCCATTCTTCTTTTGAAAGCTCTCTGTTCATAGCCCATGTTTTAATTGGGCCATCTGTTTTCTTGTTTCTTTGTTGAGTTCTGGATTTTAATCCTCTATCAGTTGAATAGATGGTGAAGATTTTTCTCCCCCTCTGTGGCTTCCTAACGATTCAATTGGTTGTTTCCTTTGTTGTACAGAAGCTTTTTAATTTAACGAGCTCCCATTTTTCAACTGTTGACTTTAATTTCTGAGCAACTGGTGTCTGGTTTAGAAAGTCCTTTCTTGCACCTTGTAGGGTAGTGCCTATCTTAACAGTTTTGAATTTCAGTCTTCACATTGAAGGCTTTGACCCATTTAAAGTTAACTTTTGTGGAGGGCGTTAGATCAGAATCTAACTTAATTTTTCTACATGTGGAGATTCAATTTTGCCAGCACTGTTTGTTGAAGATGCTGTCTTTCCTCCAGTGTGTACTCTTTGCACCTTTGTCAAATATCAGGTGACTGTAATTGAGTGCTGTCATGTTTGACTCTTCTATTTTGTTCCTTAGATCTACAAGTCTGTTTTTGTGCCAATATCATGCTGTTTTTATGACTATAGCTCTGTAATATAGATTGAGGCCTACTATGGTAATACACTTGACATTGCTCTTTGTGTTCAAGATTGCTTTGTCTATCCAGGGGAATTTTCTGCATACTATTAAAAAATTATTTCAAACACTAGCAAGATATTACTGTTGTGTAAGAGGCACATCTAGTGTCTTGAATGGCAACCCAAACGTTTGTGTCTGTAAAGGATTTAAGGATTGTTGAAAGCCATTGAGCTTGGATTCCTTTCCAGGGAATTATAGCTTCCCACCGACAAAGTTTGGACTGACTAACTCCCACACATGTTCCAGTTTCTTAGCCAGGTAACCCTTGTCCAGCCCTGGTAACATGGTATCTTCTAACTATAGAGGTTTCTGGAACCAGTATTCAGGGCTGTGTTCCTGTTAGTTTAGAAGAAATTAAGAGTGAAAATGTAAATAAACTCCATTGTGAGTTAGGTACCAGTTGGGGAGAAAATACAGTGATTTGTTCAACCAGTTAAGAGTCAACTCTGTAAAAAAAAAGTATCCCTCATCAATCAGATTGTTTGAACAGAAAATAGATGAGGAAATACGGTAGAGACAAAAAAGGGACGAGCATAGCATCATATGCAAGGCTTTTGACAAAGAGAGTTTCAAACCAATGGGAGAAAATATATTTAATGAATTATGAATTGTATTTTCTCTGTAATTTCCCTAATGTTCCCAACATGAGTATAATAGTGTATATATGAGGAAAATAAGCCTCATTGAAATACGGAGGAATTTAAAGTCTTCATACAACTACTTTTTATTTGCTATTTATCAACACACACACAAAAAGGGCTTGTTTCTACTTATGTTACAATGAAGTTTACACCCTGTTCCTGAACTTCAACTCTAACTGTGCTAATGGCTGTGACAGTCAGGGCATCCTACCTGCTATCATCCTGGATTGCCTGGGGTGCTGCCTTCTCCATCTGCTGTTTTATTAATGATCTTGAAACTGAAATGCTAAGGAATGATGATGCTTTTAAAAAAAGACATTGATGAGGTGTGAGGTACCCCCATGAGGAGGCAGTTGCTCTTTTTTCTGGGGCTTTGTTTTCTACAGTTAGGACTTCCAAAGGCCAGTCTTCCTCTGGCCAGCCCTGTGGTGTCTATCTTCTGCCTGCATGGAGACATTAGTTGAGCAAGGTGTGGTGTGTCCTTGATGAAGCTTGGATTGATTGATTTTGCTTCCAAACATGCTTCAATTGCATCGTGATTGTAATTTGAGAAGGAAAAATGTTTGGGGCATTATTATAACCTTTCCTTATTAATTTTTTTTTAATAAAAGAGAATGATTCTTCAAGCTCTGACTTTCCAGCAGCCCAGTTTGGCTAAATTAAATTACATATTATTACTGTATTAAATTTTATAAAATTAAAAATGCTCTGGAGTAGTTCAAGAATCTTTTAAATGTTTCTTTCAGGCTACACGCAGGTATAGTCATGCCTCTTGTTTTATTTAAACTGAAGATGATGGTGTATAGTCAGAAAATGGGGTAGGTACTGGAAAGAACTTAAAACAAACAAAAGAGATTGTTAAGGTAGTCTGTCACTGATTGCTCATTTTTGTGGGATTATTATCAGGGCAATTTGGCAAAGACTTACTCATCTCCCAGGATCACCAAGACATATTAGGTGACACGGGCCTAAGAACCAAGATCTTTGCTGTCTTTTGAAATGCAGAGCAAAGACCCAAAGTTCTGTCCCTTTGGCTGACAAATGTGTGATACATGAATCTAATTAGCAGCATTTTGATAGAGCTGTAGTAGACAGAGAAATGACAAGAACAAAGGAGAAGTTGAGGCTGGCACAGGTGGTGAGTTGCTTGACTCATGTGCAGTGAGAAGTGGATGATCACTTCTCGTTTTCCCAGATGAAGAGATGGAGACTTACAGAGATTTAGTAGCTTCCAGAAGATCACACACAAGGAGTTTTCAGAGCCTGAAAACCCAATCCAGATTTTCAAATGCTGAACATTGCAATGCTTCAGACATTGGCTCTATTAGCACTGTGTCCTCAATTTGGCTTAAAAGTTCTTTACTTGGAGCTCTTAAAATTTTCTTAACTTCTTAAAGCCCTTTTTCTGTTGTCTCTTCCCAAGCATCTGCAAACAATCAACACCTCTAAAATGAAATTCACCCAAAATAGAAAGGCCTTCTAAGTGAGACAGAACCCATAAAAAGCACACCTGGCATTCTTGAAAAAAAATCCATTTTGATGGGTTTAAATTGGACTTTAGCATTAGACATATTTAACATGTTATAGATGACCTGAGACTCACCTCCAAGCTGTCAGATGTGCCTTTTGAAGACAGCATGTGCTGATGTGATTTACTGAAAGAGAATCGACATGAATGGCTAAATCTGAGAAGCAATACAGTGATTTCAAAAAAGGCCATTCCCCCGCCCACCTGGAAATGCTGAAACTCATCGACATAAGTGCCTGTGCTGCGGCCATCAGGCTTTGGCAGAGTGCTTGGCGATCTAATTGGATGGCTTCTAATCCAGACCTCTCAGGCTTCTCATCGCCTGCCTCTACTCAAGAGCTCCAATTGATTGGACAGTGATGGGTTATAAGGATTTTCTCGGAAAGTGTGTCCCTGGGCTTCCATACATCAATAGCAGAAGGAACAGGCCTCAAAGAGTGTCATTCATTGTTCTTGAGAATTATGCTCCCAGCTTCTCATAATGGAGTGAAATGATTTCAGCATCTCTTTTGTTGCTTATCGACCAGCTCCATCTGTTGCTGTCCTCCAGCTTCCTGACTTAGAATTCTCTTCTCTTCTTTTCCCACCAGAGGTCCTGCTCTCTTCCTCTACTGTAATTAGCTAAACGTTTCATTATTCATAATAAACTATCCAGGATATGCCAGTAGAATTTGTTTTGCTTTGATTTATCAAACAAGTATTTATTGGCCCCTCATTCATACTCTTTCAGACATTGGAGATACATCAGTGAAGAGAAAGCCCTCTTGAAGTACATGCTCCTGGGGAGAAAGCAGACAGCAAACATAATGATTAGAATGTCAGAATGTGATAAGTGCTATAGAGAAAAAGAGGAGGGGGTAGGACACAGCTCTAGGGAGGGGGTGCCAGCGGATTTTGAGCAATCAAGGAAGGTTTCACTTATTAGAGGGTACTTGTTAGGAAAACTGAAGAAAGTGAGTTGAAGATGTTTGTATAACTGGGGGAAGAGTGTTCCTGACAGCAGGACCAGAAATTGCAAAGGGCTTGAAAATAGTAGAGAGCTGTCTATGGCTGAAGCTGAGAAGGCGAGGAGGAAGAAGGTTGGGGAAGAGAGCCCGGGTAGAAAGCTAGATCCCATTGGGTCTTGTAGGCTATTATGAGAGCTTGGACTTTTACAGCAAGTGATAAGTCAGGACTCTGGGTAGGTTTCAGACACAGGGTAACTTAATCTGGCTTTCATTTGAAGAGAATCACTGTGACTGCTAAAGTAAGCATGGGCAATATAAAAGGAAGTAAGAAGTTGGGAGACCGACTGCAGGAGGCCGAGGGAAGGATGAGCTTGACTTACATGACACAGGAGTAACAGGGGTAAGAAAGTGCATGGAATCTGATGTTTGTTATAACGATTCTCTTGGGAAAGCTTGAAATTAATATCATGAATGTTTAAACTTTTACAGCTCTTCAAATTTTTCTACCCAGCAAGAAAATTCCATGTTTCTGCAATCTCAAGGCAAAAGTTACTTTATGCCATAAAGAAAATGGAAATGAGACTACTGATAGACAGTTCTAAGCTGGATCCCAGGTCCTAGCTACAGAGGATGTGAAGATTGCCTAATCTCCCCTAGCCTGTTTCTCCACATATAAAATGGAAAGAGGAGTAGAATTCATCTCTTAGGTTGGCATTAAGGATAAAATGACGTTAACACATAGAAATCATCTAGGACATGACTGGCATGTAAATAGACTTCAATAAATTTAGCTATTATCGAAATTATTTTAAGTTATTGTACAAGTTTTCTTTAAAATTCTCACTGAAGGCCTGGAAAATTCTCTTCTCTGAATCTTTAATCTTTCTTTTTATAAAAAAGCTTTCTAGGGCTAGAGAGATAAGAGCACTTGCTGTTCTCCCATAGGACCCGGGTTCAATTCCCAGCACCACAATCATCCTTAATTCCAGTTCTAGGGAAGCAGACACAATCTTCAAGCCTCTGTGGGGTATTGCATTGGTGTACTTACATACATTCAGGAAAACCACTCATACATATAATAATAAGAATAATACATATTTTTAAAGCTTTCATTACTTATATTTCATTAATTTGTTCTATTTTTGAGACAGAGTCTCCCTGTAGCCCCAGTTGGCCTGGATCACACTATGTAGAGCAGATTGGCCTCAGTCTCACAGAGATCTGCTTGCTTTTGTCTCCTGAGAGCTAGGATTAAAGGCACATGCCACCATGCCTAGGTTACTTATTTTATTTTTAATTATGCATATGTGTATGGGAGTGCAGTGCCCACAGAGGCCAGAGGCATTGGATTCCCTAGAACTGGAGTTACAGGCTGTGGTGAGTCACTTGCTACAGGTGCTGGGAACCCAACTTGTGTCCTTCATAAGAACAGTGTGGTATCTTGACTGCTGAGCCATCTCTCTAGCCACTGATCCTTCATTTCTCAGCCTCTGCAACTATTACTCTAGGTACTTCCACCTCATACCTCTTTAGTACTTTGCTCTCAGTATTCCTGGAACCAGGTTCTTAGGTCCAAAGTGATGGGGAAGAGCAAAGCTAAAGGGGTCCAGGGAAAGCTTTGAATGGCAAATCTGCCAAAGCCATGTGGGAATGCAACTCTATAGGCAAGTCAGGCAGAGATTCCTAACTAAATCAAAGTAGCGATGAATATAGGGAGAGCTCCCACCAAGAGTTTTCATTTAGGCCCTTTATACAAATAAGGGATTCAAGTTTCTGAGTGTGGGATCTTCATGGCCAATGTCTGTGCTGTAGGCAGCTCATTGGTCAGCTTTGACTAAAGGGAGAGTTTCAGGAGGCTGGTGAATCTGTTAGTAGAATATGTTCTTAGCTATTGTATTTTTATTCCAGACCTGTGTGTGAGCCTCAGGTCCCCATTCATGTCCTGGTTTTGCTCTGCTGTGAAGCATAAAAGAAAAATGTGATCACTTCACCCCCATCTGGATAGTCTTCAACCTTCTCGCCAGGACCTGTGTGCTGTGGTCCTTCAGTCTTCTCTTTCTTACACTTCCAGGTGATAGTACTCTCACACCCCTGAATAATTTTTTTCTAAAGATTTTCAAAAAATTATTTATTTATTATTTATTTATTTATTTATTTATTTATTTATTTATTTATTTATTTGTGTGTGTGTGTGTGTGTGCCCATGAAAGCCAGAAAAGGGTGTCAGATCTCCTGGAGCTAAAATTACAGGTGGTTGTGGGCTTGCCAACAAAGTGGGTGCTGGGAACTCACCCCGGTCCTCTGGAAGAGTAGCAAGTTCTTCAATATTGAGCTATCTCTCCAGACCCATCTCCAGAGTAATTAAAAAAAGGAATAATCAGGGTCCTTTCTCTCATACCCTTGGTCATCCTGGAAGCCAATTTACATATGATTTCTTGGATTTTAAATCCATGTGCTAAGGATATTTATTAGTTCTCTCTGTCTATAGTTTTGCTAACTTCTCTTTTCCATTATTTTTTCTTTCCAAACTTCTCCCTTCTCTGCTTCTGCTCTTACTTGTTAACTGTGGTTACAGAGAGGCTTCAGAGAGAGCCCAGCCCACTGAGGCTTTCCAGCCCCTGCTTGTTGAAATGCCAGTGTAATTTCTATTCCTGTTTGCTTCTCCACCTCTCAGGATCAGGGTGCAGTTCTCCATTGCTTAACTTTCAGCTGCTTTTTGAGTGTGGGCAACACGAGAGTGGGTGCCCATGCAGAGGAGCATGTGTTGGAATAGCCTTTGCTTGCGGCAATTTGTGTGCCATTTTAGGAGGTCACTAAATCTTGTCAATGCCCTGTGAGACTCTACTTTGTACTCTTCAACAGAAGGAACTGCAAATGCTACTAGAGTGCTTCCCTTGCCTGGGCACATTGGCTCTGTTCCATACAGAGTGCCTCAGGAACCTGAGCTACTCTTTAGTGGACCTGCAGTCCCATAAAGCTGGGTGTGATTCTTTTAATCCCAGGCTTATGATTTGTGCTGTGAACTTCTCCACATCTTGGGATTCATCTATGATCATAACAATGCACTGTTAGATTTTTTTTTTTTTTGCCATTTCACATTTTATGATTGCCTGATGACTGCACTTGTATTCTCAATGCATTCGAAAGAGGACTCAAGTGCACTAATGCACACTCAATTTTTATTCAAAAAAGAAGATAAAAGAGGGTCCTTAGAGAAACATGACAGCATTAAGAATTATTATAGAGTCTGAGACTTTGCTTCTAGGTTGTGGCATTGATATCCTAAGATCCTGATTTTTTTTTTTAAAGCCTAAAACTTTTCTTTTTGGCTCCTTCTAATTTAATTTCTTTCTAAATAAACCAAATCATTTAAACAACACTTTAAATAGTACATTTATGCAAATCTGTCATTTAAATAATATCTACAATACAGAAAACTTCCTTGGAGGGAGCCAAAAATAAACTAGTTTTCTGTCTTCAGGGAGATTCCTATCTATTGGGGTAGAAACAGGCATAAAATAATTAACTCATGATCATGCAATTTAAATTAATATCATTATATAGTCAGGGTAGGTCCTATTAAGAGGCACTACATTTAGAGCAGTGGGAAAAAGACTGAAGAAGCTTCTGACAGCTCTCTCTGTCTCTTTGTAGGATGAGCAAACAGCTTTATCCTCAGATTCTCCACCTGTCTTCTTGGAAGTGCCAAGAAGTCTCCGCCCCTTCCCTCACCTCCAGCCAACTGTGCTGGGCTGGGTCTGCGAACTGATTACATATGTTACCAAAGAAATTATTGGGATGTCAAATAGCAGTGTCATCTTCCTGGCAGCCCATTCCTGAGCAGACTGTGATGCAGTGACCTACAGGCACATCATTCAAAATGCCAGTTCCATTACTGGATGCCCCCTGCTTCCACTCTTCAGGCAGGGACCCCATCTGGCAAAACAGAAGCACAAACAGATCTAGAGCTCTGCTTCTTCAGGCTTTTTCTTTTAGAGCAGATGCTCACCCCCATATTGGTAGCCAGCCTAGTCCCAATGTCTGATCAGGTCAGGATTGGCCTTGTCTATTCGATGCCTTTCTTTCTACTGATGCTTTTTGCACACCACACCGAGACCTCCTTGGTAATGTAGTGTATGCTACAGCCATGTAGAGGTGGCACTATACATTTACTAAGCCATAGTGAACCACAATTTTCATATTTTAAGCCACAAAGTAAATAAATACTTAACATATGTTAAAATATTTGTTCAGAATAATTCCTCACTTCTTCCCCCTGGATATCAAATGCTCTGTCATCCCTTTTTCTTTTCTTGAGATGATTGTGTGGATGTGTTCCTGTACTGCCCCGGGTTTACTCATGTCCCTTTGATGTAGACTTAGTTTGATATTACAGATGAACATTGTGTTTATTTTAATACAGAAAAACATAATTCTCTTCAAAAGTCAACAAGCATGTTTGAGCTCTTCAAAGCCTGCCTTATACACACTGAATATGAAAGCCTGGCTTGCTAAATTCATTGATATGCAATCCTCCATTAATTCATTCTGCAAATTATTATTGTACCTCAAGCAAGACACACTGGTAAGCAATATGAATTTAGAAAGACAATCAAATATCTTGTTGATAAGAAATACACAGCACAGAAGTCAGCTTCAATTAAAGTTGAGCTAAGTTGAGTTTCAATTCCAAATGAGATAGAACAAAGTTGTGGAGAAGTGTACCTGGAATTAACATTTCATTTCTTTTTCAAGGAATTCTTTCCATTTGCTTCTTTATTAAACTCATGTTTATAAAATTGTATTTAACATTAAGTCATGTGTCTGACTTGAACAGGGGGATGATTTTAGAATCATTCTAATGAAAATGTAGACTTAACTGGAGACCGATACTTGTTCTTTGGATTTGCTTGATGAATAATTGTTCCTCTCTTTTATGCTTTTACATATCCGGGACATGGTGCCCATCTTTCCCAGTAGAAAACTTGTCAGCTTGGTTTTTTGCAGAGCTTGTAGTCAGTAAGGCCAGCAGAGAAGCACACAATAGGTGTTCTTTTCAGACCATCAATAGCTTCATGTCTGGCAAAGTACTTCAAGTATGTTCTTTCTCTCATCTCAAATAATGAAAGTTCTTCCAAGAATCCCTGTGCTGCAAATGCATGCAATATATCATCTTACCATATTTAGGCCTCTTCCCTATTTGTGCTCTCCCTTTAATAGTCCTCACTCAATTTAATGCATTTTGACATATATATATATATATATATATGTCAAAATGCATTAAATTTTATTTATATAAAATATATATTTATATATATAATTTTATATAAAATTAATTAAAATATAATTTTATTTTATATATATATATATAATATATATAATATATATATATATACCCATCAGGTTAACTGTGTGTTCCCAAATGTTCTTTGGTGCAGACCTATCCACTGGATCTTAGTTAATCTCTCCCAGTAGTATTCAGTTCCAATAGTTTCTCCGCTCCGTTTGGGGCTTCTTACCTACTTCCCCACATCTATGCTGGGATTTTCCCTGGTTTAAGATTACTCGGGAGGGGTGGGAGGGGTGGAGAGGGACACGGGTGTATATTCGTATTGGTGCATGATTTAATTGACGTGAGTTCAACAAGTATCCAGTTTTGCCCAGAACTCTGTCTACAAGATACATGGTGTTTTTAGGATTAGTAAAAGTAAATATGTGCATATTGGACAACATTGGTTTGAAGGCTGATAAAAACGGTAATGCATCTGAGTAATTGGTGATATAAATTGCCTTGTCCACATTAGCTTTAACTAAAATCTGTATAACAATTACTTTGGGATTGGTATAAAACAAATGTTCTTTATAATTTTGCTGTCCATATGTATCACCTGTGGAACAATCTTTCACCTATAGGATGATTTAACTCAAACATGAACCTTTGTTTCCCAGTTAATCACATACAAGTAACCCAAAACAGCATGGGTGAACTTGATGAAATCTGTGCCTTGATTCCACCCTTATAGGTATGTATAAAACAATGCTTTTTTGAGACTCATGGGTCAAAAATCAAAACCATTAAATGAAAAAGGGGGATATAGATAGATATGAAACTTTTTTGTCAAAAAACCTTGCAACCCAAACCTTAAAACTAATGGGAAAGGATTTGTAATGTTCCAACAGGCCAGAGTATCACTAACTCTAATGGCTGAGAAAGAAATTGCAGCTTTGCAGTGAGTAGGATGTACCAGAAAGTGCCAGCAGAAAGGATTGACTCCTCTGGGCATTGAAGGGAAGAAAGGCCTCAGATTGCTGCAGACATCAGCCCCTCTGTGGATCCTACTAGTAACAACTATTTTAATGATTCCTAAACGAAGCTTACCTTCACTTAGTGCTGCAAAGGTTTTAATACAAGAGACTTTCTTAACCCACCCCCCCCCATAGAATAAGGAGAAATAAGAGGATGATGAGGTCGTTCTCCAGCTGTAGATTGGAACCAGCTTTATAGAGGTGATTCTCTTGTAAAATCAGTAAAAACTGCCTTCTTTAAATTGACTAATGGACATAGAAACTGTGAAAAGGATTATTTTCTATTCAGAACCAAATATAATACTAGTCTCCTTAAGCTATGCACTTAAACAAATATATAATACAGGAGCTCTGACATCAACAATGTATTATTCTACCAAGGAGATGTTGGCAGGGGATCCAAGCCCCCACAAAGGTAAAGGCTCCTTGCCTCCAAACTGGGATATCTGCAGGAAGAGAGGCGATAAGGGCCCTGCTGTTAAGACCTGATATAACATGGGAAAGATGTATGGAAAACCGCACTTGCAAGTATACAGATGGTCTCTGGATGCCAGAGAGTGTTACAAAAGCCACTAAACCAATAAAGAAATATAGTGCTTCCTTGAGTCAAGCAAGACTCCTTCGTCAGCAACAGCGTACACCTCCATCTGCCTGGAAATACTGTGCAGCAGTGGCAGCCATATGTCTTCGTATATCCAAATCTAATTGGCTATTAAGCTTCTCTCCTTGGGAGGATAACCCACGGCTGATGTCCACACTTACACCTCTAATGGTAGGAGTGTTATAAACCACACAAAGATACCTGCATACTTAACAGAAGAGAATGTAAACATGAATTAACATACCATCCAAACAGTATGTGTGTCTAATCCAAAGTAACCTACCATAACAATGTAGTATTGTTTAAAAACTATATATCTAATTGTGTGCTCTTCATTAGTAGGATCGAAAGGCTAAATATTATCTACGTTGAAATACCTAAATCTAAAGTGGCTATGTGCTTCATTAGTAGGTGCGAAAGGTTATGCCTGACAAGCTGGCAGCCCATGAAAAAAACAGCCAGAAACGCTAGAGACAAGACATCAGCTCCAAGAAAAATAGGTGTTTTGGCTATCTCATGCCGCCCAGTGCCCCTTTGTCTATAAGCCTAGGGAACAATCTGTGGAAGAGGGGCGTGGTAGATGTAAGGGGCTTTGATGGGGTTAAGGTGATACTAAACATATAGACTGGACACTCATTTGATCAACTTGATTGAACAATACAAGCCCCCCCCCTGCTGGAAGGTAGGACCATGAGCTGTGGTGGGTTTGGCCACAAACTGCTTGCAAATTGGTTTTACATGAAGGATGCTTGTACTCACAAATTATCACTTATTGTTATAAAAAAATGAAAACAAAACAAAACAAAAAAGCAGAGAAAGATGCAGAAAACTTACGGCAGAATGCATGTTCTGGGATGGGTAGGGGTGGGGTGGGGGGAAGGGAAGGGGATATATGCCTGAACTGAATTGGAAAATGATGTATGAAATACACAAAGCATCAATAAAAAAAAATTTAAAAAAAAAGAATTAAGACATCATTCTGATTGCCTCTGACAGTTAACTATATAATCCCAAGGTATTGTTAAAAGCATGTGGGGGAATTAGGTTCTAAAACTTTGTTTAGTTTGGAAATAAAAGTTCATGCTTATGGACACTGGCTAATCAAATTCCAAAAAAAAAAAAAACATGTTCTAGATAAAAAAAAAAAAGATTACATTAAGTCTTGTGCATGCTGTCACCATGGGTATGAGTTCATTTGAGTACCTGCCCAGCTTCCTGGAAAACTCAATTTCCTTCTGCTGTTGTTTTGAAGTTATGTTAATCATTGTGATGTACATGAATTGTGAATTCAGACGCACTCCATGCTTGATGTCATGTTACTGAGTTTTACTGATCTGTGGCTTCATGAAAGCTTATAAATTCTGAAGGGAGGGTGAAATGTTTCATAAACAAAACAAGCAGGCAAGCAAACAAACAAACAAGACATAGCCTGAGGCATCTCTATTACCCTGAAGGAGAAAAAATACACATTCTGAACTCTTGGGATTTTCATCATGGAAAATTGAAAACTGAAAGAATTTGTGTGCCTGCCAACTGTGAGGTCAGAATTTTAGCATCCACTGTAATTAATTCTGATAGCATTTTTTTCCTGAATTTATAGATTATTTTTCCCTTTTACCTCCACTCAAGTAGAATCAGAAAATCTTGATTGTTTCATGCTAATTCTTGTTCCCTGTTCCTGAAAGGCTCTTTTTCTAATTAATCAATTAGGATATTCTGCTTACCTTTGACATCTCTGCTGCCTTCTCTCTGACCCCTTCCCTCTCCTGATCAAACTCTGATATTTGTGGAGGTTACATCTCTAGAATATTACTATAATCCATGGTATTTTCTATTTGTTTGTATATCTCTAGAATAATCACTAGCTTATAGAAACCATTCAATAAATATGGAAGAATTGAAAGGAGTGGAGATAAAAGGACTGACAAAGGAAAACAAGAAAAAAAGAGAGAAAAGTCAAGAAAATGATACTCGTTGAGTCAGATGAAGTATTTTTAGCCTGCTTTTCTTCTTTCCTTTGCATTTAAAATAATAGACAAATATTGTCACTGCAAAACACTCCATAGAATTATATAGAGCTAAATTTTCAAAAATGGGATTACATGATAATGCACGGCATGGCAGCAGTCATGTGGTAGCTCGACATGGAGATCTATCATTTATTTTTGCAAAGCAGCAAAGCATTCTGTCATGTGGGTAGGACTGATTTAAAATCCCACTTGTTGGGGCTGGAGAGATAGCCTAGCGGTTAAGAGCGCCTACCGCTCTTGTAGAGGATCCGGGTTCGATCCCCAGTGCCCACACGGCGGTTGAGAACAGTCTGTAACTCCAATTCCAGGAGAACTCCAGTTCCAGGGGGATCCGGTGCCCTCTTCTGACCTCCGCGGCATTGCACGACATGGGTGCACAGACCTACATGCAGACAGTACATTCATACACATAAAAAAATAAATAAAATAAAATAAAAAAAAAACCTTGTTTAAAATCCCACCTGTCTGTTAGTGTCTGTAAGATGCTTTCTAGTATTTTCCTTTTTAAACATTACTGAAATAAGTATCTTTGTGCAGGTGTCAATACTTATGGAGAACTTAATCGTTGAAGAAGAATGGAAGGGTCCAAGGAAATGTGCTTCAACCTCTTGAACGTTTCTGCCAACATGTTTTCCCAAACTGATAGTCCCAGGAACGTTAAAGATTTTATTTTTTCTAAGTGATATGTATATGTGTTTGTGTGTGGGTATGCGCATATGTGTATGAGTGGTCATGGAAGCCAAAAGAGAGCATTGGATCCCCTGGAGTAGGAGTTCCAGGTAGCTTTGAGCTGGCCCACATGGGTGCTAAGATCCAAATGTGGGTTCTCCGCAAGAGTGGGCAGTATGTGACTGAACCACTGAGCATCTCTCCAGGTCCCAGTGGTTCCAGCTCTCAAGTCTGCCAACGTTTTCAGCATCATTAGGCACACTAGATATTTTCAGACTTAACTTTCCTTCTGGGTCAATTTTACATATGAAAATTAGTTACTTTTATTTTAATTTACATTTATAATATTCCTAGGAACAATGTAGAATATGTTTTTGTCATTTCTTAGAATCTCTTTGTACTTCTTATTGTGGTATCCTGCTATATGAAAGATTTTAAATTTCTTATATATGCAGTAACTTTTCCTTCTAGTCATTTTCAAGGATTTTGGATAAAGTCTTATAAAATGCATTGTTTTAGATAATATAATTTCTTGGCTATTGCTAATCCATGTGTCATTTCCTAGAACTTCTGCATCCACAAAAATTAGCCAGAACCTTCCAGTCCCCGATGGCTCTGTGTAGCAAGGATTTCACACCACTTTGGTCCCAAAGGGAATCAAATCCTATATGTAAAACATGGAGTAATTCATAATGCTGCATAGTTAATGAAAGTGTGCACTAGCCTGGATTGATTTGATATGCTTGTACTGCTTTCTTCTTGGTGAACTCCTTGGTGTTCAGAAAAACATGATAGCAATTCTGACATGCCCTTCATGGTTTAACAACTTCTTTCAAGGGAGAGACGATGCACCTGCAAATTGTGCTTTCATCTGATCTGGCATGATCAGAACCCTCATTATGTCATAGCGGGTAGACCCTCTTAAGGGTAATGTACAAGGATGGAGTTTTCTATTTAAGTTCTGTTTCAGACTGCTGGGTCAAAGGATATTTATTATATCTGCAGGTGCATTTTCCTTCTGCTCTTGTTGGATTTGAATGTCAGATGTAAAATTTAGCTAATTTGCAGCATCTTTAAGGGAATCCATTAACTCATTACTAGCTTGGGGAAATTACCTCCACCTGCATCCATCCTTCTATATTACCAATCACAGTTTTACTTCAGAAGTATACTGAAGAATACATATTTTACCTCCTTTTATTAAGCAAATCCCTGGGACAGCTTATAACTAGGAAAATTAAAAGCTATTACTGGTACAAAAAAATCCAAGTTCTTTATAAATTTTAGGAGGGCAACTTATTTATAACATATAAATATATTCATCTTTTATTAATATTGTTCACCAGACTAAATTCAAGTTTCTCTGTCTGGATGTTAACGCTAGACTTGAGCTTCACTATATCAGTCTCTACCTACTTTTTCTCTATTATTTTAAGATGTAGTCAAAATTCAGCACATCTGTGATGGCTAACCTTGATTGTCAACTTGACATTGCTGGGAAGAGAGAACCACAATTTAAGAATTTCCACTAGCAGATTGGCCTATAAGCATTTTCTTGATTGCTATTCAATGTAAGTGGGCCCATCCCACTATGCCCATCACCATCACTAGGCAATTAGACCTGGGTTGTAGAAGAAACACAGCTGATGGGGCTGGAGCAATGGCTCAGTGGTTAAGAGCATCAGCTGCTCTTGCAGAAGACCCAGGTTCCATTCCTGGCACCCACATGGTGGCTAACAACCATTCCTAACTCTAGTTCTAGGAGAATCCAACCACTTCTTCTGAATCCATGGGCATTTCATGACACGGTGTACTTACAAATATCAGGCAATACACTCATACAAATAATAAACAAAATATTTTTTAAAAAAGAAAACTAGCTGAGAATAGCCTGGAAACAAAATAGTAGCATTCTTCTGTAGTTTCTGCTTCAAGATCCTGCCTTGAGTTCCTCTCTGAGCTTCCATAGATGGTGATCTTTAACCTGTACATGAAATAAACTCCTTCTTCCCCAAGTTAGCCTTGGTGAGTGTTTTATCACAGCAATAGGGAACAGTCTATAACAACATTGAAGCATGTAATTCTGTTAGATTTTACAACTACATATAATTTAGCCACAACTGCCACAGTCAAGATATAAATACAGAAGATTTATGTCACCCCAAATTGTTTCTTTGTGGTTCTGATCACTCCAAATTACCTAGAAAATCCCAGGCAAGCACAGTATTTCTTGTCCTGATTGTTTCAGCTTTTCTGGAACTTTGTAAGCATCAAAGCAAAATGTAAGTAACCTTTTGTGTCTTCGGTCATTTGCTTGGTATGTTTTTGTGGTTCATATAGATTTTCCCATTGTATAGTTTCTTCTTATCCCTGAGTAGTATTCAATTGTATGAGTTAGACGACCTTTTCTTTTACTCATCAGCAGATGGATATAGAATTTTTCCAATTTATGGTTATTATGAATCAAATTACTGTTAACATTCAATAGAAGTTCTTATGTGGTTGTATAGTAGTAATATGTTTAAATGCTAAAGGAGAAAATCTCCTGAGTCGTATGGTGAGTTTCCATAGTGAGAGTTGGTGAGCCACTTTCTAAATAATTGTATAGTGTGCCTTCCTGCCGCCAATGTGTATGAGTTATAGTTTCTCTAAATTGTTCCAAATACCTGCTATTGTGAATCTTTTTAATTATGACTATTTTACTGTGACTGCAGTGATACCTCATTTCACTTTTCACTTACATTTTACTGATGACCAAAGCCGTTAAGCACCTTTGCACATGCTTGTCAGTCATTCGTCTTCTCTGGTAAAGTGACTGTCAAGTATATTACCCATTTGAAAATATAAATTGTTTGGATTTTTATTATTGAGTTGAAATAATTCTTTATATAGTCTTCATACAATCTTATCTGAGTTGTGTGTTATGAAAATATTTCTTATCTATAATTTAAAAAGTTTTCGTAAACAGTTTTGTGAAAAGCAAATGTTTTTCATTTTGAGAAGATACTGTTTTCTTTTATATGATTTGTGGGTTTTCTTTGCTAAGGGATCATTACCACCAAAAGTATACATTTTTTTTCACCTGTGTGTTATCTTTCATTGTTTTAGATTTAGCTCTTCTGTTTCGGTCTGAGTGCATTTCAGGTTAATTTTTGCATATTATATGTGATAAAAGACCTATGGTCATTTGTATACATCCATTTGTACTGGAATCTCTAAATGGGGAGATTAATTCCTCCACTCAGTTACTTTGATAACTCTGCTAACAATTTAACGGTCAAATGCATGTTTGTTCATTTTTGATTGTTTATTCTGTTGCATTGACTATTTGTGTGAATGGTGGGAATCTCTCATGTACCACGAGTGTTGATCAGTGATGGACTATATATGACAGTGGTTTTATTATTTTATAATGGAGATGAAAGGTGCCAATTGTCTAACAATGTCATAGCCATCTTAATATTGTAGGACAATACATAATTTATGTGCTTGCAGTATTTCCCATGCACACAAACCTGTGCTGCATGTCTTATGTGTACAGCACATAACTCTTATTAATTATAATAAATGATGATAATATAATGATTGTTAATGATATAGTCATTGTATAATTGTAACCATTTTAATGTATTACTTCTACTTGTTAAAAACATGCTTACTGTAAACCAGTATGCTATGTTACATAACCAGAGCATTATACATTTAATGTTGTAAAGTCTATTGCATGACTTTCTCTTGTATTTTGTTTAATTTCATACTGTTCTGTTCATCATGGGCTGTATATATAGGCTGTATATGTGGCTTTTAGTAGGAGTGTAATATACTATCTAGATTTGTGTAAATGTGTTCTGTCTATGATAAAATTTCCCAATGTTGCATTTTCAGATGTATCCCTATTAAACAGTCTATAATTCTCTCTCTCTCTCTCTCTCTTTCTCTCTCTCTCTTCTCTCTACCTCTCCTCATTATAATTTAGTTCTATTTTAAAAAGTATTGACTATACATTTTTAACTTTTTGATTGATTTATTTGGACCTTAAATAATTTTTTGGCTTGTTATATTTTTGATTTACCGTGTATGTATTGATTTTGTGACCCCATCATATATCAAGAAGATTCTGCATATGCATATATATGAATCTATCTACATATGTGTGTGATGCTGTCTACATATATGTCTTCTCACACCAGTGTAACATTTTTTCATCCATTGATCATTGTAGCTATACAGAAATCCTATCAAGCAATGTGACTCTTCTAATTTTGTTGCTTTTTGAAACTGAGTTTCTAATCTAGGTTCTTTGAATTTCTACATAAGCGCTAAAATCAGGCTGTTGAGATGACTCTTCATGTAAGGTGAAGACATCTGCCACTAAATCTGATTACCTGAGTTTGATCCATGGGGCCCATGTGCTGAAAAGAGAACTGAGTCCCACAGTTGTCCTCTGACTTCTAAACTCCCCCTGTAGCATCAGCATATGTCATGGTCCCCTTAACTAAGTAAAATAGAGTTGCTATTGAAACAGAAAACAATAAATCAAACAAACAAATTTTTTTAACCACTTTATGAAAAGTTGACATCTGTACAACACTGGGTGTCTAGATTTCATGAGCATGACACATTTACTCACACTCTGAGGCCTTTAAATTCTCTTAAAAATATTTCACAGTCCTTATAGAATCTTCTCATCATGTTCATTTTTCCTTTGCTTCTTTCAATATATGCAGAATATTTGTAATACATTTCTTTATGTTCCTATGAATTCCATCATGTTTTAGTTATTTTCCTTTCTATTGATCAACTTTTCTTTTAGTTGCTCACTATAAAATGTTCTTTTAAATTCTTTATTTTTTTTATATAACAGATTTTGCAAGTTTTACACTTTTGGCTGTTGGATTTTGGTGCATCCCTTTGAAGAATTTTGAAGTTATTTTGTGTTCTTAAGACAATCTTTCAAATGTGTTGAATATTTTCAAGATGTGATTCTAACTTTTATTAAAGCAGGCTCAGAAACAGAGCTAACTTATTCTACCTGATGGCAGTATCTTTCATTCAAAGATTTATTTTTATTTTTAAAATTATGTGTGTGTGTGTGTGTGTGTGTGTGCGTGCGCACACACACGTTAGAATGCTGGTACCTATGGAGTTAAGAAGAGGGCATTGGATCCCTGAACCTAAGGTTAGAAGCAGTTGTGAGCCACCTGACATGTGTTCTGTAAGAGCAGTACCAACTCTTCACTGCTGAGCCATCTCTCTACTCCCCTGAGGGAAACATCATTTTTTAATACAATGCTTTTATTGATGTTTTGTGTATTTCAGACATCATTTTTCAGTTCAATTTAGACATATTCTCCTTTCCCTTCCCCTGAACCCACCCCAGATCATGTATTCTGCCATAAATGTCCTGTATCTTTCAGTCATCTTTTATGTTTAAGAATTCACATTTTCCTCCTTTAATTTTATATTACTGTAAAATAGGAATATATTCCTTCCACCAATATACAGTAATTACAGAGTCTGCAATTACTGTATAAGTGGTGGGTCGATTCTAGAGCTGCTTAAGAGATTTACATTATAAAAACATAGTTGCTTTCAGATCAAAAGAAATATAACCATAATGTTGTTTGGCTTGCCTTTCAACTGGGAATTTGGTATTAGCATCTACAAATGAGGGTTGTTTTTCTGGGACTGTGTTACTATACTTAGAATAATGGCTTTGACTTCCATTCATTTACCTGCAAAGTTCATGATGTTATCTTTCTTCACCACTGAATAGTACTCCATTGTGTAGATGTACCATATTTTTATCATCCACTCCTCTGTTGAGGGGCATTTGGGTTGGTTTCAGCTCTTCACTATTGTGAAGAGAGCTGCAATAAACATGGATGTGCATGTATCTTTATGGCAGGATGTGTCATTTGTGCATATACCCAGGAGTGGTATGACTGGGTCAAGTGGTAGGCTCATTTTGAGTCTTTTAAGCGTTCTGCACACTGCTTTTCATAATGGTTGTACAAGTTTACATTCCCACCAGCAGTGGATGAGTGTTCCCCTTTCCCCACAACCTCTCCAGCATTTGGTGTCTTTTGTTTCCTTGATCTTAGCCAGTCTTATTGGAGTGAGATGATATCTCACTCCGATGGTTTTAATTTGCATTTCCTTAATTATTAATGATGTTGAACACATTTTAAGATGTTTGTCAGCCATCTCTCTTACTGGTGAAATCTCTGTTCAGCTCTTTACTCCATCTTTTGAATAAGTCATTTGTTTTCTTCTTTGTTTTTTGAGTAGTCTATATATTCTGGACGTTAATGCTCTGTCAGATATATCACTGGTGAAAATTTCCTCCCACTCTGTGGGTTTTCTCTTCATTTACTTGATGTTTCTTTCACTGTACAGAAGCTTTTGAGTTTGATGAGGTCCCAGTTGTCAACTGTTGACCTTATTTCCTGCCCAGCTGCTGTCTGATTTAGAAAGTCTTTTCCTATGCCTGTTGCCAACTTTTTCTTCTATCACTTCATTGTTTTGGGTTTCATGTTGAGATCTTTGATCCACTTGGAGTTGATTTTTGTACAGGGTGAGAGGTAAGGGTTTTATTTTGTTCTGCAAATGGTGATCCAGTTTTGTCAGCACCATTTGCCGAAGATGCTATCCTTTCTCCATTGAGGTTTTTTTGTGCACCTTTTGTCAAATATGAGGTGGCTGAAATTGTATGAGCTCAAGTTTGGATCTTCAATACTGTTTCTTTGGTCATTGGGTCTGTTTTTGTGCCAGTACCAGGCTGTCTTTATGACAATGGCCCTGTCATATACTTTGAAGTCTGGTAGAGCAATCCCCCTTGTATTGCATTTTTCACTCAGGGTTGTTTTAGCTTTTTAGGGTCTTTTGTTTTTCCATATGAACTTAAGGATTTTTTTTCCAAGTCTGTGAAGAAGCTCATGGGGATTTTGATTGGGATTGTGTTGTATCTGTATATCAATTTGGGTAAAGTGGACATTTTTATTATATTAATTTTTCCAATCCATGAACATGGGAGGTCATTCCATCTTTTAATGTCATTTTCAATCTCCTTGTTCAGGGGTTTAAAATTTTGTTGTAGAGATCTTTGGTATCTTTGGTTAGGTTTGTTCCCTGGTATTTTGTTATTTTAGGCTATTGTGAGTGGGAAGGTCTTCTTATATTCCTTCTCCACTTGTTTATTGTTGGTGAAGAAAGGCTACTGATTTTTCTAGGTTAATTTTTTATCCCTCCACTTTACTAAAACTCTTAATCATTTCTATAAGATTTCTGGTGGAGTTTTTTGCATTAGGTAGACTATCATATCATCTGCAAAAAGGGATAGTTTAACTTCCTTTCTAGTGCTGTTTTAATTTTTATTCTCTTTTCTTATTGCCCTAGCAAGCATTTCAAGCACTATGTTGAAGAGGACTGGTGATAAGGGGCAGCCTTGCTAGGTTCCCGCCTTTGAGGGAAATGGTTCCAGTTTTTCTCCATTTAGGATGATGTTGGCAATGGGTTTGCCATATATGGTTATGGTCATGTTGAGGAATGTTTGCTTTAGTCCAGTTCCCTCTAGGACTTTAAACATGAAGGGATACTGGAGCTTGTCAAAGGCTTTTTCTTCATCAATTGAGATGATTGTGTGGTTTTTGTCTTTCAGTCCATTTATGTGTTTATGATATTTATTGATTTACATATGTTGAACAATCCTTGCATCTCTAATATGAATCCCACTTGATAATGATGGACTATCTTTTTGATGTGGGTCTGTATGCGATTTGTAAGTATTTTGTTGAGAACTTTTGCATCTATGTTAACTAATGAGATGGATCTATACCTTTCTTTTTTGGTTGTATCTCTGCCCATTTTGGGTATTAGAGTGATGCTGACTTCATAGAAGGAATTTGGGAGAATTCCCTCTGTTTGTATCCTTCTGAAAAGTTTGAGTAGTAATGGTTGTAAGACCTCTTTAAATGTTTTATAGAATTCTACAGTGAATCCATCTGGGGCTGGGCTTTTATTTTATTTAGTAGGGAGGTTTTTTTTTATTACATCCTCAATTTCCTCAAATATTATGGGTCGCTTTAAACTGTTAATCTCTTCTTGGTTAATCTTTGTTGGTTCCCAGGATTTCAGATATTCATCCATTTCTTTTAGGTTTTCAAATTTAGTGGAGTATAGGGTTTTCGAAGTATTCTTGTATGATTGTCTGGATCATTACTTTGTCTGTTGAGATGTTTCGCCTTTCATCATAAATACTATTGATTTGGAGTTGCTCTTTCTTTCTTTTAGTTAACTGGGCTAGAGGTCTGTCTATATTGTTTATCTTTAAAAAAAACAGCTTTTGGATTCATTGATTCTGTGCATTGTTTTCTTTGTTTCTATTTCATTGATTTCTGCTCTGATTTTTGTTGTTTCTTCCTGTCTGTTAGGTTTAGGGTTCATTTGTTGTTCTGTCTCAAGTGCTTTTAGCTGCAGTATTAGATCATTTACTTGTTCCCTTTCTGTTTTTTTTTTTTTTTTTTTTTTTTTTTTTAATTTGGGCACTTAGGGCTATAAATTTCCCTCTCAAAGTCTGCTTTAAAGTATCCAACAGGTTTTTGCTGGGTTGTATTGTCTTTTTCATTCAGTTCCATGAATACTTTTATTTCACTCTTTATTTCTTCCCTGACCCATTCATTATTCAGGATTGTGTTGTTTATTCTCCATGTGTTTTTGTAGCTAGTAGGGCTTATTTTGGTGTTCCTATTGAGCTTTATTGCACTGTGGTCTGATAGAATGCATGGAATAGAGTAGCTTGGGTTGCTGGGGCCGTGAGGGCGGGACCGGGCGCTGGGCCAGAGGGTCCGGAGAGTCCGGCGGCCAGGGCGCTGCGCCTTTTGGGCAGGATACCAGAAGCCACCTGGCGAGTAGCTTGGGGTTGCTGGGGCCTTGAGGGCGGGACCCGGCGCTGGGCCAAGAGGGTCCGGAGAGTCCGGCAGCAGGGCGGGCTGCGCCTTTGGGGCAGGATACCCAGAAGCCACCTGGCGGAGTAGCTTGGGTTGCTGGGGCCGTGAGGGGGGAACCGGGCGCTGGGCCAGAGGGTCGGAGAGTCCGGCGGCCAGGGCGGCTGCGCCTTTGGCAGGATACCCAGAAGCCACCTGGGCGAGTGCTTGGGTTGCTGGGGCCTTGAGGGCGGGACCCGGCCGCTGGGCCAGAGGGTCCGGAGAGTCCGGCGGCCAGGGCGGCTGCGCCTTGAGCAGATACCCAGAAGCACCTGGGCGAGTAGCTTGGGTTGCTGGGCCTTGAGGGCGGGACCGGGCGCTGGCCAGAGGGTCCGGAGAGTCCGCGGCCAGGGCGGCTGCGCCTTTGAGCAGGATACCCAGAAGCCACCTGGGCGAGTAGCTTGGGTTTGCTGGGGCCTTGAGGGCGGGACCCGGGCGCTGGGCCAGAGGGTCCGGAGAGTCCGGCGGCCAGGCGGCTGCGCCTTTGGAAGGATACCCAGAAGCCCACTGGGGGGTAGCTTGGGTTGCTGGGGCCTTGAGGGCGGGACCCGGGCGCTGGGCCAGAGGGTCCGGAGAGTCCGGCGGCCCGGGCGGCTGCGCCTTTGGGCAGGATACCCAGAAGCCACCTGGGCGAGTAGCTTGGGTTGCTGGGGCCTTGAGGGCGGGACCCGGGCGCTGGGCCAGAGGGTCCGGAGAGTCCGGCGGCCAGGGCGGCTGCGCCTTCGAGCAGGATACCCAGAAGCCAACC
>VZQC01012370.1:1285625-1331694 GCA_009823505.1 Rhizomys pruinosus
AAAAATGAAAAAAAAAAAAAAAAAAAAAAAAAAAAAGAATGCATGGAATAATTTCAATCTTTTTGTATTTGTTGAGATTTCTTTTGTGCCCCAGTATGTGGTCGATTTTGTAGAATGTTCCATGAGGTGCTGAGTAGAAAGTATATTCTCTGGTGTTTGTGTGGAATATTCTGTAGATGTCTGTAAGGTCCATTTGGTGTATTGTATTGTTCAGTTCTTATGTCTCTCTGTTTATTTTTTGTCCTATTGATCTATCCGAGGTGCTCAGTGGGGTGTTGCAGTCTCCCACTATTAGTGTGCTAGGATTAATCTGTGTCCCAAGGTCCTGAAGAATAGTGTTTTTTTAATTTAATTTAATTTTTTATACTTTTTTATGTGTATAAATGTACTGTCTGCATGCAGGTCTGTGCACCTGTGTTGTGTAATGCCATGGAGGCCAGAAGAAGGCATCAGATTCCCCTGGAACTGGAATAGAAGACAGTTCTCCTCCATCATGTGGGTGCTAGGAATTGAACCCGGGTCCTCTGCAAGAGCAGTCTGTGCTCTTAACTACTAGACCATCTCTCCAGCCCAAGAATAGTGTTTATAAAGTTAGGGACACCAGAGTTTGGTGCATAAACATTTAGGATTGTGAAAGCTTCATGTTTATTTGTTCCTTTGACGAGGATGTAATGGCCCTCTTTGTTTCTTCTGATTAGTTTTACTTTGAGATCTATTTTGTCTGATAATAGACTAGGCACTCTAGCTTGTTTCTTGGTACCATTTGCTTGGAAAATTTTTTCCATCCTTTCATTGTAAGGTGTCTATCCTTGAGGATGAAATGGGTTCCTTGTAGACAGCATATAGAAGAATACTGTTTCCTAATCCATTGTCCCAGTCTATGTCTTTTGATTGGGGAGTATAGACCATTAATATTTAAGGTTGTTATTGAGAGATGTGTTTTGGTTCCTTTCACCTTACATTTTGTTTGCATTCTTGGTCTAGGTTTGTATTTACTCTATTATGCTTTTGATGATTTCTCTCTTTAATTGCTTAGGGATAGCTACTCCTTTTCCCTGTTCTTTGGATTGCTTCGAGGATTTTCTGAAGTGTTGATTTCTTAGACATGTATTCTTTCATCTTGTTCATGTTGTGAAAGATTTTTCTTTCTCCTTTAACTATAGTTGATATTTTTGCTGGGTATAGTAGTCTGGGTTGACATCTGAATTCATTTAATACTGGGAATATTTTGGTCCACGTTCTTCTGGCTTTCATAGTTTTCACTGAAAAGTCAGCTGTGATTCTGAGGGGGGGGTTTCCCTTATATGTAACTTGTTGTTTTTCTCTTGTGGATTTCAGTATTTTGTCTTTGAGCATCTAGTATTTTGACAAATATATGGCATGGGGAATTTCTTTTATGGTCCTGTCTATTTGGTGTTCTATATGCTTCTTGTAAGTGATTGTCTTTTTTCAGTTTGGGGAAATTTTCTTCTGTTATCCTGTTGAAGATCTGGTCAATAGTGTTGTGTTGGGATTCTTCTCCTTCCTCTATCCCTATGATGCAGAGGTTTGGTCTTTTCATAGTGTTCCACATTTCCTGGTTGTTCCACTCTTGTATTTAAAAAAATTTTTCATATTCTTTACTTGAGTATTCTAGATGCTCCTTGTTATCCTGCAGGTCTGACATTCTTTTTTCTGCTTCTTCCTTCTGAGACTTTGCCCATCCTTTCCTATTGACTGGATGATGTTCTATCTCCTTTTTCATTTCACCTGTGATTTCTTTAGTATTTCCACTTCCTTCTGGAGCATGTCATTCTCATCTTGTAGCTCCTTGGTTCCTTGGCAAGTTTCTTTTTTCAATTTGGCCTGGGATTTTTTTCAGTGTTTCCACTTCCTTCTGGAGTTTGTCATTTTCTCCCTTTAGTTCTTTCCAACATTTTCATTGTCTTCCTCTAGGTCCTTCTTGAGTTTTTGGTTTTCTCCCTTTAGTTCTCCGATTTGTTCCTTATATTCTTTGATTTCTGTGAATATGTCTACAATTCTTTTTCTAATGTTTGTGTCTTGGTTTCCTTCCAGGGAGATATTATTGTAGGATTCTTCTGTAGGGTTGGTAGAGTCTTGTGTGGATTTATTATGAGATTTCCCATGTTGTTTTTTTGTGTGTCTTTGGCATGTGGATTTGTTTATTTGTTTCTTTGGATTCTGGCGCCTCAACTTTGGCTGTGCAGACCATAATCACCAATACTGTGCCTGCTAGATTCTCTGCACCACAGGTCATGTTGCTACTTTGGACCTTGCACCACTGGTACCCTGTTGGCCTACTGTCCATACATCTAACTCCATCCACGCCGGGTGCTGGAACTGGAAGGTTGAATGTTTCTGGGAGATACTGAGGCTCCATGGGGCAGGGAGTGTGTGCAAAGCACCAGGGCAGGTGGTGCTCACCTGGACACACACGCTGTGTTGTGCAGGCTACGAGTGTATCTCTACTCTTGCTATGCTCTGGGTGCAGTCTGGCCTTGTGTTGTCTGTGTGTCTGGGCAGTATCATTTTAAAGATTCTATTCAGTGTCCTATGTAGTGTCAGGTTCTTTCATTAATTGGTGGAAATACTGTTTTCACAGCTCTTGAAAACACTGGAAAATTTTACATCTCACTGTTCTCCTGGGACTTGCTCTCCAGCCTCAGGTGCTTCTTAATATATGTAAGTTGACACTGAGATCAAAGTTCAAACAAACTCCTCTGCAGATTTTTGAGGTGGTCCCTGTACATTTTCTTTTTGTTCTGGAATTTTATATTGCAGAGTCTAGTGTTCCTGGTTTTCTGGAATGATGACTCGGTCTCCTCAACTCAGAAAGAGTTTGATCAATACTGGGTTCCATTTACCCAATTAGACATCACTTCCAACCCCTACTAGATGGTGTAAGTGGTAAGATGCCTTAGTTGTCTGATTTTCCTAAGGAATTACTGTCCAGTCCTTCCTGTTATGTAATGTTTTTTAAGATGTTTTTACTTATTATTTTCCTGGTGTTTTAACTGTGTAAGGTAGAAGAGTTAATCCATCATGGATGGTTCCCTATTTCACTTCCTTAAACATATGATCTCTAATTATGTTGGTAATTATTTCATTATCAATTTTATGCATTTTGTATTTTTGTATCATGTTTATATGTTTTGTATACTTTCCCTACTCATGTTTCTTTTCATTCTTGCTTTATGGAAATACTGTCTAAGCTAGGACCTTTTGATTTGTCTGTGTATATAGCATAAAACTTTAAGATTATTATTATTTCTTGGTTCCTATGATAAACAGCTAGAGGAATGCATGGCAGATCTTCCTGAAATTTTTCTGCCTTTCTTTGGTATATTGATTATACAGATACGTAAAATTTCAGAAGTACTAGAGCTATGGATGTTTATGTAACTCAATAAAAATATACATCTACATATAACAAATTAGCTTTCCATGAAGGGATGTGAAAGAATAAAATAAGAGATAAATACAAAAGTGCAAGCAAAAAGTCTTTCCTCAGAAGAGGAAAGAAAGGAAACTTAAAACTAAGGCAATGACAAGTTTAGATTTGCTCAGAGTCTGTCAAAGTTTGTGGGGTGGAGCCAAGAAATTGCCTTAGCTCAGTAAGCATGGGGAATGTGAATGATTGTTTGGGAGTCATGAATGAAAGACAGAGCTAAGACAAAAATGACATCATATATGCTAAGCCAAGACATTTGGTTTTACATTGTAGGCTTCAGAAAGTACAAAGGGTGTCTAGCAGGCCCTGGGAGTAATAAAGGCAAACATGTATCCTAGAGATATTTTTAGTCCTTCGGGGAAGGCAATGAAAATGATTATTTGACTTGGTAGCATTTAATTCTCTAGGTTTCTGTCTGGCATTCAAGCTGCTACAAAAGGTGCTTCATTATTCAGTCACAGCAATGAAAGGCCATTGTCCGTTGTCTACCACAGCTCCACATCATTTTGCTTTTCTCTTAGTGGTAACCATTGGAGAGCCTCTCCTTTCAGAATTATAGCTCAATTTATCTCTGGATCTTATCTCTCATCTCCTCTAGAGAAACAAAAGTTCAATTTGGATTCACCAAGCTTCTCTATGAAAACCTTTTCATTCCCAATGGATGTCCTGGGATGATTGCTATTCAGAAGAGGTCAGTAACAACCATGTGACCAGCACCTATTTAAACCTTTCTGTGATTCCTTGAGTCAAACCTGCTACATGGCAATAGAAGAAAGCTACTCCAGTTTGGACTTCTGGATTCCAGAACTGTGAGTTAAGTTTGTATTTTTTTGAGCCACTATCTTTAAGGTAGACTGCTAGTGTAGAAATAGCAAATGAAAACTAATTTCACTATTAGTTATGCTACTTTTCACATTGGTCTTGGATCTTAGAACACTTTAAGCCCACTTATTCCATCCATTCTTTTATGTTCTTTTTCATATTAAAATTCAATAAGTAGTTTAATATGTGAAATCACTATTATTGATACTTGGGAAAGTCAATAGATATTTCTATTATCTGAAATGCTTCCTTCATAATCACTTCCATGCTTTCATATTCCTCTATGATACCATTTTCCTTTTGGCCCAAACCTCTTTTTCTTATTTACTTTAGGGTATATTTACTGATTACAGACTCCCTAGGTTTGTGCTTGTTTGTTTAATAGCGTTTTCATTTCATCTTCTCAATTGACAAATAAATACTTCTGTGAGATGTGGAACTCTGGGTGGAATTTAGAGTATCATATTTTGTCAGCACTTTCAGAAGGTGTACTAAAATGTTTCCATTTTTGTTTCCTGAAGAATCAAGTCAAGTGTTAATGGTTTTTTTATTTTTTTAATTTTATTTATTTTTTTATGTGTATGAATGTACTGTCTGCGTGTAGGTTTGTGCACCTGTGTCCTGTGCAATGCCGTGGAGGTCAGAAGAGGGTGTTGGATTCCTCTGGAACTGGAGTTAAAGACGATTCTCAGCTGCCATGTGGGAGCTGGGAATCGAACCCGGGTCTTCTGCAAGAGCAGTCGGTGCTAGGCTGACTTAACTGCTAGGCCATCTCTCCAGCCCCAAGTGTTAATGTTTTTAAAGAAAGTATCTATGCATTATTTTCTCCACTGTTTTTTAGAGAGTCTCACTTTGAGGCCCAGGGAGACCTGGAGTTCATGATCCTCCTATCTCAGTGTTCAGAGTTCTGGGACCCACAATTGCACTTGACATCTGTGCCCTGTAAGTATGCAATGCTACATCCTTTAATAATTTAGAAAACTCTTAGGCTTAGAATAATACTTGAAATAATATTCTTACGCCTTTTGGGAGTCTTTTCTTTCTTGGTGCACTGGTTGTAATTGTAGCCTCCTCTGTAGATTACACAGTGTGACCGCTGTTTTCCCCATAGTCTCCTTCATTTTTCCACGGATTCAGTCTGAATACTTTCTATCACGATTTCTTCTAGTTTAACAATCTCTCTTTGGCAGTGTCCTGGTTATTGTTAATCTAATCTTACCTTTTATTTTCTTATTAATAGTTATACTTTAAGTTTCAAAAGTTATAGTTGAATACTTAAGGTGAATACTTAATTGACTACTTGAGATTTCTAAGTTCTACCTTACAATCAACTTTATTGACCTTATAATATTGATTTGTCGAATAAATTATTTTTAAAATTAATATTTAATAGCTTTAAATACTAATGTCACTTATAAATATATTTAAGTCCATTTTATTTTCCCTCGGTTCAGTTTTTGATATACACTTTAAGGTTTGCATGAATGAAGAACATTGTGTTTAAATATTTAAATTTTTAAAATTATATTGCTCTGTGTGTGTGTGTGTGTGTGTGTGTGTGTGTGTGTGGCTTTGCACATACCACAGTGCTAATATGGAGGTCAGAAGACAATTTGCAGTAGTAAGCTCTCTCCTTCCACCATGTGGGTCCTAGGGATCCCACTTAGATCATAGGGTTGTTGGCAAGTACCTTTTCCCACTGAGCCATCTCACCAGCTCAACATGATGAGTCCAGGTGAGTTGTCCTCCTTTTGTCTCTGATTCCCTTTGCTATATGTGAGGCAGCTTTAAGCCAAGGTATTGCTTCTACCAGTGCCTTAGTTGTATTATCCATGTCCTCTGGCTCAGATTAGAATTGACCATCCATTCTGGATACATAGTTCTTTAGAGGTGTTTGTAGGATCCTTCTTCTCAAAAGATGCTAATTGTCCTCTCATTATTTCCTGAGATTTGAATTATTATCTAGTTTTCTTTTTTTTTTATTTTATTTTATTTTTTTTTTTTTTTAATTTTTATTGATGGTTTGTGCATTTTATACATCATTTTCCAATTCAGATCAGGCATATTTCCCTTTCCCTTCCCCCCCACCCCCACCCCATCCCAGATCATGCATTCTGCCATAACTGTCCTGCATCTTTCAGGTTTTTTTTTTTTTTCATTTTTTAGCTATAAGTGATAATCCATGAGTATAAGCATCCTTCGTGCAAAACCAATCTATAGACTGTTGTGCCCAAACCCCCACAGTCCCACCATTCAGTGGAGGTTGACAGGTTGTTTGTTCAATCAAGTTGATCAAATGAGTGTCCAGACTACATCGCTGTAGTTTCACCGTTCACCCCAATCGCAGCCTTTACATTCTACCACGCCCCCTCTTCCGCAGATTGTTCCCTAGGCTTAGAAAAGGGGCACAGGTGGATGAGAAGTAAAACTGTCCTCTCTCTCTGGAGCTGTTGACTTGGATTCTGGTCAATTCTGGCTGTTTCCTTTCATGGGCTGACAGTTTGTTCAGGAGTAACCTTTCGATCCTACTAATGAAGCACAAGCAATTAGATATATAGGTATTTAAGCAGCACTAATAGTTATGGTAGGTTACTTTGGCATAGACACATATGTTTGGATGATATGTTAATTCATGAATTATATTTTTACCCCCTGATAAATATAACAGGGTCTTACTGTGGCTTATGACATCTCCTAACCTGTAGAGGATGTAGGCTTGTGGCATCAGCCATGGGTTATTCCTCCAAGGAGAGAGCCAACAGCCAATTAGATTTGGGATATACAGGCACATGGCTGCCTCTGCTGCACAGTATTTCCAGGCAGGTGAAGTGTAGCTGGTGCTGATGGTGGAGTCTTGCTTGACTCAGGGAGACCCGTATTTGCTTTATTGGTTTAGTGGCCTTTGGGAACACTCTCTGGCATTCCAGAGGCCATCTGTACCCTTGCATGTGCGGTCTCAATACATCCCTCCCATGTTAACGTCAGGTCTTCGGCAGCAGGGTCTTATCGCCTCTCCTCCTGCAGGTATCCCAACTTAGGGGCAAGGAGCCCTTACCTTTTGTGGGGCCTTGGATCCCCTGGCCAACATCCCCCTGGTAGAACAATCCATTGCTGATGTCAGAGCTCCTGCATTAATATACTTTGCCTAAGTGCATAGCCCAAGGACTTTAGTATTATATTTGGTTCTGAACAGAGTATAATCCTTTTCACAGTTCTTATGTCTATTAGTCAATTAAAGAAGGCATTTTTACCGGTTTTATAAGAGATTACCTCTATAATAGTTGTCTCCAATTTACAGTTGGAAAATGACATCATCATCGTCATATTTCTCCTTGTTCTATGGGGGGGGAGGCAAGAAAGTCATATCAAAACCTTTGTTGCACCTAGAAGGTATAAGTTTCATTAGGACTCATTATAGATAGTTGTTACATGTAGGATCCACAGAAGGGTTCGATGTTTATGGCAATCTGAGGCTTTTCTTCCTTTCAGTGTTCAGACGGGTCAACCTTTCAGTTGCCACTTTTTGGTACATCCTACTCAATGCAAAGCTGTATCTTTTCTTTCTCAGCCGTTAAGTTGGTGACATTTTGTCCTGTTGGAACAAACAAATCTCTTCCCATAGTTAGTTTTAAGATTTGAATTGCAAGGTTCTTGACTAGAAGGTTTCATGTCTGTCTGTACCCCCCCCCCCCTTTTTTTTTAACCCATGAGTCTCCAGAAGACAGTTGTATTATACATAACTATAGGGTGGAATCAAGGCACAGATTTCATCAAATTCACCCATGTTGTTTTGGGTGACTATATATGATTAACTTGGGAAGCAAACTTAATTTTTGCTTTAAATCATCTTAAAGAGAATGCTACAAGGTGATACTGTACAACAGAGAAATTATAGAGAACATTTGTATGTGCCAATCCCAAAGTTATTGCTCTAGAGATTTTGTGTAAAACAAATGTGGACAACAGCAAATTATATCTACATTTAACTCAGATGCATTACCGTTTTTATCAGAGTCTGTAAACCAATGTTGTTTAATATACACATATTTACTTTTACTAAGTCCTAAAACACCATGTATCCTGTAGACAGTGTCTAGGTGAAACTGAGTACTTGCTGAACTCACATCAATTAAATATGCCTTGATTGAATATACATCCGTGTCCCTCTCCCACCCATCCCCCCTTCCCAATTCACCATTTCAGTCCATTTTCTGATGCAGTCTTTCTGTTGTTGTTCTTTTACTATGCATCCCTCTCCATGAGAAATATTTATATCTGGGTTGTTGGTACTAGCATCCACATATGAGGGACACCATTTGTCGTTTGTTTTTCTGGGACTGTGTTACTTCACTTAACATAATGTCTTCCAGCTCCATCCATTTACCTGCAAAGTTCATGATGTTGTCCCTCTTTACTGCTGCATAGAACTCCATTGTATACATGTACCACATTTTCTCTATCCACTCGTCAGTTGAGGGGCACCTGGGCTGGTTCCAGCTTTTTGCTATTGTGAACAGAGCTGCAATAAACATAGCTGTGCATGTATCTTTGCAGTAAGTTGTGTCTTGTGGGTATATACCCAGGAGTGGTATGACTGGGTCAAATGGAAGGCTCATTTTGAGTCTTTTAAGGGTTCTCCACACTGTTTTCCATAGTGGCTGTACTAGTTTACATTCCCACCAGCAATGGATGAGTGTTCCCCTTTCCCCGCAACCTCTCCAGCATTTGGTAACATTCGTGTTCCTGATCCTAGCCAGTCTTATTGGAGTAAGGTGATATCTCAAAGTGGTTTTAATTTGCATTTCCTTAATTATCAGAGATGTTGAACAGTTCTTAAGATGTTTCTCAGCCATCTCTAATTCCTCCTCTGTGAAGTCTCTATTCAGATCTTTGCTCCATCTTTTGAGTGATTCATTTGTTTTCTTTCTTCTTTGTTTTTTGAGTAGCTTGTATACTCTGGAAATTAATGCTTTGTCAGATGTATCTGCTGTGAAGGTTTCCTCCCACTCTGTGGGTCTTCTCCTCACTTCCTTTATTGCTTCCTTTGATGTACAGAAGCTTTTGAGTTTAATGAGGTCCCATTTGTCAATTGTCGATCTTATTTCTTGTGCAGCTGCTGTCTGATTTAGGAAGTCTTTTCCTACACCTATGTCTTGTAGTCTGCTGCCAAGCTTCTCTTCTATCACCTCCAGAGTTTGGGGTTTCACATTGAGGTCTTTGGTCCATCTGGAGTTGACCTTTGTACAAGGTGAGAGGTAGGGGTTTAATTTCATTCTTCTACAAGTGGTGATCCAGTTTTGCCAACACCACTTGCTGAAGATGCTGTCTTTCCTCCATTGTGTATTCTTGGCCCCCTTGTCAAATATGAGGTGGCTGAAATTGTATGAGCTCAGGTTTGGATCTTCAGTTTTATTCCATTGGTCAACTGGTCTGTTTTTGTGCCAGTACCAAGCTGTTTTTATGACTATAGCCCTGTAGTATAGTTTGATGTCTGGTATAGCGATCCCCCCTGTATTGCTCTTTTCACTCAGGATTGCTTTGGCTATTCGGGGTCTTTTGTTTTTCCAAATGAAATTGAGGATTTTTTTTTCCAAGCCTGTGAAGAAACTCTTGGGGATTTTGATTGGGATTGCATTAAATCTGTACACTAGTTTGGGTAGGATGGACATTTTTACTATATTTATTTTCCCAATCCATGAGCATGGGAGGTTTGTCCATCTTCTGATGTCTTCCTCAATTTCCTTTTTCAGGGGTTTAAAATTTTTGTTGTAGAGATCCTTGGTGTCTTTGGTTAGGTTTGTTCCTAGGTATTTTATTGTTTTTGAGGCTATTGTGAGTGGGAAGGTCTCCTTGTAGTCCTTCTTCAGTTGCTTGTTGTTGGTGTAAAGAAAGGCTACTGATTTTTCTAGATTTATTTTGTATCCTGCCACTTTACCAAAGCTCTTAATCATTTCTAGGAGTTTTCTGGTGGAGTTCTTAGCATCCCTTAGGTAGACAATCATATCATCAGCAAAAAGGGATAGCTTGATTTCCTCTTTTCCAATTAGAACTCCTTTAATTTCCTTTTCTTGCCTTATTGCCCTTGCAAGGGTTTCCAGCACTATATTGAAGAGGAGTGGTGACAGGGGGCAGCCTTGCCGAGTTCCTACCTTCAAGGGGAATGCTTCTGTCATTTCCCCATTTAGGATGATATTGGCTGTGGGTTTCCTGTATATGGCTTTGATTACATTGAGGAATGATCCCTCTAGGCCAATTCCCTCCAGGACTTTAAACATGAAAGGATGCTGGATTTTGTCAAAGGCTTTCTCCGCATCAATTGAAATGATGGTGTGGTTTTTGTCCTTCAGTCCATTGATATGTTTGATGATGTTTATTGATTTTCGTATGTTGAACCATCCCTGCATCTCTGGTATGAATCCAACTTGGTCATGGTGGATGATTTTCTTGATGTGAGTCTGTATGCGATTTGCCAGAATCCTGTTTAGAATTTTGGCATCTGTGTTCATTAGGGAGATGGGTCTATAGTTCTCCTTTTTGGTTGTATCTTTCCCTGGTTTTGGTAGTAGCGTAATGCTGGCCTCATAGAAGGATTCTGGGAGAAGTCCCTCCGTTTGTATCCTTCTAAACAATTTAAGTAGTAATGGTTGTATGTCTTTTCGAAATATTTTATAAAATTCTGCCGTGAAACCATCCGGGCCTGGGCATTTTTTGGTTGGGAGGCTACTTATTACATCTTCGATTTCTTCCTGTACTATTGGTCTGTTTAGGCTGTCAATCTCTTCTTGGTTGAGCTTTGGTGATTCCCAGGATTTCAGATATTCATCCATTTCTTCTAGGTTTTCAAACTTAGTAGAGTATAAGTTTTTGAAGTAGTCCCGTATGATTGTCTGGATTTTTTCATTGTCTGTTGTGATGTTTCCCCTTTCATCACTGATTCTGTTGATTTGGAGTTGTTCCCTCTTTCTTTTGGTTAACTGGGCTAGAGGTCTGTCTATCTTGTTTATTCTCTCAAAGAACCAGCTTTTGGATTATCTAGTTTTCTTGGCTGGTTTTTTTACCCTGTACAACTTAATGATTTAGAAAACATCTAAAAGACTATACTAGGTAGTTCTCAACCAGGGTGATTTTACTTCTTAAGGGACCCTGGGGATGTCAGAAGACATCACTGACTCTCAGATCTTTACAATAGGGTGGTTGAATTGCTGAGGATATCTAGTGAGCAGAGGCCCGTGTACTTCTAAGCATTTTAGACCACACAGACCAGTCCCTTCTTCCCTGCTCCACCCATGATGAATTGTCTAGCCTGACACTTCAGGGGAGGAGGGGATGCCCTGTTTGAGCAGTGACAGGTATGCTTCCTTTTGCCTCTCTTCTCTCACAGACTCTGTTTCCTCATGTCCTTACTGCCTTGGCAGCTGAAAAATTCCAGAAAAAAAAACCCCAACAACCCTTCAGCCTCATGACATATTCAGTATCTTTGCTGGTTTCTGTCTTGCACCAATGAGACTCTGCCAAGCATCTCAACATCACCTCTTATGCCAAGAGAGGCAAGTCTCCAGGGGTAAATATGGCTTCCAGAAAGCCTTGTTTGCTTCAGCATGCTTCTGTTTCTCTGGGCCTGGCTGCTCAAGTCCAAGTTTCCTCAGGAAACTTTCTAAGTCTTCAAACAAATTTTGACCAATTTATTTTGTTGCTTTTTGATTGTTCTTGATCAGGCTTCCTCTGGCTGCACTTGCATTGCTGGAGGTCATAGCCTATGATGGTCGGGAAGCAAGAGGTAGTAGACAGATGTTCAGTTCAGAGGACTGAGTATGATGAGAGCTTCATAATTGATTAGAGCTAGGAGACAGGCTTTGGGTCTCTTTCACATCCAGTAAAAAGAGGCTGGAAGAAATCTTTTGCAGAACCCCTGTGGGATCCACAGCATCAGAGGAAACTGTGAGGCGAGGAAGAAAGAGGAGACAAAAAGAGAAAACACCTCAGGACAAAAAATGAGCAAGATGCCCAGATGAGTCTGCAAAGCTTTCAGAATAACCGTGAGGCAGAGCCACAGTGGCCATTTAAAACCTGGTCTGGAGCGAGGCTCCACTCAACATGCAGCTTTTCTACGCTGGGAGGTCTGAGAACAGAGACCTGACACGCTGCAGGGAGGCTGGGGTAACAATTCTGAGCCTCACAGAGAAAGCCAATGTTCATGGAGAGGGCTACTACAACTAATTCCAGTATCAACCCTTTCTTGTGAACTAAAATTTGTATTGGTTTAAATAATCATTCTACATAAATTTAGGATGTCACAAAGTAAATAATTGAATAGCATCCATTCTGTGGAACATGTCATTAGGACAAGAGTAGACTGAAAAAAAATGTGAAAGGGTCGAATTTAAATGTTAATAGGATGGTTAATTTTATACACCAATTTGGGGAGCTTTGAATAAAGTAGATAAACCATCCTACTGTAGATAATTCTCTTCTAGTCAGCTGGAGGTCTGAATAGAGCAAAAGATTAAAACTTCTTGAAGCAAAAGGAAAACTCTCCAGCAGACTCCCTGAGGCTTCGCTTGCACTGTAAACTCTCCTGGACCTCCAGTGTATTGTCCCACAGTAGATCTTACTTTCCAGCCTCTGGGATCAGGTAGATGCATTCCTGATTATTCACCTCTCTGTCCAAATTTTTCTGTTTCTCAGGAGAACCCTAATACACTTAAATTTTGCAATGATTGAAATTAAAGAACAGATTGGATTATAGGAAATAAAATTCGTAAGTAAATGGAGTACATTCAGCAATTCCCACCCTATATCTGTTTAGTGAGATTCTGGTAAAAAATTACAGACACAGTGCTACAAAGCAATATGTGAAGATGTAGCAGGTGACTTTGTTGAGAAAATCTCAGCCCTTGGACAAAGAAACACTAACTGAAGTTTGTGACACGTAAGTGAAAACGAATCTACAACTTGATACATAGGAATGAAGTTCTAAAACATGAAGAGAAAGACAAATAGCATTATAAGCTAGCAGAGCAAAGATAGATCCTCTCCTGATGAACTAGAGTCTGGCTGAGCACAGGCTCAGTGTAGAGAAAAGTACACAGTGAGCAGCAATACCTTGTACCCCAAATCCTCAGGGAGACACTGTTGACCTCAGCTTTCATGCTCAGCTCAATCTTTGTTCCTATGTGGGGGTTTGGTAGAAGTATATTGTAACCACACATTGCTTGCTCACCACTTACACAACAAGAGCAAATTATTTTTTACCATGAATGTGTCAGGTAAATAAGAGCTAATTGGGCAAGAGGTATAAAATCATCATACACCTACACAGACACACGTACACAGACACACACATGCACGCACACCACTTCATGCACACACACGCGTACATACAGACTTATGCTCTGTGGACACATACACACACACACAAACACACACACATATGCACAACACCAAAATTGTATCTGTAAACTTAAAAGACCCTTTGTACTACAAAGATAAAACTGAAAATATAGACAATAACATAATGGGAGTATTAATGGATTTTTAAAGTATACTGAGATTCTTGACACATTTTAGAAAGAAAAACATATTTAATAACTTCAGACATCATGAGAAAAAAATGTGAATAAGATGTTTGAAGGTAACACAATTGATAGCTTTAATCTTGCAAAGAAATAAATGGATTATGGAATTCTTTTTGGTTCAGTAGAGATCAGGAAAAAAGAAAGCAAAGATATGATAAATGTTCAAGATTTTTATTGTATACAATTTTTAGGACACTAGAAGGCATCTCCAAGTGCGGCATGGGGGCACATTCCTATAAGGCCAACCTTGAGAGGTCCAGGTGTGAGGGCCACAGGTTTAAGGTGAGCTTTGGCTACACAGTGATTTTCAGGCCCCAACCATAAAATGCCTGAAGTGCTTCGGAAATACCAGGCAAGTAGTGGGGCTCAAGCAATATTACCAGGCCAAGGAACAATAAGAAGAGAGGGAACATAGCCATGTCAAAAAAATCAATACCAAAGAAAAATATCACCTGGGTTAATTTCTAGGACATATATTGTGTGCTAAATAAGAAAGGGCCAATATGAGAATCAGTAAGTCAGTTCCCCCTTTGATTATAACTCCACAATCCTTTATATGTTAGGCTGGAACATTTAGCACTATGTTAAACAGTAATGAGCTATAGCAAAATACTTTTTATATTAATAAGGCAAACCTCAATATTAGTAGCTCTAGCACTGGCAAAAAAATCAGAAAGTTGACAATATCAAATGACAGAATCAAAAAGCAACAGTTTCACTAAGAAAAGAACATCCAATGATATAATGATGGAGCACTCTTGGGGATTTATACTGTCTACAATATTATTTTAACATTAGAAAATCAGCCAATGAAATTCATCACACATAGACACAATCTGTATTAACTCAGAGCATTTTATAAACGCCACACACACACACACACACACACACACACACACACACACACATATACTCATGATTTTTAAATGATGTAGGGAATGAAGAATAGAATCTAGGAATAAACTGTTAGCTCCCAAGCAGTCTGACAAAACATAATCATCATTTGTTGACAACTATATAGAAGATTCTAGACATAGAGCCATTCATCACCTGGATTATTACAGCATGCTTGTACAAACTCTTATTAGATTGTGACAGATATGCTGCATCCCTACAGGGACTCCCCATCTGATGATAGGATAGAGGGTTAAGCATGGCTTGGATGACCTGGTTCTTTCCTTCTCTTCTATTGTTCCTTGGCCCTGGTCATGTTAATAAGGCCCTACTGTCACTAACACTTTTAGGCATGCTCCCCTGCCCTAGGACCTTTGTCCTAGCTATTTCCTCCATCTAGAAGGCTTTTATTTTTTTTTAATTTTTGTTATATATATATATATATATATATTGTACAAGATTATGTTACAAAGCAGATCTAGACCTGTGTCCCCCTCCCTACCCTCCCACCCCACCAGAGCTCATGCATTCTGCCAAACATGTTTTTCATCTTTTTCTCAGTCTTTCTCAAAATTCTCTATATAGAAGTTAACTGTTTTGAGCAGAACTTCACTGTTTCAGTCAGTTCTTTGACGAAGTCTTTTCTGTTGTTGTTGTTGTTTCCAATATGCACCACTCCCAACTATTTGGACAAAAGCTCAAGGAGCCCTGCACAAGAAATACTTACTACTAGTTAATTGGTGCTAGCATCCACAGATGAGGGATACTATTCATTGTTTGTTTTTCTGGGACTGTGTTACTTCACTTAACATAATATCTTCTACTTCCATCCATTTATGTGCAAAATCAATCTAGAATTGCTTCCTTTTCCATGCCCCCCACCTCACCCGAGTCCCTGAACTCTGCCATACATGTTCTGTATCTTTTTCTGAGTGTTTCCAGAGTTTTTTTTCTTTTCATTTCTTTTGTTGTTCTCTCCAACTTCTATTGCTACAGTATATATATACATATATATATACATAGTTTTATATATACATAAATATATATACATACATATATATCATCACTTGAATTGGAGGATTTATGACATCATGAAATTTGCAGGTAAATGGATGGAACTAGAAGATTTTATGCTGTGAAGTTAACACATTCCCGGGAAAACAAAAGACGAATGATATCCCTCATCTGTGGATGCTAATACCAAGTACCTAATTATAAGACAAATTGAGCAACGTTAATGTTATAGTCCTCATGATCTAAAGACAACTGTGTTCTTGCATTGTGAATCCCTAAACAGGTTCTAGAGCTGACCTAACATTTATTTTCAGACCTTAGGTTTTCTGTACATGATGGAGGGTATGTGTGCATCTTTTAGAGTAATATGGGATTAAAATGGAAAGATGTGAATCAAGAAATATGCTACGGAAATAAAACAAAGTTTTTTTTTTCAAAGGATACAATTTTAATATAGGTGTAATGTAAAAGGCTGGTGCAACTTAGCTTTTCTGGGTGCTTAATGACCATACTTGACGCCCACACCAATTTGGCCGAGGAACCTAAGGGATAACTTTATTCCTTGCCCTCAGAGGTCAGCTAAGTCTTAGGGGATTATACATGAGGGCATCTCTTGAAATGTTCTGCAAATGTGGGTCACCAGTCTTCCTGTTCAGGGAAGTCTTAGAGAGCCACTAATGGGACTTCAGCCAGTGTCCAGTCTATAAAGAGGAACGTCTGCTCATGCTTCAGAAAAGGAAGCCTGGTCTACCAAGACCTGATTTTGTCCTAGAGTGGATGGAACTGGTAAATGAAAAGCTGAAAGGAGCAAGGCACTCCCCCCTCCAAAAAAAAACCCCTGAGAGACCCCTGAGGACCAGATCCTCAACTGACCTTGAGAAAACCAAAACCTTGGTTAACCTGGGCTAACTGTGTGGCTGTAAGCATCAAAAAGGAAAGTTCTACCAGATATAAATAATCAGTAACACTAGAGAAACTACTGCCGACATAGAACTTGAGATCTTAGTAAGAAGACAAAAAGAAAAAAGAGAGAGTACTGTTGTTCAGCCTGTCTTCAATTCTTATTGGCAAGTGCATCAACTCTGTGGCTGCCACCAATTTTGGCACTCCTGAAAGACATGAGACACAGCTTTTTAGCCTTCCAATATGGACTTAAGACTCATGTCTCTTCAAGAATCCTCCAAACTTTCAATGCCAGATGGGAACTACTGAGATATCCAGCTTGTGGACTAAACAACTAAGGGGATGTCAGCCTTGTCAGAATATAGACTACCATTGTTGGACTACCTGGGCTGTATCATGGAGGCCAGTTCAGGGGGATTGAGACAGGATGCATGCTTACTGGACTTTATTTGGGGGACCATGGTAGGAAAAGACCCCAATGTGGAGCAAAAGTGCAAGATTAATAGTTGTTTGGGATTGCTAAGGAGGAACCTTCGAGCACTTCCTTAAGGAAAACATGACATCTTTTAGAAGGCTTTTATACCAGACTTTTATTTAATTGCCTTCTTAGTTTTATTTTTGTGGGAATTTTTTTGAGACAGGGTCTCTGTCTAGTTCCAGCTAGCCTGGAACTGGCTGTATAGACCACCCTGGCCTTTATCTCATGGGGTTCTGCTGGTCTCTGCGTCCCAGACACTGGGATTAAATGTGCTCACCACCACACCTAGAATAATGCTCATTTTTCTCAGTATTTCTAAAGGGTTACTATGGACCCCTATTAATATAGTCACACTCATACCCAGGTCTCCTAATCTGATCTACTTTGCCTATTCCTTGGACTTTTTTTTTTTGTCTTTTTGAGACAGGGTCTCCCTGTAGCCCCAGCTGTCCTGGAACTCACTTTGTAGACCAGGCTGGCCTTTAACTCACAACGATCCGCCTGCCTCTGCCTCCCAAGTGCTAGGATAAAGGCGTGCGCCACCATGCCCGGCTGTATTCCTTGGACTTCTTACAGCTATATAATACATTATGTAATTTTCCCAAAATTAGTATTGAGTTTCTGTACATTACATATAATAAATCTTCATCAAATTTACATCCCTTCCCCCTGTTCATCCCCCATAGAACCCCTCCCCACCCGATTTCAGATATTCTATCACATGTGGTAAGTCCTCAGATGTACCTTGGTGGAAGTTCATCCACTGGAGTCTAGTAGCATATCTAGAATCACTCCCTTAAAGAAGGTCTACTCTCCCTCATTATGTCATTTTTATAGATATTAGGCATTGCCCCCCACTTCATGCTACAGAGCAAACTGTCTACAGGACCAGGCCTGTTCAATCTCTAAGTTGCAGAATAGTGTGTTACATTGACTAGGCATTCAGGAAATACTTGGTAAATAAAGAGATGAGAAAATTGTATGTGAAAGGTTTATATATGTAGAAATGTTTTGGAAATTCAATAGAAAAATAAATCTAATGACCTTAGGCCTTAGGAATACTTTTTTTTTTGTATTCTACAACAAGCACTTTTCCATATATTACTAGCTACTATTTTTCTTATTTCAAATATTTTTTTCAAAGAAGACTGCAAAGTATTTACAGTGAAAGTTGCATCTAAAGGAGAGGCTGACTTGTTAATGTGGATTCTGCTAGGAGGCCATTTCTGTTTGAGTTTTGAATGCTATGACCACATTGTCAGGGGACAAGCCTCTAGAAACCAATTATTTACTCTGTTAAATGGATATTTCCAACATATATTCATGCATATGAACATTTACACATATGTATAAATATGCAAACCTATGCGTGCATGTATCCATGTATATAAGTATATATGTGTGTTCACTGTAAAGTACAAATTCATTTTTGATGCTGAAACTATTATAGTTTTAGCCTTAGAATGGCCACTTAATTCTTCATTATGAAAGAAAAGTGGGGCTGGAGAGATGGCAAGGCAGTTAAGAGCACTGGTTGTGTTTGTAGAGGACCTGGGGTCAATTCCCAGCACCCACTTGGTGGCTAATAACCATCCATAATTCCAGTTCCAGTGGAATCTGACACCCTCTTTGGACTTCCATGGGTCTTGTACAACACAGGTGCACTTACACAAATGCAGACAATATACTCATACACGTGAGTTTGGGCACAACAGCCTGCAGATAGGTTTTGCATGAAGGATGCTTGTACTCATGGATTATCACTTATAGCTAAAAATGAAAAAAAAAAAAACTGAGAGAAAGATGCAGGACAGTTATGGCAGAATGCATGATCTGGGATGGGGTGGGGGTGGGGGGGGAGGGAAAGGGAAATAAGCCTGAACTGAATTGGAAAAAATGTATGAAATGCACAAAGCATCAATAAAAACTAATTTAAAAAAAATATTTTTTTTAAAGAAAGAAAATCCACTTGACCTTTCCAGGTTAATTTTTTTCCATTTGTATTGAGACTAACTCAGGTAACCATTAATGATTCTGCTGTTGTTTTGGGTTGCTTCCTTGCTTGTATATTTGTTTGTGTCTGTTGTTGAGGCTAGGGTTTGGGAATATGTGCGCACAGAAGAGAGACTCAATTCAAGGTTGGACACTGAGGTAGAAGAGCTGACTCTCTACAAGGACAGCAGTAAGCAAGAAGAGGGGAGTGATGAAGTTTGCAAGCTATTAAGCTTAACTGCTATGATCAATAACCTAGTAACCTGAACCACAGATAAACTGAGCTCCAGTTTACTTATCTGGAAAACAGGAACAATAAAGCATTGGCATTAATTGAGGGACTGCAGGTAAAGCACTTAAGACTAGGGAATACATACTTTGTATATTCACCAATATTCCTATGCTATGCTTGTTTATGTTCAAATCTCAGACTTTCCACTTAGTTATATGAACCTAAGGCAAATACTGTGGAATTTTTAGCTCCACTGTGCTCATCTGCCCAGTAGGGACAAGGGTGGTGCTCATGTTTTTGGGTAGGCTTCTATATGTTCAGCTAAATAAAGAACATTAGACAGTGCCTAGCACACAGTGAGCATCAGAGCGAGTTTTCTTTTAATCCTGTTTAGAGAATGAAGATGGGTGCTGGGAAAAGAAATGAGAGAAGCTTTCGATTGGTTCTCCTGCTCCAAGATGAATGAGAGAGGCCTTCGATTGGTTCTCCTGTGTACCCTGCTCCAAGATGAACTCAGCTCTGTCTGTAACACTCCTGCTGTTTCCACATCTGTCTCTTTACACAGGTGGTCTTCTGCCTGGAAAATCCTTTTCCAACCTCCTGTGCTCACTATAAGCTTCCAGCCCCTGGTCAGTCTGCTTTGCCACCCTCTCTGTGATCCCTGTCCTTCCTCCCTTCCTTTTCTGTAAATAGGTATTCATAAACACAATACAAACTGCACATTCGATTGTGATTGTAACTAGGACTGTTTTGGATTCTCACTCTGTATTCAGCATTATGCTAATAACTTTATTTTATTGTCTAGTCTAATTCCTCTCAATGACACTGTGACATAGGTGTTATTTATAATATTTACATGTGAGAAAGCTGAGATTCATAGAGAAAGATTGACTTCCTTGTTTCTCAGACACAGAAGATTTATTGAAATTTACCAGCCTGGAGAGAGCATTTTACAATTGACTTGCGACCTTGGGTTCCTCCTGTAGATTTTTAGGTGCTGTTCTTGCATTCAGCATTGGAGAACTGCATATTAAGATGACATTTTTCACAGGGAAATTTGAATAAAGGCAAAATTGTAGATAAGGAGATCTTATAGGGGGTGTGGAAACAAAGGCAACACAGAGGATTGGGCAATTCAACAGGAAAATCAATGAATGACCACAAATCAAATGTCTGACAAAGATTTCATATAGGGTCTAGGAGTTCGGCTGGCATGGCACAGCTGGGTGCTCACAAAGTATTTCCTGGGCCATGTTTGCATCTGGAGTTTAAGGTTCTTTTCCAAACTCCTGAGGTTGCTGACAGGCTTTATTTAGATCCTTGGGGTTGTAGGACTGCAACCCTACATTCTTGCTGGCTGAGACTCAGAGCCTGACTAGATGTACTGAGCTAGAGAGACCTACTTATAGGTCCTTACCACACAGCCTTTGCATGGGTCACACATATATGTGAGCACAGGAGCTTCCTTCTCCAAACCCAGCAGGAGGACCCTGTAGTCCCGGGTTCTAAGGCTAGTCTTTTAAAATGTATCATAAGCTTGGAAAACTGTTCTAGTACATTAGCCACAATGTGTGGGCTTGTCTGATCTGAGCTTAGGTGTGTGTGTGTGTGTGTGAGCTAACATTCCAGCCAGCATGTTCCAGAGGCACAAGTGAGGGTCAAAGGACCTCTCTGTTTATGGCCACAAATTGAGATGAAGTGATTCTACAAGGGTCTGGGATTGGCTCCTGGGAGGTGATGTCACTCTGCCTATATAATGTCATGTTGCATTTGAATAAAGGGCCATTCTGTATTTGGAATTGCACTCTGCCATATGTCCTCTGGCTGTGCTTTTCATGTGTATGTTTTCTCCATGGCCTATCCCATTGTGGAACTGACCATTTACTACAACAATGTTTCATCTAAACAAAAGCCTCATTTATTGATGACTTGCAGAGGGAACCTTATAGAAGTGACACTTCTTGCGGTTCACCTTAGTGTACATCCTCTATAGGACTCAATTCAAGGTTGGACACTGAAGTAGAAGAGCTGACTCTCTACAAGGACAGCAGTAAGCAAGAAGAGGGGAGTGATGAAGTTTGCAAGCTATTAAGCTTAACTGCTATGATCAATAACCTAGTAACCTGAACCACAGATAAACTGAGCTCCAGTTTACTTATCTGGAAAACAGGAACAATAAAGCATTGGCATTAATTGAGGGACTGCAGGTAAAGCACTTAAGACTAGGGAAATACATACTTTGTATATTCACCAATATTCCTATGCTATGATGGCTGGAGTGTCCCCCTCCTCACTCATATGTTGAATGGTAATCACCAATGTGTTGTTATTGGTGGGTCCATTGAAACTGATTTGTTCATAAGGCAGAGCTCTCATGAATGAAATGAGTACTCTTATTAAAACTAACCAACAAACAAAAGACCCAGAAAGCTGCCTTAGCCTCTGTTACCATGTGAGAACACAGCTGGTGGGTACCATCTATGAACCAGAAAGTGGGCCCTTAGCCAAGACAGAATCTAACTGGTCCTTTATCACAACTGAAATTCAGCTCTTCTGGTGCATATGCTGTCTGGTCTATGGGATTTTATTACAGCCTTCCCAATGTACTAATTTATCCCAATGTACTTATTGAGGCCCAATATAATGACCAAGATGGTCTTAAAATTCCCTTTAGTTTAAACTTCAGACAAGTTTGATTTCCCTTTTGAAGATTTACTCTAGATAGCTCACTATTGTAAATTCCTCTTAGCCCCTTTTTGATGTAAATCTTCTCCTGACCCCTCCTGACCTTTACAACACTTGAATACCTTCCTCAAGGATTGGAGCCCTCCCTTTGAAGTATAACCTAGAAAGAGGCTCCCAGACAGGAGCCTCTACTGTGGGGTAGGAGTCTATCTTTGATAAGTGAGGATTTGCAGACAAAAGTGATCTAATTGCTTTGATAACTTCTTCAGTAAAATCTTCTCAAACTTTTTAGTAGCTTTCCCTAGGGCTTAAAAATCTTGCAGCTTTGATTTCCATGAGATTGAGTTAGATCATTCTCCACTTTTACAGCAACCTTAAATAAAGTCCTCCTTGTCTATTTAACTCTGTCTGGTAGAACAGATTAACAGATAAACAAGGAGTCTTTGAGGTCAAGGGGACCAGTGAATCTTCGAAATAGCAACATGGTTTTAGGTTTAAATAGAGAAAGAATTGGGTCAAGGAGCAAGAGACATTCATAATTAAACAGTCCTGGTAAAGGCATGGTCTCTTTGACAATCTTCTTAGCTTTTAGGTGCTTCAGGGTAGTCCCAAGAAGTCCTTATTACTATCCCTGCTTGAGGGATCAGTCTGGTTCCTAAAGGAGGGTTACTTAGGCTGTTTGATTACTCATTCCCTTATCAGAGAATTCCAGGGGCTTGTTTTGGTGAAATTAGAAATTCCATGTCAAGAATCAACAATCATCTTCATAATCATCAAGAACTTATGTTCCATTGGAACTTTTTAAAAATGTATTAAAGAAAGATGGTAAGGAATAAAAGTGAAGGAGTGAAACTATCCACCATGGTGCAAAGAACCCAATTATCTGCAAATTCAAGTCATGCTTCCTTTGTGATGGTTCTTCTTTGTGGTGTTACAGGATGCCATGGCCATTCAGGTGACTTGTTCTTAGAAAACCACACTCTATCTAGCTGGATTTGAGCCATGAGATTTGAAATGCTAAGCAGGTTGTGCCTTGCACTGAGTGTCATGTTGTGTAATAGGACCTAAGCCTTCTGAGTAGAGCTCTCCACTCTCCATGTTATTCCACAAAAGACAGAGGTGCTGGGAAAGAAGAACAGTTATATTTCGGTGGCAGCTTCAGTTAAGAAACATGTTAGAAGCTGGCTCAGCAGTTAAGAGCACTGACTGCTTTTGCAGAGGACCTGGTTGAATTCCACAGCACCCTCATGGCAGCTAACAACCATCCTTAACTCCAGTTCTAGGGGAATCTGATGCCCTCTTCTGCACGCCTCATGGCACAACACAGGTGCACTCACATAGATGCAGGCAATACACTCATACATATAAAACAAAAATAATAAAATACTTAAAAAGGAAGCATGTTAGGAACAGTTCCACTAAAGGAGGCCTTGTGAGCAAGTGCCAGCTCCTTAAATCTGCTTGCAGTTTCATGCATGAGGCAATGTCAGTGATAAATGACGTGGAAACTAAAACACACTGAAGTACTTCTGACAGGCTCCCTGAAAGTAAGCTAGTCACGTATAGCTCTAGGAGTCAACCTTTGCAATGTACAGGGAACAATGAGATTATGACCCACAACCCATGCCGGAGGAAAGGCTTCACCTGAATAAAAGGAAAGTGCTTTGAGATAGGCAATCTCTTACTTTATTAAAGAGATATTCAGGGACAGGAAATGAGATCCCAGGTTAGCACAGACATATATTTGTGATACATTTCCAAGGACCTAGATTTGACTTCCTGGAATTATTCCCTGTGTGTGTGTGTGTGTGTGTGTGTGTGTGTGTGTGTGTGTGTGATTTCTGACTGTGCCTTTAGAATACCTTATCAAAGGATCTTGTAAGTGCTGAGGCAATGTATTTTCTGTTCAACCATCTTTTCTCTAGAATCGCAAAATGCACTATTGGCCCCATCTCATAGGGCAGGAACCTTTCAGTCTTAAGAAATCCTATGCTTTCAGACAGAGAGCTCTCCCTTTAACTGGGGCAAAGCTTGGGTCTCTGCACAGGGCAGATGTCCTTCCTGTACTGGCCTGTGCTATGAGCAAGACACAGGTTGGAAGGGTAGGAATAGTATCAGCTCAGCTATTGAAAATAATTGTATAATTTTTATGATTTCTCAAATGCTTTGCTAAATTCTGTTCTCTGAAAAATAAGGTAAGCCTTTAATTTTGCAGGGAGACCTGGGCTACAGAGTGAAGTGCACCCAGGAGGGAGAGAGGCAAGCCCTTCTAATGCAGAGATATTTGGAAGTCTCTTAGTGGGGAGTAAAGAGCTTGAGCAAAGAACACATGAAGGAAAATGCAGATTGTGAGAAATGTGCTTTCAGGAGACAGGCAAGGAACTTGCACAGCTGAATACTCATGTCTCCAGGAGAGATTCTCATGGGGCTATCTCAGGAGGGATCTCAATAGAAATGCCTCAATATAGGGGCAAGTTCTGCTCAAAATATGCCATTATTTCCAGTGGTATAGTTCCTTCAGCTTTGTAGTGTTAGCCATACCTCCAACCCAAACTGCTTTGATGAAAAGGAGAGCGTGAAATATATTCCTGTGTCCTCCAGGGCATCAGTAGGTCGACGGTGCATTTCTCAATTGTACACACTTGTCTTTGGCATAGCAAAGCACCTAGTGTAAGGAATGAACAATACATTTATGCAAAGCCCTGGCTCAAGTCAGGGACTCATTCTTTTTAGCCCTTTGTCCTAGTCAGCAAGACATTCCAAGTATTATGTATTTCGCTTGAAAAGCAGAATTAGAAGAATAAACAGTGTATTGGTTATGACTTAAGCATCAGACAAAGAAGTACCATATGGATGTGTCCTGTGGACTACAAAACAACCCTTCACCATGCTGTTGACTTTGCTAGTCTCCCTGTGCCTGTGGGACAGGGAAATAATTGCAGGAAAGCTGAATGTGGATAGTCATTGCCTGTTCTTTTGGGGCAGTGTCTCCAAGTTGTTTTCACATTTAATATTGATGATTTGCAGCCAAGATATTATAATATTTATTAAATATGAAGAAATACAACCTAGAATCCTATCCTACCATCTGAATTAAAAAAATATTTATTTTTATTTTATATGTATGAACGTTTTGCTTCCATGTATTTAAGTGTGTCAGATATGTTCAATGCCCTTAAAAGCCAGAGGAGACTGTCAGATCCATAACTGGATTTATGGATGTTTGATAGCTACCAGTGGGTGTTGAGAACTGAACCTGAATTTTCTGCAAGAGCACCCAGTGCTCTTAACTACTGATCCATCTCTCCTGTCCTGAATCTTACCATCTTAGTACAATGTTTAATTGCTTTTAAATTGAGTTATTAGTGTTCATTAGTATTCATATGCTAAACAAGAATAATTATATTACATTGATTTTAATATTTTATTTTAGTTAACATTGTCGAGTAAATACTTTGTTACCCTTTTCTGCTTCATCTCCTTTTTATCATGACTATTTTCATGGCTGTGTGGCTTTGTATCCACATCCAGATCGTATGTAATCAATCCTCTCTTACTGGATGTTTACAGGACTTCCATTGTCTGGACAGTGAAAACTGAAGAAGAGATTTTTTTCCTCTGTTTTCATAGAAGTGGCTGTGGAGTCTAGAACAGGACTCTAAGACTAATGCTGTAGACTTTGGTTCCCTTATTAAGTAGATGGTAAACTGGCCTCATTTTAATGGCTGAACAACTGAGGCTAAGGATTAAACATGCCAACTCATCCTCTCTGTTCTGACTGTTAGGTTCCATTTCCAGAAGAACTGAAAAAAAAAATCCATCAAAGCCTGTATGTATGGGAACTAAAGCTTATGCTTTCCATAAGAAATGTATTGTGTTTGAATGGAAAACTCTGAATAGTATCAATTCTATTTAACAAAATGTATTAAGGGGCTACTTTATGGTAAAATTATCATCTGTGTGGTGTCAGTAATGGTTACACTCAAAAGTGCGGGGTTAGCTCTGCCCAAGTCCAGGATGACATGAAGGAATAGTCCTAACAAGATACTTCAGTTTTCTAAGATGCTGTTTCCTGCACCAATGTGGGGGACCACAGACTTAACACATAAGACCTTCAATACTTCTGTGGCATGCATTCATTGTGCTGGAAAGTGTGGCTATTATTATTGAGATGATCATGTTTCTTCAGGTTGAGTTACTTCAAGGAAATGAATTTCTATTTGTGAACTCACAGTCAAACTAAGTTCTATTTTTTTGTACTTGTGAACTCACACTCACACTCACACTAAGTTTTATCTTGTAGTCTATTAGCAAGATTCCAGGAGTCCTTAGATACACATACAGTAACTCAAACTAGTGCCTAGTTCAAAGAAATTCTTTAACAAATGTGAGCTATTTTTTCATTTTGTTTGTTATAGTGTATCAGACAAACCTGGATAGGCTTATATTATTGTCGACCATCCTTGGTCTGATAAGTAAATAGAATGTTGAAGGAAGTTCTGGAAAATGTCAATAACTCACTTCCTGGTCTTTGGCATCTGAGTTCAAACTACAACTGCTTGACTGCAACATCTGTGCTTTTGCAAACTCTGAGCAACTCTAGGTGAATAAGAAGGGGGGGGGGTGTTTCAAAGGGCAGGATTCTATATCCTAGCTATGGGGATTCTGAGTGTGGGAGAAGTAGGGGTACCCCTGTGTACACCAAGGGAGGTCTGATAGCGAGGTCTGGGCTGACTAGAGCAAGGGAAATCCTACCTGGGTAGAGGGTTAAAGAGATCTTATGGAGGAGGTGACCTGTCTAGGATTTAGCTCTTTTCCCTGAATTGAATCACATGTGAATTCCAGGAGAGCAGTGTGGAAATGAACTTAATATTTGTCCAGATGAGAAAAGGTGCCCTTAGGGAAGAAAAACCTGGTTGGGCTTTGACATTCAATTTCCAAGCACTTTAGCTTCTAAGAGAAGCTTCCTAATCTACTTTTCTGCTCCATTCCCTGGCCCCTCTCTTGTCCCCACCCTGTCCCTGTGGGCTGCTGATCATGCCACAGGCAAGGAATTTGGGGCAGCAGAATTTCTGATGTGAGATTTTTCTAGAAAGGTCAAATGGAGAGTTGAGAAATGCTTCTACTTCTTTAATTCATTTGCAGCCAATTTGTTAGAAATGCATTCCATTAACAAAGAAGAAAAAAAATAAAAATCATAACCTAGTAACATCCTTACACTTTGCATTTGATGGAGAGTAAAAAGCATTCCTTCATTAGATGCCCTGTGAATGTTTGGAATGATCCATCTTTCTGAGCTCACAGTTCCAGTGCACATCCCTGCAGGATGTCTTTAGGACATACTAAGTGATCTATGTGAGTGAATTATAAAGTTAGGCAAGTGCTTCAAGGGATTGTGAATCTTTTCTTATTATTTACCAGCAGAAGCCAAGGGTAACTCATTCATGATAGAAATGGGCATATACCTAGGCCAGAGCTTCTATGTGTGGAATCAAAAGGCATGGTACTTGGATGACTCCAGAAGGTTAAATGGAGCTGAGAATTCAAATCCACATAGGGCATTCTATGTGAGTACCTCATTTTGCCTATGCAAGGATGGTAACTTTATCACACTTGCTCCCTTCTGGATCTGCCTCCCCAGCGGGGGGAACACAGCTACCTGCTCCTTTAAAGGAAGATGCACTTTATTTAGCACAGATTCTGCTTCCTAGAAGCTGCTCAGTGGCCCTATGGTATAGGGAGAGGTAAAAGCCAGGACTGCAGGAGAAGGAGCTGAGGTTCAAGGCTGGTTCCAATGTTCTTTCTGTGATTTTGGTCCAAATTTCCTGTTTGGAGAATCAGTTTGTTCAGCTTTAAAATCAGACAGATGTTTCAAGATTAACTCAAAGTTCAAGTCTGGATTGTGATAGCTATATATGGATACTGATCATAACAGATGACATCCTTGAACCCTTTGGCTAAGCATTGATAATTACTGTGGGAATTTTTTCTAGTAATTAAACTTATTCTTAGACAACTTTGTATATGTATTCAATGTATCCTGACCACTCTTACCCTCTTCTTCCCAACACATCTCTCTCCCATACTGATGTCTATTTATCTATTTTATGATCCACTGACATTGAACAAGGCCATGTGCACAGGCCAGAGCTATCCATTGGAACCTTGTAGGTACAGTAGGGGGTTCACAACTTTCATCATTATTATTCTCATGTTCAAAAAGCATACAAAGGAGACTGGAAATAGGCATGTATTACAATGGACACTATTTTTGCTTTGTTTCCTTTCAGAATAGAAATGCTGTGAGTTTGGGCATCAGTACTAATGGCTTCTTTGGAGAACGGTGTTTTTTCTGACTTATCCCATTTGACATTCTGTACATTGACTTGGTTCTTTATCCTCTCTCTTCCTCTACTAACTGGAAGGGTCTTTTGTTCTGGTTCTTTAGTGTGTGGCACCTGGCACACAACAGTGAGACTGTGACTCGCTGATGAGAAGCATCTCTGGTATGTTAAATTTTCCAGTTTCAGACACCAGCAGAGAGAACACTCTATGAGCTCCAAGTTCAAAAGTTCCAGGGAAGAGACTTAGCCTTTGTTGAGTCAAGTGCTGGCAGGATAGGTGTGTGAGAAGAAGACCACATAATAATCTGGCCCTCGTGATTGTGGCAATGGCATTGAGAGAGAAGAGCATTCTAGAACAGGAAACAATGTTGAGTAGATAAAACAGGAAACACGGAACAAAACTTATACAGTGTTTTTCTCCAAGGAGTTCACCTATAGTAATTATATCCTTTTCTCTTTAGTTTTGAATTTAGGAAGGCCAGGCCATCTTGACCCAGAAAAGCCCTTTATGCATTTACCTGAAAGAAGATTACTTCCATCTTATCCTACAATCAGGCAGCAAGTATTTACAGAGTAATGATTGCCTGCCAGCAGCATGCAGTAAGTACCCTGTGATGTACAGAGATAGACATGCAAAGTGGAGAATAGATTTGGGAGTCATTTACATCCTGGTGAGAGAGGAAGTGCGGAAAGCAGATGAGCTCTTAGAGAAGACAGGTGGAGAAGGGAAGGAATAGGATCCACAGTCTCAGGGGACTCCTGCACAGGAGGAGAGAGGGCGGGGACAAAGTGCCAGCTGGAGCTGAGAGGAGATGAGGTGCTGCCAGGACCTAGGCTAGAAGAGGGGGCTAGACAAGGAGCTCATTACACAAAAGCTTCACTGAGACGGAGACCTGTAAGCCTAGAAATAGGAGCCTATGAAGGCTGCAAGTTCTGTTTTATCCAAATTTGTTTCTCTTCCAAGCTGGAGTTCTGTTTCTTAAACCATCCCTGGTGGTATTACTATGTGTTAATAAAAATACCAGGTCTTTATGGAGCCGTTTCTGCCTTTAGTGTTCAGAAAGAAATGGCAGCAATTTCTCTGCCCTCCAGCCTGCGAGGGCAAATGGTAGTGTCCTTAGTTTCCTTGTGTGATGTTGCTTCCTGTTAGTCATCTTAACAAGCCTCCGTGAGGCATCTTCTGTGCCTGTGAGAGGTCCATAAATAGGATAATTTCAGGAGTACGTGTTGTCCTTAGGGATTTTCCAGCAAACAAAATTCTTATTGCACCAGAGCTAAATTGATAGACTTTTTGGATTGATTGACAATTACCAATAGCTGGAGGTTTGAAAACTTATTTCATACACTCTGTGAATACATTGCTCCAACTTTTATTTCTTGGAAGGGCTCATGATTCTTCCACAGCATAAGGAACATTTTAAAAAGAAGTTTCAAGTGAAATTTGAACAAAAATAAGCCAGAGTAGGTCAGACATATGTTTGAAAACTGAGTCTCTTGTAATTTAATTGGCTTACCTTTGGGAGTACTCCTGCTCACACCCTGCAAACAAGGAGAATTTGTTCATTCACATAGCATGTGGTAAGTATCCTATGATGGGAAACTTCCTCACAATCAAGGAAGTTGACAACTAATGAGGCAGGATAAGACAGGTTCACAGATAACTATGATGCAATGGCTTATGTTGTCCAAATACCTAGCATATTCCCAACTGTGGTAAAATTGGATATTTTTCAACAAATAAATAAATGAAGACATGAACAGGGACCTCATCAAATGACAGCATGTACTTTCCTGTTTGATATGGAATTGGAGAAGAGACCTAGGGTTTGGGCATATAGAGCTGACACTGGGGACAGACTAGTGTATTTTGGGAGCAACACATGCCACAAAAGTAGTGACACAGGTGCACAAGAGACTGGGAAGGCTGCTGGGTGGTTCAAAGAAGGAAGACCAGCTTGATTAGGTGAAGGAGCATCAGGAGTCATGATATTTATCATGCCAAATAATATATTAGGGATTACTTGATTCTTGTAAGTGAAATAATGATCTCTTTCTGGGTTTAAAATAAGTCTTCTAGAGGTCTGACTTTCATATTATACATTGGTCTTCATATCATGTATCATCTTCAATATACATTTTTTATTTTTTTATTTTTTTTAATTTTTAAAATTTATTTCTGTATGTGTATGAATGTACTGTCTGCATGCAAGTCTGTGCACCCATGTCGTGCAATGCCGTGGAGGTCAGAAGAGGGTCTCGGATTCCCCTGGGACTGGAGTTCTCCTGGAATTGGAGTTTCAGATGGTTTTCGGCTGCCATGTGGGTGCTGGGGATCGAACCCGGGTCCTCTATAAGAGCAGTCGGCACTCTTAACTGCTAGGCCATCTCTCCAGCCCCCAATATACATTTTTTATAAAAATAAAACAGCTATAAGGTTAGTTAGGTAGGGACAATCTCTAAGTAATATTTAAAAGTAACCTTAAGAAAGAAAACACAATGTCTAAAACTATATTTTATATTCCTATTGGAAATCATTTAACAATATGTCTTGAATTCTTTAGAGAAATTGGGTGTGGTCTTTCATAAGGGTTGCTGAAGCTCTTTGGTGTTGTAAAAATAATTGCTATTCAAATATATTTTCATGATTTCCATCTCTGAACTATATGTAAGGGAAAGAACCCACTTGTAGTCACTTACTTTTAGTTCTGAGGAAATTGGAATATGCATTGGGAATCTTTTTCAAGCATATGTCGTCTGAATATTCTGAGAATTCTAAGACAAGTGCTAATGTTGGAGGGCCTGACATCATGTTTCAACACTGATTTTGTGTAATATCTGTCTTTATTGTGTGATAATTTGCTTGAAGTTGGGAATCCCAACACTCAAGAGGCTGAGATGGAGCTGGTGATCCCAGCACTCAAGAGGCTTAAAAGAAGCTGGTGATCCCAGAACTTTTCAGAGAAAAAAATATTAAAGGGAACAACAGCAACAAAAAGACTTGCTCAAAGAACTTACCCAAACAGTAAACTTCTGCATCAAAAAGTTTAAAACAGACTTGAGAATAAGATACAAGACAGGACTTAACATATATGGCAGAAAGCATGAGTAGGGGGGTAGGGCATGGATGGGGGAATGGGCATAAACTTGATTAAGAAATATTGTATGAAATGCACAAAAGCTCAATAAAAATTAAGGAAAAAAAGAACAGCCAGTGCTCTTAACCACTGAGCATTTCTCCAAAAAAAAAAATAAAATAAAAAATAAATAAATAAATAAATAAAAAAAAGAAAGCAGGCTGAGCATGGGCCAGAGGGAAATCCAGTCAGCAGCATTCCTCATGGCCTGTGCTTCAGCTCCTGCCTCCAGGATCCTGCTTGAGTTCCTACCTTGGGCTCCCTAGACAATGAACTGTGACCCAGAAGATGTAAGCCAAATAAATCCTGTCTTCCCCAAGTTGGTGTTGGTCATTACGTGTACCAAATCAATGGAAAATAACTAATACCAAAATTGGTACCAGGAGTGGCCTATTTCTAGAGAAACAGAATTGAAAGGGTGAATTTATCTAATGGGCTTTTTGGTATCTGGAGCAGGCTCTCTAACTCAAGGAAATCTACAGATACTAACGACTCCCCCGACAGTGGGGAGGGCACTGAAAATCTGTGATGTGAACCATTTAAAGAAATTATGAAGATAAATACATGTGAGTCTTCAAACTCTCCTCTTGTGAAGAACACAGAATTTAGTAACATTAAATATAAAATATTTGACAATTGGGGGAAAAACAAGAAAACTCCTAATCTTATCGTATTTGGATAAAGTGATAGAGGAAAAGAATGAGATCAGTGATACAAGGAATGGACTCAAGATTAATATCAATTGTCTATAGGCTTCTAAATGTGCTCTGGAAAGAGCATCTTCTCTCCAGCAGCCATAGAGCTGAAATTGCAGAAGATAGACCTCATTATACAATTGGCTGACTTAAAATGCAAATTTAATTCCTAGCTTTGAAGACTGTCAGCAGTAAGGATACTGTTTGGGAAAAAGTGGGATCCCATAACTTGAGCTGGAGATATGTCAGAGAATCCTAATGAGGCTGAGGATTTTGAACCCTTAGACTCTGAAGGACATATTTTGCTTGATGAACTGTCTTTCCACCCTCAACAGAGAATGCCTTCCAACATCCTAAAGACCTGTTCTCCACACTCTGGCCTGAAGGAATTAACACCACAGAGCAAGACAAAGCTGATGTCCTGCAGCACCCAGCAATTGCTACCTCTAGACTATAAACAGACTCCAGGCTAAAGAGCCCCCAAGGAATGAGATAGTCTATGGTCTATGAGGAGGTACATTACACCACTAAAGAACTTAATGAGCTTGCTAATTCATTCAAGCAGAAGACCAGGGGATATGTGTGGGAATTGATTGTAAGGGTGTGAGATAGTGGCATGAGTAACATAAAATTGGATCAGGCTAAGTTTACTTATATGGGCCTACTGAGTAAAGATTCTGGACTTAATATGGAAGTGAATGCAGTTTAAAAAGATGTTAAATGTTTATTTGATTGGTTGGACAAAGTGTTTAGGCCAGAAGATGGGCAACTGAGAAAGAGCTGGGTATGCCCACTATTCTTTGGCTTAGTATTGATGACAGAATTTTAAGGCTCAGGCCAACTGGAATCCTTGGGTGGATTTGCTGTGTCAAACCGAATTCTCCACAATGTGAAGGCCCCGAGGACATGCCTTTCCCCAAAGCTGTAAGATGTAAACTAGTGAGAGTGGCACCAACACATTTGAAGAACTTGGTTTTTGTTCATTTCTTTGTGCCAGATCTTAGAGTTGGAGATGCTGTTGCTCAGTTAGATGAATTAAATGTACTGGGTTTAACAGGGCCTTGGAGTGGAGGTCGGTCAAGTAGCAGCATCAAATTACTAATGGCAAGGTGAACACAGTTATTTTCATGGGCAACAAAGGCAAAACAATGCCAATAATGGCATGAGGCAAATGGAGCTTTAGCACTGGCTAGTCAATCATGGTATTTCCAGGGACCAAATATATCGGACAGCTACTAAGTTTTTATTTGATCTGTATAACCAAAAATCTGTAGAACAAATGATAGAAAGTATACCTTGGATTGTAACAATAGGGAATCCTGTCCAGTCAACCAATTTCCAGACCTGAGTTAGTTTAAAGGCCCAAACCCCTTGAATGAAGGGAAAGTAGGAAGGATAGTGTCACAATACCAAAGAGTTCTCTTAGCTTTTCTCTCATCCTTCTTCAGTGTGATCTATGGTCTTTTACTAGGATAACTGTACAATGGGTAAAAGGAAATAATCAGACTTTTTGAGGCCTATTGGATACTAGTTCTGAGTTGATACTGATTCTGGGAGATGCTAGAAAGCATTGTGGCCCTCCAATTAAAGTAGGGGCTTATGAAGACAGGTAATAAATGACATTTTTGGCTTAAGTCTGACTCACACTGTACCCAGTGGGTCATTGAATCCATTCTGTGGTTATTTCCCCAGCTCCAGATTGTATAATTGGGATAGATATACTTAGAAGTTGGCAGAATCCCCATATTGGTTCCCTGACCTGTGGAGTGAGAGCTATTATGGTTTGAAAGACCAAATGGAAACCATTGGAGTTTGCTACTACCAGAGAAAATAGTGACCTAAAAACAGTATTGCATCCCTGGAGGGATTCCAGTAATTAATGCCACCATGATGAATTTGATGGTTCCCACCACATCTCCCTTTGGCCTGTGCCAAACACAGATGGATCATGGAGAATGACAGCTGACTATTGAAATCTTAATCAAGTAGTGGTTCCAACTGAAGGACATTGGGGAAGGAAAGTCTTCACAGTGAACAGAACTTCAGGCAGTGCACATGGTCCTGCATTTCACTTGGAAGGAGAAAATGGCTGGATGTGCAATTATATACTGATTCATTCACTGTACCCAATGGTTTGGCTGGATGGTCTGGGACTTGGAAGGATCAAGACTAGGCAATTAGTGAGAAAGATATTTAGGGAGGAAGTTTGTGGATAGATGTCTAAAAACTGGCAAAGGATTTGAAGATATTGTATCTCATATAAATGCTCATCAAAAGGTAATTTCAGCAGAGGATGAGTTTAACAATCAAGTAGATGACTGGTGCTGTTGGACAGTCAGCCTCTTCCTCCCGCCAATGCCCAATAGGCCCATGAACAAAGTAGACATGGTAGCAGGGATAGAGGTCATGCAAGGGCTCAACAGCTTGGACTTCCACTCTCCAAGGCTGACCTAACTATAGCTGATGCTGAATGCCAGGCATGCCAACAGCAGAGACCAATATTAACCCCCCCCCCCAGTGTTGCACTACTCCCCAGGGTGACCAGCCAGCAACCCGGTGGCAGGTTTGCACCACTTCCATCTTGGACAGGACAGTGCTTTGTCCTTACAGGAATAAACACTGATTCTGTTTATGGATTTGCCTTTCCTGAACATAATACTTTTGCCAAAACTAACATCCAGGGACTTACAGAATGCCATATCCACTGTCCTGGTATTCCGCATGGAATGATTTCTGACCAGGGAACTCACTTCACAGCCAAAGAAGTGAGAAAGTGAGCTCATGGTCATGGAATTCACTGTGCTTCCATGTTCCCCACAGTCCTGAAGCAGCTGGCTTGGTAGAGGGCTGACGCAGAGTTCCCCAGAAGACAGTATATGCTTTGAATCAATATCCAATATATGGTACTGTTTCTCCTATAGCCAGGACTCACAGGTTCAGTAATCCAGGGGTAGATGTGGGAATGTATCCACTCTCTATTACTGCTAATGACTCACTAGGTAATTTTTTTGCTTCCTATACTCATGATTTCGTGGTCTGTTGGACTAGAAGTTTTGGTTTCATAGGGGAGAGTGCTTCTGTCAGGAGACATAACAAAAATTACATTGAACTGGAAGCTAAGACTTCTACCTGGCCACTTTGGGATTCTGATGCCCTTAAGTCAATAGGGTAAAAAAGGAATAACCATATTAGGAAGGGTTATTGGTCCAGGCTACCAGGGGGAAATTGGACTGTTTCTCTACAATGGGGGTAAGGAATATTATGCACAGAAGGCAGGCAATTCCTTAGGGCATCTTTGTTTTTTACCATATCCTGTGATTAAGGTCAATGGAAAACTGAAGCCACTCAATTCAGGTAAGATAACAAATGGCCCAGACTCTGCAGGGATGAAGGTACGAGTTACTCCTCCAGGAAAAGGGCATAGGCCTGCAGAAGTACTCATTGAGGGTCAAGGAAATACAGAACAGGTAGTAGAGGAAGGCAGTTACAAATATCAGCTGGGGCTATGTAACCAGTTGCAGAAATGAGAATTGTAATTGAAGTGAGTGATTCTGTCCTATTTGGTTAAGAATATGCTTGTTCATATATACACATATATTAAGCAGATATTTGTGATTTGTTTCCTTTTTATTTTTTATAAAATATTTTATTGAAATTTTGTGTATTTCATACATCATTATTCAGTCCAGTTTAGACACATTCCCCTTTCCATACCCCCCACCCCACATGTATGGCAGAATGCATGAACGTTCATCCATTCTGCCATACATGTCTTTCATCTTTTTCTCAGGCTTTTTGAAGTCTTTCGCTGCAGAAGTTCATTGCTTTGGACAGAATTTAACTTTTTCTGTCAGTTCTTTGACCCAGTCCTTTAGTTGTTGTTGTTCCCTCCCATTTGTATTTCTCATATATATATATTATATTATATGTACTATGTTTAACAAATAATGGCCACTGGAAATAAACTGTCTGTTAATTCCAAAATATGTTTAGGAATTCACATTTTCCCCTTTAATTTTATATGACTCTAAAGCATGAATACATACCCTTCACCCATATAACAGAATTGCAAAGTCAGAAAATAAGTGGTAAGTTAATTCTAGAACCCATTAAGGGATTCACATTATAATGGCACAGTTGCTTTCAGAGAAAAAGAAATATATCATTAACGTTGCTCAGCTTGATTTTCAAATAGCATCCACAAATGAAGGACACCATTCATCATTTGTTTTTCTGGGACTGTGTTATTTCACTTAGCATAATGACTTTGAGTTCCATCCAATAACTTGCAAAGTTCATGATGTCATCTTTCTTTACTGCTGCATAGAACTCCATTGTGTAGATGTACCACATTTTCATTATCCACTCATCAGTTGAGGGGCATTTGGGTTGGTTCCAGCTCTTTGCTATTGTGAAGAGAGCTTCAGTAAACATATATGTACATGTATCTTTGCTGTACAATGGGTCTTGTGGGTATATGCACAGGAGTGGTATGACTGGGTCAGGTGGTAGGCTCATTTTGAGTCTTTTAAGGGCTCTCCACACTGCTTTCGATAGTGGCTGTACGAGTTTATATTCCCACCAGCAGTGAATGAGTGTTCCCCTTTCCCCACAACCTCTCCAGCATTTGGTGTCTTTTATTTTCTTGATCTTAGCCCATCTTATCATAGTGAGATGATATCTTTTCTTTTCTTTTTTTTTTTTTTTTTTTTGCCTGTGAAGAAACTCTTGGGGATTTTAATTGGGATTGCATTAAATCTGTACAAGAGTTTGGGTAGAATGGACATTTTTACTATATTAATTTTCCCAATCTATGAGCATGGGAGGTTTCTCCATCTTCTGATGTCTTCCTCAGTTTCCTTCTTCATGGGCTTAAAAATTTTGTTGTAGAGATCTTTGGTGTCTTTGGTTAGGTTTGTTCCTAGGTATTTTATTGTTTTTGAGGCTATTGTGAATGGGAAGATCTCCTTGTATTCCTTCGTCTGTTGTTTTTTGTTGGTGTAAAGAAAGGCTATTGAGGGGCTGGAGAGATGGCCTAGTGGTTAAGAGCACTGACCGCTCTTACAGAGGACCCGGGTTCGATCCCCAGCACCCATATGGCGGCTGAGAACCATCTGAAACTCCAATTCCAGGAGAATTCTAGTTCCAGGGGAATCCGACACCCTCTTCTTACCTCCGTGGCATTGCACGACACGGGTGCACGCACTTGCATGCAGACAGTACATTCATACACATACAGAAATAAATAAAAAAAATTAAAAAAAAGAAAGGCTATTGATTTTTTCTAGGTTAATTTTGTATCCTGCTACTTTACTGAAGCTCTTAATCATTTCTAGGAGTTTTCTGGTGGAGTTTTTAGCATCCCTTAAGTAAACAATCATATCATCAGCAAAAAGGGATAGTTTGACTTCCTCTTTTCCAATTAGAACTCCTTTAATTTCCTTTTCTTGCCTTATTGCCCTAGCAAGTGTTTCAGACACTGTATTGAAGAGGAGTGGTGATGGGGGCAGCCTTGCCAAGTTCCTACCTTTAAAGGGAATGCTTCTGTTGTTTCCCCATTTAGGATGATATTGGCTGTGGGTTTCCTGTGTATGGCTTTGATTACATTGAGGAATGATCCTTCCAACCCAATTCCTTCTAGAACTTCAAACATGAAGGGATGCTGGATTTTGTCAAAGGCTTTTTCTGCATCAATTGAGATGATGGTGCGGTTTTTGTCTTTCAGTTCTAATATGCGTTCTATGATATTTATTGATTTTCATGTGTTGAACCATCCCTGCATCTCTGGTATGAATCCAACTTGGTCATGATGGATGATCTTTTTAATGTAGGTCTGTATGTGATTTGCAAGTATTTTGTTTAGAATTTTGGCATGTGTGTTCATTAATGAGATGGGTCTATTGTTCTCCTTTTTGGTTGTATCTTTGCCTGGTTTTGGTATTAGAGTGATGTTGGCTTCATAGAAGGAATTTGGGAGAATTCCCTCTGTTTGTATCCTTCTAAACAATTAGAGTAATAATGTTTTATAGAATTCTGCCCTGAAACCATCTGGGCCTGGGCTTTTCTTAGTTGGGAGGTTTCTTATTACATCTTCAATTTCTTCATATATTATGGGTCTGTTTAAGCTGTTGATCTCTTCTTGGTTGAGCTTTGGTGATTCCCAGGATTTCAGATATTCATCCATTTCTTATAGGTTTTCAAACTTAGTAGAGTTTAGGTTTTTGAAGTATTCCTGTATGATTGTCTGGATCTTTTCCTTGTCTGTTGTGATATTTCCCTTTTCATTACGGATTGTATTGATTTGGAGTTGCTCTTTTTTTCTTTTGGTTAACTATGCTAGAGGTCTGTCTGTCTTATTTATTCTCTCAAAGAACCAACTTTTGTATTCATTGATTTTTTGTATTATTTTCTTTGTTTCTATTTCATTGATTTCTGCTCTGATTTTTGTTATTTCTTCCTGTCTGCTGCTTTTAGGGTTCATTTGTTGTTGTCTCTCAAGTGTTTTTAGCTGCAGTGTTAGATCATTCACTTGTGCTCTTTCTGTTTTTTTGATGTAGGTACTCAGGGCTATAAAATTCTCTTTTATAGGACTGCTTTTAAAGTGTCCCATAGGTATTATTGTGTTGTATTATCATTGTCATTCAGTTCCAGGAATGTTTTTATTTCTTTCTTTATTTCTTCCTTGACCCGTTCATTATTCAGGAGAGTGTTGTTTAGTCTCCATGTGTTCTTGTAGGTTGTAGGGATTATCCTGGTTTTGATATTGAGCTTTATTGCACTGTGGTCTGATAGAATGCATGAAATTATTTCAATCTTTTTGTATTTGTTGATGTTTTTCTGTGTCCTAGTATGTGGTCTATTTTAGAGAATGTTCCTTGGGGTGCTGAGTAGAAAGTGTATTCTCTGGTGTTTGGGTGGAATATTCAGTAGTTGTCTGAGAGGTCCATTTGGTGTATTGTATCCTTCAGTTCAGCTGTCTCTCTGTTCATTCTTTGTCCTGTTGATCTGTCCAAAGGACTTAGTGGGGCGTTGAAATACCCTACTATTAGTGTTCTGGGGTTAATCTGTGCTTTGAGGTCCTGAAGAATTGTCTTTATAAAGTTTGGTGCACCAGAGTTTGGTGCTTATATATTCATGATTGTGAAGTCTTCATGGTCACTTGTTCCTTTGATAAAGATTTAATGGCCCTCTTTGTCTCTTTTGATTTCTTTTATTTTGAAGTCTATTTTGTCTGATATCAAAATAGTAACACCTGCTTTCTTTTTGGAACCATTTTCTTGGAATTTTTTTTTCCATCCCTTCACCTTAAGTTGGTGCTTATCCTTGAGATTGAGATGGGTTTCTTGTAGACAGCATATAGATTTTTTTTTTCGTAATCCAATCTCCCAGTCTATGTCTTTTGATTGGGGAGTTTAGTCCATTAATATTTAAGGTTATAATTGATAGATGCATGTTGCTTTCTTTCAACTTATTATCCATTTGCATTTTTAGTCCTGGTTTTTACTTCTGCAGTTATGTTTTTATTAGTTTCTCTTTCTAGGTGCTTGGGGATGGTTGCTCCTCTCTTCTGTCCTTTGAATTGCTTCAAGTATTTTCTGAAGGGTTGGTTTTTCTGGACATATATTCTATCATCTTGTTTATGTCATGGAAGATTTTTCTCTCTCCTTCAACTATAATTGACATTTTTGCTGGGTATAGTAACCTGGGTTGGCATCCATAGTCCTTAACACTGGGTATGCTTTGCTCCATGTTCTTCTTGCTTTCATGGTTGGTGCGAAGAAGTCAGTCATAATTCTGATGGGTTTCCCCTTATATGTGACTTGTTGTTTTTCTCTTGTGACTTTCAGAATTTTGTCTTTGTTTGGAGCGTCTAGCATTTTAACTATGATATGGCATAGGGAATTTCTTTTCTGATCTTGTCTGTTTAGAGTTCTATGTGCTTCTTTCTTTATTCTTTTCTTTTCTTTCTTTTTTTTTTTTTTGTTTTTTTGTTTTTTTTCGAGACAGGCTCTCCCTGTAGCCCCAGCTGTCCTGGAACTCACTCTGTAGACCAGGCTGGCCTTGAACTCACAAAGATCCACCTTCCTCTGCCTCCCAAGTGCTAGGATTAAAGGTGTTCACCACCACGTCCGGCTGGTTCTATTTGCTTCTTGTATTTGTATGGGTTTGTCTTTTTTTAGTTTGGTGAAATTTTCTTCTATTATTCTGTTGAAGATCTGATCAATACTATTCTCTTGGGATTCTTCTCCTTCCTTTATTCCTATGATGCAGAGGTTTGATCTTTTCATAGTGTCCCATATTGCCTGGTTGTTCCACTTTTGTGTATTTTTAAATTTTTCATAATTTTTATTTGAGCTTTTTAGTTGCTCTGTGTTATATTCCAGGTCTGATATTCTTTGTTCTGTTTCTTCCATTCTATTTCTGAGGCTTTTTCCATTCCTTTCCTCTTGATTGGATCAGTTTTCTATTTCCTTTTCATTTCATCTTGTGATTTCTTTAGTATTTCTACTTCTTTTTGGAGCTTCTCAATCTCTTCTTGGTTCTCCTTACTTCACTGGTTGGCTTCCTTTTTCAGTGTTTCCACTTCCTTCTGGAGTTTGTCATTTTCTCCCTCTAGTTCTTTCTGGAGTTTGTCATTCTCTCCCTTTAGTTCTTTCCAAAGTTTGTCATTGTCTCCCCCTAGGTCCTTCTTGAGTTTTTCATTCTCTTTCCTTAGTTCTCTGACTTGTTCTTCATATTCTTTAATTTCTCTGAATAGGTCTTCAATTGCTCCTCTGAGATCTGTTTCTTGGGTCACCCCCAGGGGGGTCCCACTGTAGCAATCTCCTATGGGTTGGTGTGGAATTATCCTGTTCCTTTCCCCTGTTGTCCCTTCATTGTGTCCCTGGCATGTGGGTTCCCCCCCCTTTTTTGCCTGTATTCTGATGCTAATCACAAATGTCTTTTCACTGTGTTTGAAGGCTTTGTTTGCCTCCTTCAGATGCCTTTTTTTTCCCTCCTTGTTTATGGAGTGTTGACTTGTCTAGGTTTCAGGCTTTCAATTTTGTTTATATATTGGAAGTGTAATTCACTCTTCCCTTTCTGTTCTGAAGGTTCTCCAAAAAATCCACTTGGACATTCTCTCAGCAATTCCAGTTGGTGGGGGTGGGGGGAGTATGCCTGACTTAGCCCATGCCCCAGCTCCTACCTGAGCTTCAGGTGGTCCTGGCAAGTCCCTGATCTAATCACTGTGCTCTCACGTCTCACAGTGGCAACAGGCCCACTTTTAATACCAGCTACAAGAGCAACTCCTCCCTGACAGCCACACCAGACAAGGATTTAACAGGCCCACCTTTAATCCTGACTAGCAGGGCAACTGCACCCCACCAGCCTAGCAAGACAAAGATTTAGCTATCCAACCAATGAATCAATCAACCAACAACCCAGGAGTAAATCTATCCTAAAATCTTGCCTGGCTGAAGCACCTGGCTCCTACATGGCAAGTCCCTGATCTAACCACTGCACACTCGAGATAATATCTTAAAGTGGTTTTAAGAAGAACAAAATTGGGCTGGAGAGATGGCCTAGCAGGTAAGAGCGCCGACCGCTCTTGCAGAGGACCCGGGTTCGATCCCCAGCACCCACATGGCGGCTGAGAACCGTCTGAAACTCCAATTCCAGGAGAACTCCAGCTCCAGGGGAATCCGACACCCACTTCTGACCTCCACGGCATTGCACGACACGGGTGCACAGACTTGCATGCAGACAGTACATTTGTACACATACAGAAATAAATAAAAATTAATAAAAAAAAAAAAGAAGAACAAAATTAAGCCCCTACCTCTCACCCTTAATTATTAATGATGTTGAACACTTTAAGATGTTTCCCAGCCATCTTTACTTCCTCACTTGTGAAGTCTCTGTTCAGCTCTTTATTCCATCCTTTGAGAGGGTCATTTATTTTCTTAATTCTTTGTTTTTTGAGTAGTTTATATATTCTGGATATTAGTGCTCTGTCAGATGTATCAGTGATGAAAGTTTCCTTTCACCCTGTGGGTTTTCTCTTCACGTCACTGATTCTTTCACTGTAAAGAATCTTTTGAGCTTAATGAGGTCTAACTTGTCAATTGTTGATCTTATTTCTTTCGTGGCTGCTGTTTCATTTAGAGTCTTTTTCATATACCTATGTCTTGTAGGTTGCTGCCAATATTTTCTTGTATCACCTACAGAGTTTTGGGTTTCATGTTGAGGTCTTTAATCCATTTGGAGTTGATTTTTGTACAGCGTGAGAGGTAGGGGTTTAATTTTATTCTCTACAAATGGTGATCCAGTTTTGCTAGCACCATTTGCTGAAGATGCTATCTTTCCTCCATTGAGTCTCTTTGGTCCCTTTGTCAAATATGAGGTGGCTGAAATTATATGAGCTCAAGTTTGGATCTTCAGTTTTGTTCCATTGGTCAACAGGTTTGTTTTTGTGCCAGTACCAGGCTGTCTTTATGACTATAGCCCTATAATATAGTTTGAAGTCTGGTAAAGTGATCCCCCTGTACTGCACTTTTCTCTCAGGGTTGCTTTAGATATTGGGATATTTTGTTTTTCCATATCAATTTAAGGATTTTTTTCCAAATATGTGAAGAAACTCCTGGGTATTTTAATTGGGATTACATTGAAACTGCATATTAATTTGGGTATAATGGACATTTTTACTATATTAATTTTTCCAATCCATGAGCATGAGAGGTCTTTCCATCTTTTGATGTCATCTTCAATCTCCTTCAGACCTTTTTAAAAATGTATAATTGAGATAACTCTTAAATGGGTAAGTATCGTAAATCTATATTATCGAATTCAGGTTATGAGATACTAAAGGACTAAGCATTCTTCAAAGACATTAACTTACTCTACGATCTATAATGCATTTGTGATTGTAGGTAGTATATTTATATCATATTAGGTAGAATTATGATTTTGCCACTGTTTTCATTGAAAATTAAACATGACATAAAGAGACACAACTGGGTGTCAAGTTGACAAGAGGTGGACTTGTGATAATTAATCTTGGTTGTCAGTTTGACTGGATCTGGAATTAACTGAAATGAGAGAGACTTTCTTGATTGGATCATTTGAAGCTGGAAGACCCACCCCAAACGTGGGTGTTACCTTCTTTTGGCAGCCCTTTATGGCAAAAGTAAGATTTGTTTTTTTGTGCTCGCCATCTCTCTCACTAGTGATTTTATCTTGTTTCTGTGGCATTCTTTCCCTGATATTAGAACCGACTTCTTCAGATTCCAATGTAGACTGAAGACTAGCACATTTCCAGGAATCTTTCAGGACTTCAGCACCAGATTGGGACTGCTTAGACATCTATCCAGCCTTGTGTACTGAGCATCTACTAGTTTCTCAAACTCTCCAGTGTGGTTCAGCAATTGTTGGAGTATTCAGATTCTATCCTATAAGCTAATCTAATAAATTTGTATATAACTGAAATATTGATTATATATTCATTTTATATGTTCTGTTTCCTTAGAAAATCCTGACTAATACAGAAGTTGGTACCAGGATCATGGGGTGTTGCTCTGACAGACCCTGACCTTGGCGTTGGAGGGAGGATTGTGGAAGTGTTTTGAACATTAGGCTGTAAAAGTCATTGAATGCTGAGCTTAGTGAGCTGTTGCTCTGGAGCTTGAAACAGTTATACTGAAGAGAAATGTGGAGGATGGGGCCTGGCTTGTGACATTTCGAGGGAAGGAAAGACTATCAGGTGTGTTTGTGTAGTTTTTTGAATTAAGTATTTATGGTTTTTGGTCTGATTCTGTGGAATCAGCTGAGCTTAAGAAGAGACCAGACCCGCTGAAATGAAACATTTGCCGGCGTTTGAAATCTTCTGGGAAGTGTTTCCTCAAGGTTAGCAGTGGTCCACAGGGAACCCAAAGGATCTATATCAAGCTGGAAGGTGGAGTTGGTAATGTGTAAGCCTCTTGGATGGCTCTGGTGTTGAAGGTGTGAAAAATCTGAAACTTTGCAGTCTTAGAATCCAGCAAGCCCATTGGTGAAGGTGCAGTCTCAGTTTCAATAGAAACCCCAGCATATTGAAAATGCTAGAACCATGGGATGACCACCAAAGACAGCATCAGGTATAGAGTGGAGCTTCACTGAGTATAGGAGACAAGCTGTGTGTGCTTTGGATGGCAGAGCCAGAGAAGTGGAACTAACAAAACCATTTGGAACCCAGAAGATCATCAGTGAATCCAAGATGTCCAGCCTTGAGCTACTTTGCTGGACTTTGGTTTTGCTTAAGTGTGCCCAGTTCTTCCCTTTTAAATCAGACAATATTTCTCTTGTTTTACATTTTACAGTTAAAAGACTTTTAGAAGAGACTTTGAACTGTTAAATTGTTTGATTTTTTTAAGAACTGTGAGACTTTTAACTTGTGATATTAATATTATCATCATATCTTAGGGACAAGAAATGAAGAGGTTGGGGTTTAATACCAACGTGTTTGTGAGTCAAGTTCACAAGGTGTAAATTATACTATATAGTTTTAGTTGTCAACTTGACACACCTGGTTAGATGGAATGTGAGGTGAGGAATTTTCTCCATTTCTGTGGGTCAATTTCTGAATCTTGAGTCATGTGAGAAGGCTTAGCCTACTGTGGGCTGCCACCCCTGGCAGGTTACACACACACACACACACACACACACACACACACACACACACACAGCCTACTGTGGGCTGCCACCCCTGGCAGGTTACACACACACACACACATACACACACACACACACACACACACACATATGTCTTTTTGAGATAGGGTCTCATTGTAGCTCCAGTTGGCATGGAACTCACTATGTAGACCAGGCTGGCCTTGAATTCAGAGAGATCTCCCTGCCTCTGCCTCTTGAGTGCTCGGATTAAAGGCATGTACCACCACACCAAGCAGTTGCCCTATATTATATAAGAATTCAGGCTGAGCACAGCTCAGGGAAGCAAGCCAGTAAGGAGTGGTCTTCCAGCTCCTGCCTCTAGGCTCCTGACCTGAGTTGCTACCTTTGGCTCTCTTGGTGATAAAGTGTGACCTAGGAGATGTAAGCCAATAAACCCTTTTCTCCCCAAGTTGGTTTTGGTCAGTGTTTATATTACAGCAGTAGATAGTAAGTAATACAGTTCTGGTGATGTCTTGGTAGCAATGGCTGAAACAAATCATTCCTTTCTATAAGGCTAGGCAATTTTATTGTCACTAGAGGCCATTATTATCAGCCTCCATGTCTAAAATTTAAAACTGCTCTGACTTTTTTTCATGTTGAGGAATATAGTGAGAGAGGGATAAAATTCTTTTTACAAGATAAAGTATGAAAAATACTAAATATTAAAATAGGCTGTCAGAAGTGTTGACAGGTGAAGATAACAAGTGATATATGAATCGTTAACTTTTGAATTAAAATTTTCCATCTCTGGGCATATTATAGTTCTGGAATGGTCTAAGTTTGACTCTCTATTTGCATTGCCTTCCTGATTATATAGAGAACATTCATTTACTTCAGATCTGTTGGAGAAAAATGGACACGATAAATTGAATTAGTTTGACATATTACTTTGGAAAAAAGAAAGACAGAGGAAAAGTGTCATGTTGAAGTAATGATTCTTTTCATTTCCCCTTTATAAAAGTTCTTTTTCATAAGAACCTGGTATTCAAGGGCTGTGTATGAAGGATGATGGAATGGAGGCCACTGGGTGCTACCTTTTCATATAGCAGCATGAAAAGGTAGCAAGGAAGAAGCACTTTGAGAAAGAAGTTCTTCAAAACTCTTTTCTTCAGGAATCCATTTGGAGTTGGATATCAAGTGATTATATATGATATATATATATA
>VZQC01012370.1:1331705-1364205 GCA_009823505.1 Rhizomys pruinosus
TATATATATATATATATATATATAAAGATATATCATCTTGAGGCTGGGGAGATGGATCAGAGAGCAAGAATATTTGCTGTGATCGTGAGGACTCAAGTTCAAGTCTCCACATACCATGTAAAACGCTGGGTATGGTGGCACACTGCACACATACTTGCAACCCCAGCTCTGTAGGATGGGGGTGGAGACAGCAGGATTGCTAGAGATTCTTAGCCACTAGTCTAGCTCAGGCTCAGAGAGAGAGAGTCCTTTAATTAAGGGAATAAGGTGGAGAGTGACAACAACATGACACCCAATGTCTCCCAACACACACACACAGAGAGAGAGAGAGAGAGAGAGAGAGAGAGAGAGAGAGAGAGAGTTCATCTTCTAAGGGCATGGTCCTTATACATGGCACTTGACTTCACTTTACTGGAGAACTTTGTCATATCATACTGTGAGGCCATCCTGAAGAATATCAGTGACTTTTAAGATTCCATAATTGCTAAAGACACCCTGTAAACTTTAGGGAACCCCAGCATCTTAGTAAGAGGAAAGCATGCACAGTGCTCCACATTACAGCATAAGTGGCCTCTCCTGAGGGATATCTCAAGGCAGTTCTGGGGCAGTTTGAAATGGCCCAGTGGAAGATTTCATGGAGGGACAAGAGAATAACTTACAACAGGGATGCCTATTGGGTGGGAAGGTGAGGAAGCCAGGCATGGACAGGGATACTTGAGATGCTGAGACAGGATGATGAACAGAAATTGAGGCTAGTCTAGGATACAGATAGAACTGTCTCAAGAAAACAAAACAGCAACAACAACAAAACCTGAAAACAGAAAAAAAAGCAAAATAGAAAAAAAAAAAAAAACAACCTAGAAAACTTAGGAGCTGCTGGCAGCTGTGACCCCTCTCTCCCTGGAGAGTCTTCTGGCTTCTCTCAATTCCAGGCAGTGGCAATGTGATGAGAAAGGGCTTAGGAAGGTTGGTAAGGTAGAGAGAAAGGCAACTTTTTTCTTCAGGACTTTTCCCTGCTGGAACCACACCTTTGAGCCCTTTAAAGCACTTATAACCATTCTACTTAACATTTCCTCTCCTAATTGCATAGCATCCTGTATGGGTCTCTAATTGTCTCGGGTGTGTCCAAGTCAGGTTTCCTGGAGGGTAGAACAACTCTCTGCTCTTTTTGGTCTTCCTGGCAGAGCTAAGCATAGGGCTAAGAGCATAATTAAGCAAACTCTCATTTCTGACTTGATTGGCTGGTTGATTAAAATGGAAGTAAACATCTCAGGTGATTATTTTGTCCGTTGGTGAGCATACTGGAAGACATTCGCTTCCTGACTATTGCCAGGCAGGTCTGAGAAAAGTTATGGCTGCTTCCTTTCCCCAGGCTTTAGCTCCACAATCTGGAAAACATAGTGAATGAACTCTGGCAACTCCAGCATTGCCCCAGAAGGCCCAGGAGTTTCATGGACTGGGATTCCAGCCTGTTCCTTGCTAAGTGTTGTAAGATACTGTGGAGAAGTGATGCACATAATTTTGTGTGTGGAATTTTAATGCCCAGGAAGAGACTATGTGAAAAAATACTTGTTTTCTTGCATTTGAATTCTTTTAAAATGCTGAAACGCTGGGAGCATCTTGAGAAATGCTGTATTATTTTACTTTGGATTCCCAAATTATGCACTGTCAGGGTGTGCACACCCCCAGATAATGAGTGAACATTGCAGACTAGAAGATAACAATAACTCACGAATAGGGTGAGAGGTCATTTGTCTTTCTGTTTCCCCTCTGCCAGCAAGCATCTGAAAATCACAAACATTCCTGTTTGAATAAATACTTTGGTAAGATATGTTCTTTTGAATTCCTACCTTCAATAACTTGGATTGTGATGGGAAGAAAGAGATGAAATAGTTTTCATTAAGAATCTCAACCGCATTTCTGAAAGTGCTGTTTATATCAGAATATCTTTTTCTGTTTTTTTATGCCCCCCTTTCTCTGAGCAGGCTTTACTTAAGCTGTTGATGTACACCGCTCAACAGGGATGTGTGCATAGGGCTGGAAAATATCCCTTATCCTCTGCCTGTATAGTTATTATCTATTCTTTGAAGGTGTTACCAATTAAGTTCTAGCTTTTGCTACCCCCAAACTGGTTGGGTTCCCATTTTGGATTCCAAATGGTAGATAATAGTGTATATAAACTCAATTGAATTCTATGCACCCTTGAGACAAAATGTCTAACACCACAATTAAGGCATTTAAGAGGTTGTTAATGATGACACGACTTGATTGCTCATATGGAAGGGCAGGAGCAGCAGCTAAGTTGGAGTAACACTTCCTCTCCATATTGTGAAAAGGGTTTAACCACATAGCAAAGAGAGTAGCATGTTGGGGGAAATCAGGAGAGTCACCAAGTTCTTCCTGGAAACATCCATTTAACTAAGCAAGTGAGGATGCTGGTTGTGGAGAGATCACCAAGACACATTGAGTCTAACTAGAAGTGACGTAGGGTGAGGAAACGCCTGTAAGAAAGCAGACTAACCAAATCCAATTGTTTGTACAGTTTCAGAGGAGGCAGATATTTGAGGGACTGCTTTCCTTGAAATGGCAATAAAACAATAAAAAAGGCCTAAATTTAATGACTGTAGAGAACTGCTATGATGTCTTGTTGCTAATTTGGAGCATCATGAGCCTAGCTCGCTTTTGCAGGTATCTAGCATTATATACCATATTTCTTTGTGGATATATTCCCCTGATTTTTATAATATTTTTCTACTATCTATGTATAAATGATCTGAACCTTGGATTATGTGTCTGAAGCACATAATATTCCAACTGTTACCTCCCATGAGCTGGAAAGTCTTCCTGCTTTAACTCGGTCCAAGGTTGCATTTATATTGGCCATGCTGTGCATGTGTGTCATTTCCTGCATGGTTTCCTGTGACAATGTGTATCCTGCACAAATTTGGAAATTTGAAATTTGGAGTCCTGGACAGAATTAACTTTAATTTTTTGCTAAAATTCAACCATTTATCTTGATAAATTATTAGATTAAATATTATAATAAATATTAATATAATATTAATTATATTAAAAAATAAAGGTTGAAAATACCAACCTATGCATGAAGGACTCTTGTCTGCCTTTAGGTAACTCCTATTGGAATTATTTAGAAATCCAAGCTGTGTTTCTTAACTAATTCTATTCTGCTTGGAAAAACTAAGGAATTTGATTTATCTCCTCTCCTTACCAAGAAAACATGGTACTTATTTTTTTTTTAAAGGCCACTTATCTCTTTTCAATGTAACAATATGTTATCCTCAATCCAAATTTCCAAATGATGTCTTATCACTGATTTTTATTCTTCCTCAGTGGCTAAAATGAAGGCTTCTCTGATTTGAACTTGGTTCCTAAATAATTTTCTTTTTAACGGGTCAGATGTTATTTGGGGTAGAAATAGTCAGCTTATGTATCCAGAGTTGTAGTTTAACACATTTCTGAAAAGGAGCAATAAAAAATACTGTCTCCCCTACTGTGCCTTCCAAAATGACTTATGTTGCTTTATGCTAATATTAGCAGGCTGCTTCAGGCTGTAACAACACACTGGAAAATTGTGGTCTGCCATGCATTTCTTTGATGTTATTCTGTGTCAGATCGGCAGGGAATTTTCAGACCCTTGACTGGGTGCAGTTCTCAAAGTTCAGAATGCTTACTTCAGCACCATGTCTGGGGACAGCTCCCTGTACCATTAACATCTTCCATCCACTGCAGATTATGCCCCAAAGACAGTTTATGGTTTCAAAGGAACTATATTGTCAGTACCCCTTGCTTATGTATTTGTTGCTTAGCAGGTTGTTTGAATAGAATGGATTATAATGATTAGTTTTAAGCACAAGGAAGTTGAAGAGGAAGAATGGTACACTGACCATAAAAGGTGCATATTAGATGGCTCTAAAGTGCTCTGAAATATTAAAACCTCAGATACAACTTCTAATGTAACAACACTATGACTATGCACTCACTTTTACATTTAAATACTAAAATTACTACCAAACTGAAATCATTACCTAATGAGCCTAGGCATAACCATAATATAATCACTGAAAATATACGTGCTAATTGCTTTACCTATGTTAGTCCATAAAACTTCCAAAATGAGCACACGTATTAGGTTTTTGATTAATGTTAGTTGCTTAAGATCACAGAATAGAATGTCTGGATCAAATCCTGACTCCATTTCTTTCCTCTGTGTAAAACTGGTGAAATTCCTAAGCTGGGCGTGATGGCGAGTGCTTTTAATCCCAGCACTTGGAGGCCAAGGCAGACAGATCTCTGTGAGTTCAAGGCCAGCCTGGTCTACAGAGTGAACTCCAGGCCAGCTGGGACTAAAGGGGGACCCTGTCTCAAAAATACCCCCCCCCAAAAAAAAACTGGTGAAATTTTCTTATCTTCTTCACATCTCAGTTTTCCTGTGTTAGATGCAGCTAATGATTATATGTTTATTTTTTCTTTCTCTTTTTTAAAATGTATTTTTCATATTCTTTGACAGTTTCTTATATGGATATAATGTATTAGATTTACTTGTATTCCCCTCTGTTATCCTTCAAGCCTGTCTGTTTGGAAGCCTTCTCCTTCCTAGAACATGCCCCTTTTATTCTTAGATTTTTTAAAACTTGGAAAATGTTTTTATAACCTACTGAGTTTAATTAGCTTTACTTGAATGTGCACGAGTTAAGGATTATTCGTGGGATAATGGGCAACTTAACAGTGACCATGCCACTGAAGGAAAACTACCTTTCCTCCCCACCTCAATACATGCTGCAGTGTTTACCTGCTCCATCTTCTGCAGCTCTTGTGCAGGTAATCACAGTTGCTCTGAGTTCATGAGTACAAGAACCATGCTATGTCTAAAAGAAAATAGTTCCCATCCCTCTTCCCATGCTCTGGCCCTTACAGCTTTTGGGCTCCAATTCTCTGATGTTCTCCGAGCCTTGTGTGTGCAAGTGTGGGTGGGTAGATGTGTAATGTAGATACCTCTTTTAGGGCTGAGTACTCAACAATTATTATTGCTATAAGTTTTGGCATTTTGTGATTCTGATTGCAAAAACAACCTTCTTTGGCCAAGGTTGAAATTAGCACTATGATTACATACATCTTAAAGGTTTGATTAAGAATCGACATAAGTAATAGCTATAAAGTGTTTATCAAGCTATCATAGCTGTGTGATAAGTTACATAGAGATGTTTTGGTCCCTGTATCCATATTGCATGAGAACATTCAGCAGTGATGGATGTACTGTCTAACCTGCTGGCAAACACAGCAACCACTAGACATGTTTGGCCATTGAGCACCTGAAATATACTATAAATAAGGAACAAAATATTACTATTTTAGTTTCAATAAATTATAGTTGAATATAACTTTTATTTACTCATGAAAAGAGTAAATTAAATAAATAGGGCAATCAAGTAATGTCTGAATTTGCTCTATGCTCACTCATCCATATCTTCAACAAAGCATTTCCAGGTCTTAAACTCATCCTTAAAACTGTACAATGCATGTTACAATGATTGGTGACTAGTTTTTAAATTATGGTAACACAATATACTCTTTCTGCATGTTTTCTATGGTAGAACAACTTACAGCTTGGTCTACTGAGTCAGCTATCTTTGGGGTGGGTTATCTTACCCATGATGTCCACAAATCTGCAGTCCCAGCATTAATGAGCAGCCTTAAAATTAGTCTCCAGTACCACAATAGATTTACTACTAGTTTATCCCGCTCTCAATCTTTGCTTTGGTGCTTGAGTTATACTTTGTGATTATTTGGCTTGCTCTATTTGGTGCACACAGCTACCAACATCCAGTATTGACAAGCTGTTGTCAATATTGTGAAATTATCTACCAGTTGTTAGTACTTTCTTGAGGACGGTATTTCTAGTAACAAGGAACAAAGCATGTGTCTTGGAACTTTGAAGATATGAAACATTTCTTTGCTTCTTCATTTGCAAAATCTGCTGTCCAAATATGGATTCAGGCAATACCAGAAGATAAAGCTGGGAGAGTTGAACAAAGAAACAGAGTAGCATATGCACTCTGAGATCACTTACATTTTCCAATAAGCTTTCTTAAGGACTAGCAGAAATGAATTCCATCAGATGAGACTGTAAGGACTCTTTCAATTGGCAGACTCAACATTAGATTGCAGAAAGGAATTCTGTGTTTACAGACAGCTTGGGGAGTGTGTGGAATGCAACTTCCTCTCTTCTTGACTGTTGGTCTCCAAGAGTATCAGATTTTTGTTGCCCTCACCTGATATTAGTGAAACTTCCTTTGTCCTTTGTCCACCACAACAATATGCTATAAAAGTATTTATTGCGTGCTTCAGAATGTCAGTCATCACACTAACAGACCATGATAAAAAGTGGCTTATTAACATAACAGTTTTTCTGACCTGAGATCTTACTAGAGTTCAGCAAGTGGGAGCAGATAATTTTGGCCTCAAAATCTTAAAAAAAGCCTTTGAAACATGGTGTGACCTTTATCTATGTGAATTTTCTTTTGCTCTGAGAAACAGGCTTTTAGAAACCATATATTTCCCTGTTGTACGTTAGAGTGCAGGCTTAACAGGGCAAGAAACAGGTAGGTGATGCCTTGTCACTCTCAGGACCAACACCTCCACATGATCAAAGGCCACCACTGAAGGCATGGACAATAATGGTCAGGATTGTTTCCTTCTTTCTGCCCCAGCTAGGAGGACGGCCATAGGAAAAGTCCTCACTTTCCAGTCAGAAGACCTGATACCAACTCTGAGGTCTAGATTGGTTAGTTTAACCCTTTTCTGTTTCTGTTTCCTACTTACATTTGTAAATCAACTCCAATAAATGTTTGAAGCAACACTTTATGGATTACACTGCGGTAAAAATAATGTACAGACAGCACTGCAGAAAAATTCTCAGCCTTCTGATTAGTGTAGGGATGACAGGAAGGTCACTTTCATAGGCTATAAAAGGAACAACCACAAAGAAGCATTGGAGGAAGGAGAGAGATGCAGATGACTTTCATATTTAATTGTGGAATGTGCTAAAAATTTTCCTGGACTCAAAGGACGGTAAATTATCAAACACTGGAATGAATTCCAATAACAACATTATTCCATAAATAAAAGACTCCTTAATTCAATTTGTAAATTGTTAAACTTTTTATGAACCAGGCTGGTTTATACTCATTGTATCAACAAGAAGGAACTTTGAGTAAAATCTGTATATTAGGTTGCAAGCATTTTCTCCAAAGGAAATATCTATAATGAAGTGCCCTGCTTTTTCATGGTGTGTGTTGTGTTTGGATTCAGCTCCACAATCAAGAAAACACGATGTTGAATTCCTGTGCATCAACATGGTAGAAGCCATCATGAGTTTTCTCCTGGAAGGAAACGTCTATGTGTGCGGCAATAATAATAATGTAAGGGGGGGGGGAGATTGTAAAATGAAAGGAGAGCGTTTCCTGTTTGTTATTTTTCAAAATAATGACTGTGGGTTCTTTCCCCACAGAAAAGATGCTATTTATTTTTTAATGATGAGCTGTTTCCCAGAGAAACAAAGTGGCATTCTGTCGACACCATATGGTGGTGGAAAAACAGATTCCACCGTGTTCCATTTGTTAGACTGTCTTCTACATTTCTGTATCCATAATTTATGTGGGGGCCTCTGTGATTGCCAAAATATTCAAATGGATTTCTTTTAGCGGGGCAGCCTGCATGGGGGGAGAAAGGTTTTCAAAACAGCAGGACCTGAACAATCTCCTGCTGCTCAGAGAAGCGAAAACTTCCAAGCTTCTGTCCTTCTGGCGGCTTTCATTGTAATACTAATTTACATCCTCAGTTTAGGGACTATGTTTGCATTCAGAAAAAGCAGCTTATGTTCTTTCATGCTAATACAATCATACTTGAATTATAACCTGCACCCTTAAAGTCATATCACTCCTTCTGCCTTGGTGTAAGCAAAGAACCTGGCCTTCAAGAAATTGATGGGAGCAGATATGTAGCAACAACTGAGTGTTGTCATTTTGAACACATTGATTCTGCAGCTGGTTTCCAAAAAGACATCTGAAGTGGTTATAGATACATTAAAAATAGTCGTGAAAGACATCCTTTGCTGTTTAAGCATGTGATTACCATCTACGTCTTCAGAGGCTGTTTTCAGTGGAAGTCTGAGTGGTTGTTCTCTGGGGCATAAATAGAAGCATGTCAAATACACGATACAGAAAATGAAGAGGGTACTCGATGAGTCAGACTAATTGATGTTTTGGCAAAATGATATGTTTGAAAAAAGTTACATGTTCACACACATACCCAAATAACATGACTCTCATACATAAGCATTTTGTTACAGCTAATTAGTTTTATTCTCAAGGGGCTCATATGCTCCTGGTGTGTTAGGCCATTGTGTGAAATATTGTAGAGCGATGGAAAAATGTCAAATAATTTTCTACGGGAAAAATGAAGATCTGAGAAATACGGCTCCATTATAGATGAAGGTGCAACAATGATGCAAAAACACCGGAAAATGAAAAACATAATAGAGTGGTTAAAAGTTTAGGCTTACAAATTGGGTGGGCCATTAGCTGCTGTTTGCAAGGATAAATAGAGGGTTAAGGCCTTAGATTATAAGGGCAAAATGAAATGTCTGGAGTACTTCACTGGCTCCTGTTTCTTCCAAACCAACTTAAATAGACAGCTAGTCCTTTGAGGATGAAAGGGGCAAGGGAGGCAGTTCAGCTGAGATCTCTCTTTTGTTGCCTTTTCTTTTCAGGATGCAGAATTTCAATGGCCTCAAGGTATTGATTGGTCTTTCTGGTTTATAAGTGTCCTAAAAACCTTGTTTTTCCATGAGGGAGACTTCTGGTAGAAGCTTGTAAGGCAATGAAAGTTCAGAGAATTCTCTCATAGGAGTTCATGAAGACAATGTTCACTGGATTATTCAAGAAAGGTAAATGAGGACCATATTTTCTGTTCTTCATTTGAAGTATGAAATCTTTTGCTCAGATTAGTAAAGGCTTCAATGGCAGGGTTAGTAGTAGTCTCAACTCTTTTTCTACAATATTCAATACCCTGTCACTTGTGCCAGGCTCTAAACCTGATTGAATTAGATCCCTTAACATTGGCTAATTTCTTTAAATTTTAAAAATACTTAATTGATGCATTGTTGATATCTGATAAGTAGGCCATTTCTAAGAGCCTCCACTCCACCAGGAAAGCTTGTTGGAAATAAATGATCTAGCTTAAGTCTTAACTTATTGTTAGAACTTAAATCTCATACTTTTCCCCTTTTCAATTAAAAAGTTATACATTCAATTAGAATACATCTGTGAACTTGCTTTAGTAGTAATTAAGATGAACATTATGATATGGGTAATAAAAAGTAATAGTTTCCTTCAATCTCTTGGGTTTTTGAAATACATTTTCTTGATGGAAATCAAATTATTTCATTGCATAGAAGTGATTCGTCTCCATTCAATAGGTGAAATGATCCATGGGCTAGTGTGCTACAACTACCAAAGCAGAATCATTAAGAATAAAGTTTAGTAAATAAAGCTATTGGGTGGCTGCTTTTTCACAAAAGGTTTGGATCTGTATTCAATTAACAGGAAATAGACCTAGAATTTTCTCTAACTAACCTATTCTCAGGGGAAAAAATAAATGAAATGGCCTTATTCAAGGACATCCATTTGAAATCCATAAATATTTTATAAGGATGGAATAAATTGCTTATTTTCAAACAGGTGCTATTGTAAAAATAATTTTGATTTTTCTTTTGCCTCAGGGCCCTTGAACAAAATAACAATATATCATGTACATAGTACTTAGACATTAGATTATGTCTGTGTTTTCCATAATTGGCTCAGGCAGAGGGAAGCTCACACTTAGGGTTCCTTTGCTGTCTCCCCAGTGTCTTCCTATAAGGGAAATCATGCCTTAAACGGGGCCTGCATCTCATTGCTCATTCTGTATATTGTCAAGTGAAATGGCACCATTTCCTTCAAGATAATGACGATAGATTGAAATGTATTCTGCCAACTTATTTGATAGATAATTTCCACTCTCCATCATCACATTAAAATGTTCCCTATATTTTGTGGATAGTTCTGCATTTGAACAACTGCAGAAACACTTTATTAGGACCAAACAAGCTTTTTTCTTATTTATTTGTGACTTTGACCTCACTTTTCTTTCTGATTTGTAGGCTTTCTGCAAGTCACACATATATTATGCAAGTTGGAGTCAGAAAAATTTGCTCCTTCAAAGAAAAGATGTCAGAACATGTGGTGCCACCACCCCACCACCTGTGTTCTTTCAGTTGCATCTCTAGGATACAAGAGGCTGAGCAGAGTTTCCACATCCAACACCTCTGCCCTTTCTAAGGCCAATGGCGAGCAGGAAACTAAAGTGACAACTGGATCTGTGGTCCAGGTTAGGGATCAGTGAGCAGCTGCGGACTTAGTTCATGCCAAGAAGAATATTAAGAAGCTACTGAGGAGGCAAAGGATAGCATACTTACTGGCCATAGTCAAACGGTCAGAAAATAATTGGAAAATATTGTGAAGTGTCCATTTTTATGAATATAGGGATATTGGAAATATTGGTGAAATTGACACATGAAAAGAATCAGAGGATTCCCTACAGAAAAAAATATCCTTGGTCTTTATGTGACACCCCATCTCTACTTGTATCCTGTTTTTTTTTTTTAAACAGATTTTCAACTCTTGTTTCTTTGTTTAAAAATATTTTCATTGATTTTTAGAGATTTGCATACAATATATTATGATCACATTCAGACCCCTTCTCCCATCGCCACATCCACCCACATTCCTCTACTATAACTTCATGCCCTCTCCTTTTCTTTATTTTTAAAGGGTTCCACCCTGTCTTCTGCAATGGTCCCTGAGTCCTGAGTAGGTGAGGTTTAATATGAGTCCTATCCAGGGACATGGACTCTGCAGTCTCTTATTCTCTACACTTGATATTGAGTTTGGCTTTCTAACTTGCTTTGAGCAATGAAATGCCTGTGCTGAGTTGAGGTGTGTTCAAGCCAATGTGCACATGCGAAGTTCCAGAGGAAAATCTCAGGTGTCCATCCTCACCTTCTAACTTGGTTTTTGTTGTTCATGACTGCGTACACCAGGCCAACAGGCCACGAGCTTCTAGGAATCCTCTTGTCTCTGCTTCGTTACTTCCCCATACGAATTCTGGGTTGATGGACATGCTTTGTTACTGCATCTTGCTCTATGGTGGCTCCCAGGATCTGTGCTCAGGTCATGAGGTTTGTGTGGAAAGTGTTTACCAATGGGTCATCTTCCCAGCCCTACTCTAAGGTCATAATTGGCTTTTGATATTTCCATTGACATTATTGGAATCTTAAGAGCTACACGTCTCAGCAAGTCTGTTGGTTAAAGCTAACTAAAGCATTTAAATGTTTCAAGATATCATGTATGCTTGGGCCTGGTAGCTGAATCTCAAGGCAGGAGCCTCATACTGTGTGGCATTGCTGACACCTATCTATCTCTGTGACAACCTCTCTGCTTTGAGGTTCTTCAGTCGTGTCGATATCTCAAATTCAATTTTCTCTTCCTCTAAAGCAATCTCTCTCTGTTTCTTGATTTGAGTTTTGTATTAATTTCTTTTAAAATCATTTCTGATGAGCACGATTTCTATTGATCCTGGAAGAAGTATGGACTGAACCTTTGATCAATTTATGTATAAATAACAATTGCCGTTTAACTTCTTTGAAGATGCCAATTTTAGCTAAGATTTTCAGCAAAATTTAGGGACAACATTTTATCTTATAAGCATCACAGTATTTTTTTCTTTTTGTCTTCACTTTATGGTATCCTTAATGTGGTAAGAATTTGAAGTGATGTTATGCAGAGGAATTCTGACCTCCTTCTTCAGGGCTGAGAGATCACACAGAGTGCACGATGCATGAGGTCAGTGATCAGTTCCCAGTGGAGCTAATTGATAAGGAACATATTTTATGAATGAAGTTACAAGATAAAAACCGAGACTAATGAAATACCCCAATGACTCTGAAGTAATTAAGGAAGGCATTCCATACACTACCTCTAATTAGATTCTGAGGCTGAGAATTCGCAATTGACTCTATATTCTCTAGTGGCACTGACCCCTTGTTTAATCCGACAGCAACCGCGAATATTCACAACAAAGAAAAGGAATTGTTACCTTCTAGGGTGACAGTGAGTCATTTCAGGGAGGCTGGGGTGGGTAATATATAATTACCACCATAGTTAGTTTAGCACTGTCTGTATGTTTTTCAAATCATCCCTTTAGCCAAACAATTTCAAGAGATGTTTTGAAAAATAATTTTTGTAACCCGAATCTTTTCAGCTTTTAAAAAATGACAAAAATAAGTTCATAGACCTTTTACAAATGCATTTACAAGCTATTTTCTCTTCTTAGCATTTTCAGCTTTGAATCTAATCTTGTGGTTTCCTTTAAAATCATTCTTTCTAGAAAACAGTATTTCAGGCTTGCATTGATCACTCATATTGAGCCTGCCTGCTCCTCAATTCCTAGCTCTCTCTATTCATATTATGTCTCCTTCATATTACCAAATGGGGACCTGACTCTTTCTCAAAGGTATGATAATACTGTTATAGCTAGGAAACCAAAGTGGAGTTTCAGAGGACAGGTGTCTATTGAGTACAGTGTTCATTCTAGATATAATGAGAAAGTATATTTGGCCAGGTAGCTTTGATCTAGCATTTCACAGTCTTTTTTAAGGAAGAAATAGACACACTCACACACGCAAAACAATGAAACCAACAACATATGACAGAATATACTATGTGTGGAACTGTGCACCAGACTCTGTCTTGTAGGCAATGGTTGAGAGGGATGAGCAAGGCCTGAAATACCAACAAAGTCTCCAGAGTGGGAAGAGAAACAGAATGTTAGATCAAAAAACCTTGAATCTGGGCAACTGGAAGGGGAAGTGTTGGGCAGCGAACTGAGTGGACGTGCTAGGGAGGGATTTGGCATGGGGTATGCATGCCCATGTCTCTGTTGTGGAATCTCAGGAAACCAAGCCAAGATCATATGTAATGATTTCCCTGTCAATAAATGCAGGCTATTCCAGGTTGGAGTAATTAGAGATAACAAGAAGGGAGCATTTAAAATCACTTTATATTCTTTTTTTTTAAATTTTATTTATTTTTTGTATTTGTATGAATGTACTGTCTGCATGCAGGTTTGTGCACCCATGTCGTGCAATGCCGCAGAGTTCAGAAGAGGGTGTCGGATTCCCCTGGAACTGGAGTTCTCCTGGAATTGGAGTTACAGACGGTTCTCAGCCGCCATGTGGATGCTGGGGATTGAACCCGGGTCCTCTGCAAGAGCAGTTGGTGCTCTTAACCACTAGGCCATCTCTCTAAATTAGACTCAGAGAAGACAGGGGCCCCAGGCAATACTTGCTTAAAAAAAAAGACTTTTCCATATGGAAAAACTAGTGATCGGACAGATGCTTAGAGTTAAAAAGCCTACAACATAGCATGTGCATTTTCTTTAGATGCATATTTTTATATAGAGAACTTTCATAGCTCTCTTGAATTTCTAAAGGCATTCAAAATCCATGATAGTTTGAAAAGCATTGGCCTATCACAATCTCTGTGAGTTTGCATGCAGGAACAGTGACACAGTGGGGAATCTCTAATATCAGAGAGGTAGCTTCCCCCAGTCACACAGAGCTGGTCTCCTAATCAAGAGTCTGAATTTGGTTATTTTTCATGGGTGGGCTTCTGTATTCAGAAGAGTTGATGGAGCCAGGGGACTGGTCAAAATAAGTCCTCCAGCATACAAAACTCAGTTAATTCTGAACATATCATGAATTGCTCTGACATGCTATTTACTTGTCTTATTGCTGTGCTAAAACCTGACCAAAGCAACTTAAAGAAGGAAGGGTTTGCTTTGGTTTATAGTTCAAGGGTATACAGTCCATCACAATGGGGAAGGCCTGGCCAAAAGAAGCTGAGGCTGGTCCCATTGTATCCACACTCAGGACGCAGAGACCCATGAATGGTACTGCCCAGCCCCCTTTCTCCTAGTTATTCAGTCTGGAAAGCCATGGTGTTGCTTTTAGGGTAGGTCTTCCTACATCATCTGACCTAATCTAAATAATCCCTCACAGACAGGCCCAGAGATTTATTTCCAAAGTGATTCTAAAAGCTGTCATTTTGCCAATCAAATTGACCATTTACATGTGACTTGTCCTCTGTCAGGAGAGTGCATAGATTGAGTTTCCACTTGCTTTCACTCTTCTTAGAAAATGAAATTTAGGGGCTGGAGAGATGGCTCAGCAGTTAAGAGCACCAACTGCTCTTGCAGAGGACCCGGGTTCGATTCCTAGCACCCACATGGTGGGCTAAGAACCATCTTTAACTCCAGTTCCAGGGGAATCTGATGCCCTCTTCTGACCTCCGAGGCGTTCCACCACATGGGTGCACCAACCTACATGCAGACAGTACACTCATACACATAAAAAATAATAAATAGAAAAAAATAAAAAAAGAAAATGAAATTTAGATGAAGAATAAAATTTGGGAGAGTACGTGGCTAAGCTCACAGAGCACCAAGTATATGGGAAGCAGCATAAGATTGGTCATCAACAAACATCATTGTTTCCTTTGCCTTTGCTTCACTGAATGGGTTAGAGAGGCTTCTTTCCTTTGGACTCAGAAGCTTAGTCCTTAATGAGTGGAAGCTGTTTAAAATAACATACTGATTTAGAGTTTTCTCTGACTTATTTTTTTTTTAATTTTATTTATTTTTTATGTGTATGAATATACTGTTTGCATGCAGGTTTGTGCACCCATGTCGTGCAGTGCCGCGGAGGTCAGAAGAGGGTGTCGGATTCCCCTGGAACTGGAGTTAAAGACGGTTCTCAGCCGCCATGTGGGTGCTGGGGATCGAACCCGGGTCCTCTGCAAGAGCAGTCAGTGCTCTTAACCGCTAGGCCATCTCTCCAGCCCCATCTCTGACTTATTTTTAAATGTGATATATTAGAATCTCTTTTCTACTCAGATCTTTCAGAAGTGGTGCCAATAACATGGGGGACAATAAATTATTCAAAGTGGGAAAAGCCATATAACAAACAGGAAAGCTAGCAGTTTATTAAAGATAGCTGTGCACAAGTGCACATTTGCCAGTGATGCCAACAACAAATCAGGAATGATATATGACCTTTCTCACCCGCCTGAAACATTTAATATCTCTGAAAGACATTAAAGATGCCAAATATTTAGACCACAGTCCGAGAGGCAGTGAAAATATACTATCGCTGTTTATAAATAGGCTTAAAGCTTGGGTTACAGGTACCTATGCCTGTCTTTTCCTAAAGGGTAAACATCTTTCACATATTTGTTTGCCAGTGTACTTTGCATTGCAAAATAGTTCTGAACCTGAGGTGCTGTTTGTTAATCCAGACCCACCTTACCATAAACTCAAATTATCATTTCAGAGGCAGTTATACTTCATTTATGTACAATTTCTAGTTCATGTAGGCGCCTGTCATTTACATTTATTTGTCTCCTTCCTGCCCTCTGTTAATATTGAATGATTTATAAGTAGCTATTTTAAAAGCACTGAAGAAACAATTTCTTTTTAGCAGGTAATGGTGAATTTTTTTGATAGTGGAATATCATTTTCTTAATCTTCTGTTTTATGAGCTGGACTTTGGCTTAGCTTAGTCTTTTTAATTTTATCATTAAACAGAAGATAATGGACAAAATAATGTAAGAAACTCATGTCCTTATCACTTGAGCCCAACACTGATCAGTCCTAACCAGGCATATTTTAGCTACATCTTATATTGTTTTGTTTAATTGAGAACAAATATAGAATACTCTATTATAATCCATTATCTATAAAATTTCCTACAATTTCAAATCATGACACTTAAATATATAACTAGTATTTAATTACACATGAAAACACTTAAGAACTTAATATTACCAAAGATTAGCATTTTCTAAATTGTATTTTTTGATTGTTGGAATCAGGAGCTATATTGCATCTTTTCTTATGTTACTAATTGCTTGATGCTTTTTTAAAACATATTTTATCAGTTTCTTCTCTATATCTTGATTATTTGTACCGTATTAGATCTGTTACTCTTATTTATGAAAAACTGTGTTGTTTGTCTTGTAGAGTTTCCTGCACTCTATGCTTTGCCATTTGATTCCACTTTCACATTAGATTGAGGCTCAGTTTTGGCATGAGTATATGCAAGTGTTGCCACCTGCTTCCATCAGGAAGTGGATTGTCTGCTTATCTCTCTGTGATCTCAGCAGCCTGAGCTGCCCATTGCTTAGATGCATTATTTATTTATTTTTTTATCTAAAAGCTTGATTTTATTGTACATATTTGATTTAAGCTTATTTGATCACATGTCAGGGAGAAAAATAAATTATGAGTATAAAGTTAAGAAAAATAGGTAGGATGTAATTTTATATACTATAAAAGTCAGATGTGGGATTATACATTTCACAGCTTCATCTTCAGGAAATTTTATTCAACTACTGCATAAAATTACTAATCAAAGTAATCACACATGCAACCAGATACAGTAAAACAGCTCTGTTGGTACATTATTCTAAGTTGATATCAATTATTCTCTTTGGTCACCTAAACAGGTACCTTCATATAATTTTTTAAACATTAAATGACAAATTTTAAGTGTAGATATATATTTGGTTATGTAAAAAAACATTCACATAATTTTTACATCATCAAAATTTTATCATCTTAAATATGGAAAAACTAGGGGAGAATTGGGGAGATACCTTGTAAACCAGTTTGTAAATAAAAGCTTGTGTTTCATCTTTCACATTCATCCTGCCAAACAGTATGGTAGTTGAGTTGATGATCTGTAAACATCATTTTTTATTTGTACTGTTTCTTGAGGTAATCTGGAAACTACTGTTATTACAGTAACCTCGTAATTTTAAGTCCCTGTAATGTGCTTTGGAAAACTTCAAAATAAAAACAAAAAATTGAGTGTAGACTTGTGTAATTTTTCCCTATTACAAAAGTTTGATGTGAATGCTGCCACCTCTTTTTTTCTCCTAGAAAAATACTGTGAAGAGGCACACACTTTCATTGGATGGGCATCTTTTTTCCTGTTGAGTTAGCGGCTCCATGTAGATTACATACCTGGCATGATGACAGTATTGTAGCACCTTTTAACTAGAAAAAAAAAAAACAACCTAAAATCTATATGATTTTAGACATTATTCTAGAGCAAATAACATAGTTTTATTTTCATTACCCCCAGTGTTAAAAAATATACATATTGAGGCCATTCTAAAATGTATTTTCTTCTGGCCTAGAGTTTATGAATGGTTTCTTTTGTCATCTGAAAATGGGGAAAAAAAAAGATTTGATTTTGATACTTAGATGCATTATTTTATTAAAGTGTACAAAACGGTGTTAAGGTTTAGTACATAAAAGAAAAGATAAACACTTGGATTCTCTTTGCTTGCTTGTTTTCAGTAGAAGGAATTATTTTCCAACAACTCCAAGGTGACAAATGAGAGTTTTCCCTGGTACTCATAGATTTTAAGCATATTTCTTATGTTCCAAATCATTGCATTTGTAATTCTTAATGACAGTCAAACCAAGCACTCATTGCAGCAGGATCTTCTTTAACTTGGTTCCTCAGCAATTTTGATGTAAATCCAGCAGCTTTTGGTGACATTTTTGCTTTCTGGTTTGATAAAGAATTTCAGGCTTTTGCCCATACTTGGAATCAGTGATTTTTCAAGATCTCTGGATGACATGACAGACTGTAGAGGTATTTACTGGTAAGAAGGGAATTCATTATTGTTTCTAGGCATGTTTTAATAAACTGATTTAAGAACTACTTTCAAGAAAGGTTATGCCATTAATTCATTCTACAGTTTGAATTTAGTCATATAGTATTTACTTAAATTGATTGTACTTACACTGTATATGCTTAGTTCTGTAGCCTCATCATCTTAAAATTTCAAGGACAAAAGAAAAGCAATGCTTATCCCTATATCTGACAAAAATTCAAAAAAACTTTCAGAGAATGCCTCTTCTCAGAGGGAGAACTGGTAAATAACAGATGTTTATTAGAGATGATAAGATATTTTAATACACTGAGCCAACAAACCCACGGTGCTCCCCACCACGTGATTACCATGTTCTGTTCTCTCACTGCTTTGGTCCAGCACTGAGAGAACAGAAAACTTCTCATGGAATTTATTTATTTGTTTATTTATTTATTTATTTATTTATTTATTTAATTATTTATTTATTCATTTTAAGACGGGGTCTCCCTGTAACCCCAGCAGGCCTGGAAAATCACTGTGTAGGCCAGGCTATCCTTGAACTCACAGTGATCTGCCTACTATGATTAAAGGTGTGTGCCACCGTGCCTAGCCCGAACTTATTTTTAAAATATAATTCTTTGAGAATTTCACACAATGTATTCTGCTCATAATCATCCCCCTAAATCCTACAAGTTCCACATCTACCTCTCCACACCCCTTAACTTCAGATCCCTACTTTTTTTAATAATGTGCCATGTCCCATCTGGCTGCCCATGGAGGTAAGGAGATCCACTGGAGCATGCTTGACCTACCAGGGACCACACCCTTAAAGAAAACTGACACTCCCTAATCCAGAAGCCATCAACTGTCACTAGATCCTCAGGAATCGGGGGTCTGAGCCCTCCTCTTCAATGCTAGAATATAAGCTGACTTGATATCGTGCAGGTCTCGTGCAGGCAACCACAGCTGCTGTGAGTTCATGTGTGCAGCAGTTCTGTCACGTCCGGAAAACAGGCCAGTTCCAGTTATCCCCGAGGATTCCTAGAGCTGTCCTCTGGCTCTTACAATCTTTCCATCCCCCTCCTCTGTGGTGGTCCCTGAACTTCGTGGAGGGTCATATGGATGTCCCTCCACAGACACTTATTCTCTGCACTTTTACCAACCGTAAGTTTCTGAACTAGCCAACATCCACTGCACAAAGACACTTCTCAATGTGCTCTAAAACTTGCAATAATCTATGGGTATAAAGATATGAATTTAGAAGTCAGTTTGATTCTATGTACACTTAGCAAAATAATAGTAGTATATTGACCCTTGGGGTTTGTCAACTTCCCAACCCAGGTCTTTGACCAGATTTACAGTTCCAGATTTGTGTATCCTTCCATGGAGAAGGACATAAATACAATCAGAAAGTGGATGGGTAACCTGTAATATTTGGGTCACTATTGTATCCACGGGCATATCTTGCCATACTGGGATTATTATAGCTCACAACATAGAGAGCTGGGTAAGATCGTTGATGGCTATTTTCCCCCAGCAGCCTGAATAACATCTTCCATTACTATGAAAGCCAACCAGCGAGGAGGAAGTTTTTTGTTCAGTACCAACTTGATTTCAGTATGTCCTGAAATCAGGTTGGTACTGAGTAACATGTGTTTTTAGCAATTAAGATTTACCATCAAATTCTGGTGGGCAAACAAGAGCAATGGTATTTTGAGGGAGGTGGTTAGGGTTAGGTTTAGGGTTAGGGTTAAGGTTAGGGTTAGGGTTAGGGTTAGTATACCTGACATTGGGTTTTCTATTTATAAAGTTATGGCTTCTGGGAATATTATCCCCTATGTAGGGGGATTCCGATAAAACTCTTTCATATATATATATATATATATATATATATTGCTAAAACATGTGCTAATATTGTATGACATTTTCAAAGAACAAACTCTTTGTTAAATTTTTATTCTTCTTTTAATTCGATATTGCATGGTTAACTTGACACCCTGATCTTCTTATCTATCGACCTAGTTGGAAACTCCATTAATTCTTGTTTTTCCAGGATTAAGGCATTCTTTCCTCATTGGTTTGTTTTTTTTGAGACTTCTATTAATTTATTAATTTATTTATTTATTTATTTATTATTTATTAATTATTTGTAGGGAGTTAGAGCTATACAATTCCATCTTACTACTGGCTTCATTATATTCCATAAATTTGGGTATGTTGTACTTTCATTTTTATTTAACTCTAGGAATTTTTTATTTCCTTCTTGATCTGTTAAATAGCTTATTCATTCTTCAATAGTGTGTTATTTAACCTTCACAAGCTTATGTGCTTTCTGTCACAGTGTTGTTTTTGTTCTAGTGCATTCTCTAGCCTCTACTCCCACTCTGTACGTCCTAATATGGATTATGTTAGACAGTGTTCCATGGGCTGCAGAGAAGAATACATATTTGATGTTCTGCAGATGAATGTTAAGTTCATTTGAACTACAATGTTATTTAATCCCAGTGTTTATTCATTTTTGTGTAGTTAATTAGTCTAATGGTTAGAGTGGTTATTTAAGTTACCTACTATTACTGTATTGTGGTTAATCTGTGATTTGAAAATCTATAGTTTGCCTTTGCTCCATGAATTGGATTAGAACTGATTATTCATGGTTGTGTGTATATTAAAATTTAATTTTCCTCTTGATGGATTGATCCTTAGATCAGTATGAAGTAATGTTCTTTGTGTCTTTTAACAAGAATTGTTTGGTGTATTTTGTCAGATATTAAAATACCAATGCTTACTCATTTTCTGTTTCCATTTGCTTGTCATACTTTTTTTTTCTTCCTTCACCCTAAGATAGAGTTTGTATTTGGAAGTAAGGTATACTGCCTTGGAAGCAGCTACCAAAAAGGTTTAAACCCACCCTGAAGACTTTCTAGGACCACAAAAACCTGACTCTGATTAGGCTTCATGTATATAATTTTATATATATTATATATATATATATATATATATATTACATTATAAATCATAGTTCATAAATTTGATAGGGAATTAATAAGGAGGGAAGGCAGAGAAAGGCAGAATAGGGACGATGATTTTCTATGTAAAAATATTGTATAAAATATATGATGAAAGCCAAAAAATTCAATAAATATTAATTGTTAAAAAGATTTTGTTTTTCTGATCTAATCTGCTAGTGTATATCTTTTTTCTGATAGGTTAATGAAATAGAAAGAAATAATCTGAGGTTTCAACAATTGTCTTGCATTTTACAAGTAAAAGGACAAAAGCAAGAAAGAAAACTGATGTTTGGTAGTACCAGCTTGTGGGGTCTCCTGCTATAATTTCTCTGTAGTCCTGTGACAAAGAGTCTGTTGGGAGATTATGACTGTGGACACTCCTTACTCTTATATATTGTGTCTTGGAAAACAAAATTGGTGAAGTTACTTAAATTTTGAACTCTGCTGGTAAAGTGGTGGGTGAATTGAGACACTTGATATTCAGAAGTATTATTTGAAGATAAATGATTCTCTCCCTGTAATTTCTGGGGGATCTTGTCCTGTTTGGGACTTTGTAAGTCTCTTTGTCTACGATGGCCTAGCATGTGTTTATGTTTTGCTTCCTGTAGTCTCTAGAATGAGTTCGCTTCTTTACATTCTTTTCCAACAAAGATTCCTTCCCCGGAGAGACAGCCTCAGAGAGTTAAAGCACTGACTGCCTTCAGAGGACTCTGGGTTCGATCCGCAGCACCCACATGGCGGCTGAGAGCTTTGCTGAACTTCAGTTTCCAGGAGAACTTACAGTTCGCAGGGGAATCCGACCCCTCATCTGACTCGTTCGCATATGCAACTGACACTGGTGCAAAAAACCTGCATGCATGACAATACATTTATACACATTAGAAATAAATAAAAATTAAAAAAAGTATTCCTTCGCCGTCTCCTCTGTAGGGTCTTCTTGGATGAATCATGTGGCAATTTCCTTATTGTTGTTGTTAAGGTTGGATCATGGAAAGTCCATCTTTCACAGTCATTATGACATGATGACTTTCTGGGTATATTAGACTGGGCTGGCACCATGATTGGTCGACATCTGAAGGCATCAGTCCAAGCCCTTTGGTCTATTCTGTTTGGATGAAAATTAACAGTGTAAATTCTTATGGCCTTATATTATATAGGATTTAGTCAATTTCTTTTAAGATGTTTCATTGCTTTCTGTCTCGGCACATTAGTTTTTTATATATAACTATCACCTGGAGATTTCCTTTTTGGGTTTGTCACTGTATCGTGTTCTTTGCCTCTTGCAACCTTCCTTCCCTTAGATTTGGACATTTTCTTCTAATGAATTTATTAAAAGTATTTCTATGCCTCTTGCATGTAAATTCTTCTTCCCTGTATGCCTACAGCACTTATGTTTTAACCCTTCCATGGCATCTTAGGATGCTTTCATGTTCAGGTTATACATATACGATAGTTGTTTTTACCTGGGTATGGTGACACTTTAATCCTAATCTATGGCGGTCGGTAGAGGCAGGCAGGTTCCACCCCGCAACTGATGCCAGCACTGGAGACTTTAGTCAAGTTCCAGACCAGCGGGGTGGTACGTGGGAGACCCTGTCCTCAAAAAAAAATAAACCAATACATTTCTCATTGAACATTGCTTGAGTGATCCGTGTCCTCTAATTATGTCTTTATTACCTCTGAATGCTTACCTTCCAGTGGGAATGCATTGTTATACCAATTGAAGCTTTTCCTCTGAATTATTTGACCAAACTGTGTTTTTCTTTTCTTTTTATCATCTGTGTTTTGTTTTTCTTCAGTTTCACGTTGATGGAACAAACGTTCATAAGTTTGTAGTAGACTTCTTATTTCACTCAGCCTTTTTGTTCTCTTGGAAAATATTGGGGTCCTCTTTCAGTTTACCATATCTATCAACAATTTCCTTTTTTGAATTCTACATTTGGAATTTGTCTAAGTTCATTTTGATCAGAGGGTCATTATAGTATTGGGCTAACATAATTTTTGGAGAGAGAAGTTATCTTGTTTATTCATGTTACTTGTATTTTTGTTGGGGAATCTGTCTAGTTGAGAGATTAGTTTATACCTGCTGGCTTTGTTAATTTCTTAAATATTTATTTATTTTTTAAAATTTGTTTGGATTGTAGTGTGCTTCTCTATGGTGGTAGCCTCCATGAACGGCCAGAGCCGAACTTGGATGCCCTGCGAGCTGATTTAAAGTATGTATGTGTAGCTGAGAACCACACTCTCTGGTCTTCTTCTGCAAGAACAATTCTTAGTTTAAATCATCGATCCAAGCCATCAAAGTCTGTTTTTCTTTTAATTCAGTTTTGTCTCTCTTTTCTTTGGTGGACATGTTGAAGTGTTTGGGAGAGACTAGGTTGCAATACAGTTGTGTGATATCTTCCTTTGATAGACTGGCTTTACCGGGTCCAGGGTCTATTTTCAGTGTACATTTGTGGGTTGCGTTCTGCTGAAGCAACAGCTATTAAGTAGCAGATGATTTATAAAACACTTTAAAACTATTTATTAGGGAATAAGTGAACTCTGAAGGTACTATGTATATTAATGTTAGTATGAGAGGAAAGGAAGAAGAGGGCAAGCATTCATAGGTGAGAGGTACTGGTTAAATATGCTATGGTTGTTAAATGGGAAGGGGAGGAGAGGGACAGAGTGGGAGAATAATTGAGACAAATCAAAGAAGCAGTGGAGAGAAATGGAGGAGTATTTGGTTAATGGTTAAACTAAAAAGAGGAGGTTTGTTAAAGATACCCGGAAATCTTAAACCAGGTTTGTCCTCTGAGCTTTGGGAGATATAACACTAAGAGGAATGGGTACTAGGAAAAATAGGAGGGATAGAAAGGGAGAGGGAGAAGAGAAGGTGGAAGGAAAGGAGAAGGAAGAAGAAAGAAAAGGAAAGGAAAACAGCTCAAGAGCAGTGTTAGCTTGCTGTAATGCCTGTAGTATTGCCTTGATAAGGAAGGTTGTAGCTATGGAGGAGAGGTGGGTTGACAAGAAAGAAAATTTGACCACTCTCCTGAGTGCTGATTTCATCTCCTTGTCAAATGCATTGCTTTGTCTCACTGGTCCTGGTTTGGGCTGTACTCTGTTGATTTTTTACTGATCCCTTCATCTCTAATGGGATCTCAGCACACACCCCCCCCTCCCCATTGTGCGTGTCTTGACTCTGCTCTGTAGGCTGTGGAGAGCTGAGGCAAACTCCACCCAGTCCTGGTTGTGGAGGTCCTACAGGATTGTGCGCTGCTGGTGGTGTGTGGTACCCAAAGCATTGTTTAGAGCTTTGGGTTCTCCAGTATCCTGACCTTTCCCTGTTGGGGGCTCTGGCAGCAGTCAGGGGTGAGTGGAGAACTCTTCTATGAAATTCCTACAGGTGCTGCTTTCGTAGGAGCCTTTTGGCCCAGCTTGCCTGGGGTAAAATACTCCTTTGGCAGCTACAGCTGTGTGGGTTGGCAGCAATTTGGGTCTGATCATAGAGAAAGTTCTTGGGTTCAGTGATAGAGGAGGTTCGTCTGACTGCTGATCAAGTCATTTCTGGGACTGGAGCAGTAGATGATGGAGTGAAAAATATTCCTGTTCCTTTATTTCTCAAATTGTAGACACTCATTCCAACCCACAAGTCTAGAGCTTACCTGTGACTATGGTATTATGATGGTGTCAAGATAGAATGATCACAGTGAGGGATTGATTAAAATAGACAGAAAAATAACATAAAAAAATAAAATAGCCAATTACAGGATCCCTATAATTTTCATAAGTCACCATTAAATTAAACCCATTGTAGGCCTGAGGGTCAGACAATCATTAATCGTATACTTTGATGTCTTTAAACTTTTATCTTCTGTGGCAATGGGATAACTAGTTCTTATCCCAAGAATGAAGAGTGAGACAGGAAGAAGCCACTGTCAGTTTTTGACCCTTATATATGGTGTATGTTAACTAAGGTTTTCTTTTCCATAAATAACAGATATTTTTTTTAGCATGTGTGTTTGTCGTGTGTGTGTGTGTCAGTGTCTGTGCATGCTATGCCTGGTGTATGGGGGTCAAATCCTTTGAGACAGAGTCTGCTACTGGACTGAGTTTCATGGTCATGTGGTACTCGGAATGCCACGAGACTACCCAGCAATCTTCGCTTGCTTCTACCTCCCAGTGCTTGGATTCTAAACATGTGCCCCCCTAGCCATGTTAGTGTGCTATGGGGATTGAACTCATGCCCATATGTTTGCAAGGCAAGTAATTTACTGACTAAGCCATTCCCAAGGCTGGTAACTAAAAATTTTAACATAAAGTCATACAAATAAAAAGAAACAAAGTTTCTTTCATCACTTTTATTGGTTGTACTGAGTAAAAATTGCATGCAATAAACTTCACATATTTAAAGCATGAGATGTGATAAGTTTTGATGCCTCTAATCACTCTTTCGTGCCCCCTGCCCTTTTCTCTCATTCACAACCCAGCACAGATTTTCTTTCTGTCACTGTAAATTAGTTTATACGCTAATACTTTATGTAGATGAAACCTTCCTCTCTTTTTTGTGCTGGCTTTCTATGCTCAAATATAATTTATTTTTTCTTTTTAGCAGTGTTGAAGACATATCAGTAGTTCATGTCCACAGAAATCTTGAATCACAGCTTGCTTATCTGTGTCCATGTTTTTGTGACCATTTAAATTGCCTCCAGTTTGCTGCTATTATAAATGGAAGCGATATGAATTCTTAATGTGTGAACTTTTGAATGGAGCAATATAAACTTTTTCTTCTTTATTAAATAAGTGACATGAGTGAGTTACTATATTGTATTATATGGGACATAAACTTTGCCAGCACTTGTAGTAGTGTTTCCTTTTTTATTGTGTGTGTGTGTGTGCGCATGTGTGGGTGTGTGCAGGTGTATATATATATATATATATATATTACATATATAAATCATAGTTCAGAAATTTGATAGGGAATTAATAAGGAGGAGGCAGAGAAGCAGATATTGGAAGTGATATAAATATGGTCAAAATATATTGTATGAAAGCCACAAAAATTCAATAAAATTAATTTTAAAAAGGATTTTGTTTTTCTGATCTAATCTGCTAGTGTATATCTTTTTTCTGATAGGTTAATGAAATAGAAAGAAATATATCTGAGGTTTCAACAATTGTCTTGCATTTTACAAGTAAAAGGACAAAAGCAAGAAAGAAAACTGATGTTTGGTAGTACCAGCTTGTGGGTCTCCTGCTATATTCTCTGTAGTCCTGTGAGCCAAAGGTCTGTTGGGAGATTATGACTGTGGACACTCCTTACTCTTATATATTGTGTCTTGGAAAACAAAATTGGTGAAGTTACTTAAATTTTGAACTCTGCTGGTAAAGTGGTGGGTGAATTGAGACACTTGATATTCAGAGTTATTATTGAAAGATAATTATTTCTCCCTGTAATTTGGGGGATCTTGTCCTGTTTGGGACTTTGTAAGTCTTTTGTCTAATGGCCTAGCATTGTTTATGTTTTCTTCCTGTAGTCTCTTAAATATGTTTACATTTTTCTTCAGACTAAAGTATTCCTTCCCCGGAGAGACAGCCTAGAGGTTAAGAGCACTGACTGCTCTTGCAGAGGACCTGGGTTCGATCTCCAGCACCCACATGGCGGCTGAGAGCTGTCTGTAACTCCAATTCCAGGAGAACTCCAGTTCCAGGGGAATCCGACACCCTCTTCTGACCTCCGTCGCATTGCACGACACGGGTGCACAAACCTGCATGCAGACAATACATTCATACACATAGAAAATAAATAAAAATTAAAAAAAGTATTCCTTCCCGCATCCTCTGTAGGGCTTCTTGATGATCATGGAATCCTTTTGTTTGTTTTGGACATGGAAAGTCCATCTTTCACAGTCAATTATGACAGATGACTTTGCTGGGTATATTAGACTGGGCTGGCACCATGATCTTTCGAATCTGAAAGGCATCAGTCCAAGCCTTTTTGTTTCCATTGTTTGGATTGAAAATTTAACAGTTATTCTTATGGGCCTATATTTATATATGATTTAGCTCATTTCTTTTAAGATGTTTCATATGCTTTCTTTGTCCTGCACATTTAGTGTTTTATATATAATATACCTGGAGAGTTTCTTTTTGGGTTATGTCTGTATGGTGTTCTTTGTGCCTCTTGCACCTTCCTTCCCTTAGATTTGGGACATTTTCTTCTATGAATTTATTAAAAGTATTTTCTATGCCTCTTGCATGAAATTCTTCTTCCTGTATGCCTACAGCACTTATGTTTTAACCCTTCCATGGCATCTTAGGATGCTTTCATGTTCAGGTTATACATATACGATAGTTGTTTTTACCTGGGTATGGTGACACTTTAATCCTATCTATGGGGTGGTAGAGGCAGGCAGGTCTCAGACTGATGCCAGCCTGGAGTACATAGCAAGTTCCAGACCAGCTGGGGTTACTGGGAGACCCTGTCTCAAAAACAAAATAAACCAATACATTTCTCATTGACATTGCTTGAGTGATCCAGTTCCTCTATTATGTCTTTATACCCTGATAGCTTACCTTCCAGTGGATGCATTGTTATATTGAGCTTTTCCTCTGAACTTATTTGACCAACTGTGTTTTTCTTTTCCATCATCATGTGGTTTGAGTTTTCTTCAGTTTCTACGTCCTTATGAAGCCATATTTTCATATGATGAGTTAGCTTCTTTATTTCACTCAGCCTTTTATGTTCTCTTGGAAAATATTGGGGTCCTCTTTCAGTTTACCATATCTATAATCATTCTTTTGAATTCTACATTTGGAATTTTGTCTAAGTCATTTTGATCAGGGGTCATTAGTATGGGCTTAATAATTTTTGGAGGAGAGAAGGTATCTTGTTTATTCATGTTACTTGTATTTTTGTTGGGGAATCTGTCTAGTTGAGATTAGTTTATACCTGCTGGCTTTGTTAATTTCTTAAATATTTATTTACTTTTTAAAATTATGTGCATATGTGCATCTCTCTATGGATAGCCTCTGAGACCAGAGGCCTTGGATTCCCTTGGAGCTGGATTTAAAGGAAGTTGTGAGCTGAGAACCACACTCTGGTCTTCTGCAAGAACAATTCTTATTTTAAATCATCGATCCACCCATCAAAGTCTGTTTTTCTTTTAATTCAGTTTGTCTCTCTTTCTTTGGTGGACATGTTGAAGTGTTTGGGAGAGACTAGGTTGCAATACAGTTGTGTGATATCTTCCTTTGATAGACTGGCTTTACCGGGTCCAGGGTCTATTTTCAGTGTACATTTGTGGGTTGCGTTCTGCTGAAGCAACAGCTATTAAGTAGCAGATGATTTATAAAACACTTTAAAACTATTTATTAGGGAATAAGTGAACTCTGAAGGTACTATGTATATTAATGTTAGTATGAGAGGAAAGGAAGAGAAGAGGCAAGCATTCATGGTGAGAGTACTGTTAAATGCTAGGTTGTTAAATGGGAAGGAGAGGAGAGGGACAGAGTGGGGATAATTGAGACAAAATAAGAAGCAGTGGGATGAGAATGGAGAGTTTGGGTTAATGGTAAACTAAAAAGAGGAGGTAAAGATACCCGGAAATCTTAAACCAGGTTTGCCTCTGAGCTTTGGGAGATATAACACTAAGAGGAATGGGTACTAGGAAAAATAGGGAGGAGAAAGGGAGAGGGGAAGAGAAGGTGGAAGGAGAGAGGGAGAGGAGAAGAAGAAGGAAAGGCAACAAAGTAAGAGACAGTGTTAGCTTGCTGTAATGCCTGTAGTATTGCCTTGATAAGGAAGGTTGTAGCTATGGAGGAGAGGTGGGTTGACAAGAAAGAAAATTTGACCACTCTCCTGAGTGCTGATTTCATCTCCTTGTCAAATGCATTGCTTTGTCTCACTGGTCCTGGTTTGGGCTGTACTCTGTTGATTTTTTACTGATCCCTTCATCTCTAATGGGATCTCAGCACACACCCCCCCCTCCCCATTGTGCGTGTCTTGACTCTGCTCTGTAGGCTGTGGAGAGCTGAGGCAAACTCCACCCAGTCCTGGTTGTGGAGGTCCTACAGGATTGTGCGCTGCTGGTGGTGTGTGGTACCCAAAGCATTGTTTAGAGCTTTGGGTTCTCCAGTATCCTGACCTTTCCCTGTTGGGGGCTCTGGCAGCAGTCAGGGGTGAGTGGAGAACTCTTCTATGAAATTCCTACAGGTGCTGCTTTCGTAGGAGCCTTTTGGCCCAGCTTGCCTGGGGTAAAATACTCCTTTGGCAGCTACAGCTGTGTGGGTTGGCAGCAATTTGGGTCTGATCATAGAGAAAGTTCTTGGGTTCAGTGATAGAGGAGGTTCGTCTGACTGCTGATCAAGTCATTTCTGGGACTGGAGCAGTAGATGATGGAGTGAAAAATATTCCTGTTCCTTTATTTCTCAAATTGTAGACACTCATTCCAACCCACAAGTCTAGAGCTTACCTGTGACTATGGTATTATGATGGTGTCAAGATAGAATGATCACAGTGAGGGATGATTAAAATAACAGAAAAATAACATGAAAAATAAAATAGCAATTACAGGATCCTATAATTTTCATAAGTACATTAAATTAAACCCCATTGTAGGCCTGAGGGTCAGACCAATCATTAATTATACTTGATGTCTTTAAACTTTATCTTCTGTGGCAATGGGATAACTAGTTCTTATCCCAAGAATGAAGAGTGAGACAGGAAGAAGCCACTGTCAGTTTTTGACCCTTATATATGGTGTATGTTAACTAAGGTTTTCTTTTCCATAATAACAGATAGTTTTTTTAATGCATGTGTGTGTTTGTGTGTGTGCTTGTGTGTCAGTGTCTGTGCATGCATGCCTGTGTATGGGGGTCAAAATCCTTTGAGACAGAGTCTGTAGCTGGACTGGAGTTTCATAGTCATGTTAGACTGGATGCCACTGAGACCCAGGAATCTTCCTGCTTCTGCCTCCCAGTGCTTGGATTCTAAACATGTGCCCCCCTAGCCATGTTAGTGTGCTATGGGGATTGAACTCATGCCCTCATGTTTGCAAGGCAAGTAATTTACTGACTAAGCCATTCCCCCAAGGCTGGTAACTAAAAATTTTAACATAAAGTCATACAAATAAAAAAGAAACAAAAGTTTTCTTTCTATCACTTTTATTGGTTGTACTGAGTAAAAATTGCATGCAATAAACTTCACATATTTAAAGCATGAGATGTGATAAGTTTTGATGCCTCTAATCACTCTTTCGTGCCCCCTGCCCTTTTCTCTCATTCACAACCCAGCACAGATTTTCTTTCTGTCACTGTAAATTAGTTTATACGCTAATACTTTATGTAGATGAAACCTTCCTCTTTTTTTGTTCTGGCTTTCTATGCTCAAATATAATTTATTTTTTTTTTTAGCATGTTGAAGACATATCAGTAGTTCATGTCCACAGAAATCTTGAATCACAGCTTGCTTATCTGTGTCCATGTTTTTGTGACCATTTAAATTGCCTCCAGTTTGCTGCTATTATAAATGAAGCTGATATGAATTCTTAATGTGTGAACTTTTGAATGGACATATAAACTTATTTCTCTTTATTAAATAAGTGGAATGAGTGAGTTATATATTGTATATATGGGACATAAGACCTTTGCCAGACTTGTAGTATGTTTCCTTTTTCTATTTGTGTGTGTGTGTGTGCGCATGTGTGTGTGTGTGCAGGTGGATATTTTTGTGTTTGTGCACTCATGGGTATACTTGCTTGTAGAAGCCTGAGGTTGAGGTTGAGAATCATCTTCTATCGCTCTTCTGCCTTATAGGTTGAGTTTGAGACTCACATTCAAACTCATGGGCTGCTGATAATGCCAGTCTTGTAACCATCTGGCTTTGGGATCCCTGTATTCACTTTCCACAGGTGGAATTATAGTAAAGGGACCATGTCCAGCTGGCAAGGCACAACTCTACCCACTGGGTGACCACCCCAACCCCAAAAGCATGGTTTTCAAAAATGTTTTCTCATTTTATGGTTTGTCATTTTATTGTCTTGAGACTATTTTATAAAAAAGGATTTTTTAGATTTGTTGAAGTCCAATTTGTTGATACTTTCACTTAGAAATTGTGATTTTTGTGTGTGTATGTGTGTGTGTGTGTGTGTGTGTTCATTTAAAGAAATCTTTGCCTAACTCAAGGCTGCAAACAATTTCTAATAAGTTTTCTTTTCAGGAATTTTTCATGTATTTTACATTTACATTTATTGTTTTAAATTTTAATAACTTTATTATTATTATTTTTTTTTGGTCATTTTGAGACAGGGTCTCCCTGTAGCCCCAGCTGTCCTGGAACTTGCTCTGTAGACCAGGCTGGCCTTGAACTCACAAAGATCCGCCTGCCTCTGCCTCCCAAGTGCTAGGATTAAAGCTTTATTTTTTAAAGATTACAGTTTACGCTTAGACTTTTATGTTAAAATTTTGAGTTAATTTTTATATATGGTCCAAAGTTTTATTTGAAATGCACTTTTCTTTCTTCCTTTTGTATATTAATACGTAGTTCTGGCAGCATTACTGTAAAGACTTTTATCTACTCTTTGAATTATCTTTTCAAAACTTTTTTAAAAGTTATATTTTCATATTTGCCTTTCATTGGACTGTCCATTAGGTTTTATTGCCCTGTTTTTCTAACTCCATAAAGTCTATTTTCTTTTTTCTTTATTTTGGAAATAATAGTTTAAATTTTAAAGATTTTCATGCATTTTCACCATGCATTTTATTGTGTCAGCTGTCCCTCAAAGCCTTTGCTATAGTAGCTTTATAATAAGCTTTGAAATCAGCATTGTATCTTCAGTGATTAAGTTTTTCCTCAAAGCTGAATGGCTATTCTAGGCCTTTTGTATTTCTGTAAATTTTAAGGTTAATTTTAAAATTTCCACAAAGAAAGAAAAACTTACTGTCATTTTGACAAGGATTTCCTTCTCTGTGTAACACAGAACTGAGATCTTAACAACAGGGAGTTTTAGACTCTTGAAATATATATATTCTTACTTAAAGATTCTTTTTTTTTTTTTGTCTTTTTTGAGATATAGTCTCCCTGTAGCCCCAGCTGTCCTGGAACTCACTATGTAGACCAGGCTGGCCCTGAACTCATAGAGATCCACCTGTCTCTTCCTCCCAAGTGCTGGGATTAAAGCTGTGCACCACCATGCCTGGCTTAAAGATTCTTAAATATCTCTCAGTAATATGTTACAGTTTCATTGTTCCAGTTTTATAAATATTTAGTAGAAATTTCTCTAAGCATTCTAAAGTTCCTGCTAAATTCTAAAATAGTTTTCCAAGAAATGGATTTCGGGGGGGTCCCAGGTGAGGCGATACCTCATGTTAGCAAAATGCTTGCCCTAAAACATAAGTAACCAAATTTAAGTTTCAGCACCCACATTAAAACGGAACATGGTGGTACATGATTATAATCCAAGTTCTGGGGAGAGGGAGACAGGATGATCCTGGGGCTTTCTGGCCTGCTAGTGTAACCTAATCTATGAGTCCCAGTTATCAGTGCAAGACTCTGCCTCAAAAGGCAAGGGGCATCTGTGTATGAACAACACCTGAGGTTATCCTCTGTCTTCCACATGCATGTGCACACATGCATGCAGAACCCACACATGTGCACCCACTTATACATAT
>VZQC01012370.1:1369205-1432664 GCA_009823505.1 Rhizomys pruinosus
TTCATTGACCCAAGTATTGTAAAGACTCTGAATTCGTCCATCAAGTTCATGCTTAATTTATCGTTAAGGATTAATTACTACATTCTCCCCCAAATCCCCAAATTCATGTACTGAAATCTAATTTTCAATGGCTTAGTATTTAGAGATGAGGGTGTTGGGAATTAATTATGTCATGAGGATGTAATTCTTATATGAAATGATTGTCCTTCTGAGAAGAAGCCAGAGAACTAGACATCAGCCTCTAAAAAATTCTATTGTTACTGGGCGTGGTGGCACACGCCTTTAATCCTAGCACATGGGAGGTAGAGGCAGGCAGATCTCTGTGAGTTCAAGGTCAGCCTGGTCTACAAAGTGAGTTCCAGGACAGCCAGGGCTACAGGGAGACCCTGTCTCAAAAAGACAAAAAAATATTCTATTGTTGATAAGCCACCTAATCCAAGGAACTTGGTTGAAAGAAGCTTAAATGACTAAAATCTTGGTTAGGTACCAACTCCAGCTCTATCCCAGGAATGAAAAGAGAATGGGATGTCTGTAGAGAAAGGTCAGTGTCCTATCTATTGCTTTGGTTTCCAGAAATTTTCTCCAGATAATCATTCTCTAGGCTCAAATAAAATTTGGACAAGTGTTTACACAGATGCTTTGCCTGTCCTCAGGGTAGACTGAATCCTGAACACCTTCTCTCAGACTTCCAGCCTGGCTAACAGTGCCTTTATTTTCTTAAGGGTCAACAAAATTATGTATTTATTAATTTTTTGTTTTACTGTAGATATCTCATGATTTAATATATGAAAACAGCTCTCAGTCAGATTGAAGAATTTGGTTATTTTGTTTCATCTGGACTCAAGCCACTTATCTGCTACATGGGACTTTTTATGGGCCTAAATATGTGTTAGAATTGTTTTTTTCAAATCTATGTTTTCTATTCTTTTTTTTTTCTTATTTAATTTTTTATTCGACCAGTAAGCACATATAAGTAATAAACATAAGTAGTGTCCATATAAATCTAATTAGTTAACATCTGAGTTTAGTTTTTGTACAACCCAGTGTCCCCAAGTCCAGGTGAAGAGAATTGCTTACACGAACATGTTGATCAAATAAAAAGAAAAGAAAAAAATTCCAGTCCATTTTTGCTGTGATCTCCCAATTCATCACCTCTCCTTGGGCCCTTACAATCTGACATGCCAACCTCTTCCCTGAGAGTCCCTGGGCTTTGGAGAGGAGGGTGAGAGAGAGTGAGTGATAGAAGATCCAGTTTTTTTTTTTTTTTCCTTTTTTCTCTGAGGTAACACGTCAAACTCTTGGGACTGTCCAAGTTCTGTTTGCAATGGACTGGTAGGTTGTTTAGCAGTCTCCTTTGAATTCTAGTAATAAAGCACACATAGTAACAAATGTTAAAGATTATAACATTAATTTGTGGGTACAGACACATATGTTTGGATAATATCTTGGTTGGGACTCTTTGACAATGGGATGCTAATAGCTTTCTAATGTGGTCAATGCAGTCTACTGCCATTTAGAGGCACCAAGTCTACAGTGTCAGCCATGTGTCATACCCCACCAGAGAGTGGGCCACAGATTGAATTGCGATTTTGTTTTACTTTCCAGGTGTACATTTATCAGGCTGCCACTATTGCATTACATCTTCTTTGCCATGTAAAAGTGTAGCACAAGAAGTCTGTAGTAAAGGTTCAGAGACCCCTTCTTTCCAGTGTTTTACTCTCTGACACCCTGAAGATCAGCTGTTGATTTGCAGGGCATGGTCTCAGTATATATATTTTTTCATGCTCAAATCACACCGTATCTTCAGAAATAATGTCTTACTCTCCATTTCTTCTGTGCACCCAAAGTTACAGGCACATGTCCCTTGTTTGGGGGGCTTATAAATCCTCCCTGGCCAATAGCTCCTGGTAGGGCAGCCCAGAGCTGGCACTGAAGCCTTTATCTACCAATGCATTTTATTTAACTTTAGGGAAAAATTGTATCCTAGAGGGAGGAAGTATATTCCTTCTCCGTCTGTTTTTGTAATTGTCACTACAATCAGAGCAGCCTCTCTTGATTTCCAGATGCCTAAATCTTGATTTACAGTTTTCCAGAAGGCAAGAATTATATCACATACCTATAAACAGAAACCCAGCTGAAGGGGTTTATCACATCCTTTTAGACTATCTCCCTCTGGACTGCATACTGCTGGTTCAAGGAGGTAGAACCCAGCTTTTCCTGAGCCAACAGTGCCTTTTCTCTGGAATTCTTGAAGCCCAATGCTAGCTAATCTTAGTGAGATCTTCCCTATGCTAACTTTACTGAGCTCTCTCAAGAGAAGAGCTGTTACATACAAATCTTTCCTAGAGTAGTTCCCTTACAAAGTGAGAGATTTTTTTTTCTGATATTTGGCTGCTTTTTTCATACTTTACATTTTTGTGCAGAGATTTTAAGTATCACCTATACATGAGTTAGTTCAAGATAAGTGACTTTACCATTAGCAGAATTTCTTCTTTCTCCTTAAACCTTTCCATCTTCTTTGAGACAGGATCTCTGGTTCACTGCTACATGCACCAAGCTGGCTGGCATGCTAGCTCCAGGGATTCTTCTATCTCCAGTTCCCAATTTGCCATAAAGTGCTGGGATTACAGACACATGCTGCCGCTTGCTCCTGGCTTTCCTTGGGTCTTCAATCCAGCATGGAAACTTTACCCACTTTACTATCTCCTCAGCACAGGAGAGAATTCAATAAAGAGTTAATATCTAAATGTAGGGAACTCCACAACTTACTACTAAAAGATAATAACTCAATTAAAAATATCCAAAGGAATTGAATAGGGTTGAAGAAAACTTGCCAACAGGCATATGGAAAGGGAAATGCAAAAATACAAAGTATAATTAAGTAACAATTTAAACTTTTATGATTATTGTTTTTTATTTTTTAATTATTTATTTTTTATAAAAACACAAATGTCTGCCAGGCATGGTGGCACATACCTTTAATCCTAGCACTTGAGAGGCAGAGGCAGGCAGATATCTGTGACACTGAGGTCAGCCTGGCCTACATAGTGATTCCCTGAATATCTGGGGGCTCTATGGAGACAGCGTCTCAAAAATAAATAAATACGTACATAAATAACACAAGTGTCAGCCAAGTTCAGAGAAACTGATAAACTTTAGCACTGTTTCTTTGAATGGTAATTGCTGTAGCTGCTATTGGTTCTTTTAAAATGAATATGGAGGGTCCTCTGAACAGCTTTTTAAAAACCCAAACAAGAAAGGAACTACTCTATGATCCATCAATTCCATTTCCCTTTTATGTTCTTTAAAAAAATACCTTTACTATTTTTATTTATGTGTATGAGTATATTGCCTCTATGTATGTAAGTGCACCTGTGTCCTGCAATATCCGTGGGATCAGATTCCCTGTAACTGGAGTTATGGATGGTTGTTAGCCATGATGTTGGGTCTGGGAAGCAAACCTGGGTCCTCTTCAAGGGCAACCAGTGCTGTTAATTAATTGCTGAGGCATCTTCAGCCCAAGTAATTCCAGTTCTCTGTATTCACCCACAAGAATTAAAATCATGATCTTGAAGTGGTATCTACAACTCTATGATCACTGGAGCAATGGAAAATCTTAAATAGTCACCAAAGAATTAACTGGTAAAGACAATGTGTTATGTATGTCCCAATGACATATTATTTGTCCTCCAAGAAAGAAGGAAAGCTTGCCATGTGCTACATGGAGTTAAACCTGGAGCATAGTATGTTCATTGGAATAAGCCAGCCCTGGAGAAATTCTACCTGTTTACATGAGGTGTCTAAAATAGTCAAATTCATAGAAGCAGTGAACAGAATGGAGGATAGGGTAGAATGTGAAATAAGAGGAAGGTTGCTGCTCAGTAGGTAGAGTGTTGGTCATGTAAGATGAATACTTTCTAGAGAAATCTACCACACTGCATCTAAACATATATATGTACATATGTATGTACATACACACACACATGAACATCTATATCTATCTTTATACATATATATGAGCATCTGAATAAATGTGCATATGTGTATAGTGAGAGATACATGCAGAGAGAGAGAGAGACAGAGAGTCATATTCAAAACCTCATAACTAGCCTTTCATTTTCTTTTATGGGTTCTGCCCTTTTCCCTGTATTAATCTGCCCCTGATACATTAAACACTGTTACACTGGATATGACACAAGGAGCAGAGCAGGTTTGTGGTTATGAGAACTCTGATTACATTTGTTTTTGAGGAGATAGACTCTGAATAGAATAAGCAAATATGCATTTTCAGGCAAGATTTCACATAATTTTGTGGTCCACATAAGGAATTTTTTTTGGTCTTTTCGAGACAGGGTCTCCCTGTAGCCCCAGCTGTCTTGGAACTCGCTCTGTAGACCAGGCTGGCCTTGAACTCACAAAGATCCACCTGCCTCTGCCTCCCAAGTGCTATGATTAAAGGTGTGTGCCACCACGCCCGGACCACATAAGGATTTAAAAAAAAATAATGGTGCCTAGGGCTTATGGAGATGGTTGGAGACAAGGTCATTATTGACTATGCTGGCTCCGCAACCTACATCTTGCTACAGGTTCTTGTTTTCCTGCAAAGCAGTCTTGCTTCAGAATGAACCTGAGTATAGTAGGGGGAAAGTAAATGATATAAGGAATGAACAAAGTCCTTCTTTGTGTGTAGTTCTCAGCTCAAGGTCTGTATTCATGGCCTGATACTCGTTCAAGTCTCTGTTATATCACCTGATGAGTCACAAGCTCCAAAGTTGCTCTCTTTAAATTAGATATGGCTGAACATGGAACTGAATTCTCAAAAAAATTATATAATACTGTTGCCTGAAATTTTGGGGAGTCACAACAGAGTTAGTACATGATACTACTGGCGAAATCAAGATCCCTTTTTGGGGTTCTTAGTCTTATAAATAAAATAATTTACGAATGGATTGAGAAGGAAGCTTGAGAACAATTTTATTAGAGTTTAATGAAAAATCCCAGGCAGGCAAGCTGTAAATTTCAGCAATTGTCCAGAGGAGGGAAATGGAGCAGGGAAAGAGAAAAGGCCACACCATTTGAACTAAGCTGCCTGGAAGTCAGTAACATGTTGGATAAACAGCCACATGGGAGGGAGGGAAGCTTTAGAGAAAAACTTAAAAGCCTAAAGTACCAGAGAAAGCACACTTAGTCTCTGTTCAGCATTCCAAAGAGAGACACAAAAAGAGAAGAAAATGGAAAACTTATTCCTTTCTCAGCAGAAAGGCAAGCAGAACAATGGAACCTCGTTTACAGCAGAGCTCCATGGCCAGTAGAACCCCATGGCCAGAACCACCTGGCCAGTAGAACCCCATGGCCAGAACCACCTGGCCAGTAGAACCCCATGGCCAGAACCACCTGGCCAGTAGAACTCCATGGCCAGAACCACCTGGCCAGTAGAACCCCATGGTCAACAGGACCTCTTGGTAAAAGGATCTCATAGCAGATCTGGAGTAACTCCAGTGAGATGCAGGAATTCTAGAAGGAAAAGTGCAGTATGTCATTAAATGGATAATTATCACTTCTGACTCTTTAGCATCTCTTAAGATGAATCTGTTTTCCTAAGGTGGTCTTGACTTTCTGAGGGGTCGTCCCTTAGCCAGGTCATTGACCTGTCCAACTGGAATGTTAGGTCTCCACAAAGACTAGGGATTTCATTCTCTTTAGAAGAAGAAATAGTTTTCCTTTAATGGGCCTTTACTGCTACTGTGACATTTTCTAGTAACCAAAGGAAAAACAAGGGCTAGAGAAATGGGTCAGCATGTAAAATGTTTGCTGGGGTTTGGAATCCCAGAACCCAGTAAAGGCCAGGCTGGCATGACAGTCACCTGCAAGTCCAGTGTGGGAGGCAGACAATGGGAATCCCTGGATGGAGCTGCTAGCCAAACTAGATGAACAGTGAGCTCTGAGTTCAAGAGACTCTCAAGACACTGAACATTAGCTTATCCAGACCCATGTGCCTACACATGCAAGTGCGAGTGCACACACACACACACACACACACACACACAAACAAACACACACAGTTATACCCAAAAGATTTATAAAAGAAAAGAATGAATGAAAGGGGACGTATGCTACCATGAAACAGTTTCTGAGGATCTATTATTCTGAGACATAATGCACCTTAATTTAGGTTTTAAATTCCTTATCCTACACTCGAAGACAAAAAAAATCTTAGTAAATAGGTGCTCAGAGCTTAAGATGAACACAATCCTTACAGACTCATCTTTAGTTTTACTGTTGTTTACTTTTTTCTTTTTGTTTTTAAACCCATTCTCCAAGGTCCTATTTGTTTCAGTATTTTGTTTCTGCTTTATCTCAAAATGTAAGTAATTTAGTAGTATCAGTAAGAATGAAGGTGGAGCTTAAAATAGAGGACACAACCTTATGGTATGATGATGTCAGATATTATTTATTGAGGTTTTATGTATTTCTTACAAGATTTCTTCATCAAATTTAGAGCCATTCCCCTTTCCTTGCTCTCCACCTCACCAGAGCTCATGCATTCTGTCATATGCATCTTTCAACTTTTTCTCAGTCTGTTTTGAATTTTGGGGTGCAGAAGTTTACTGTTGTCAGATATTTTACATAGGAGTTTTCTGTCACTCTGTAAAGTCACAAGGGCAACTACCAGTGAATTCTGGTGCTTTGTTTTCTCTCAGAGTTAATTGGTAGTATGGTTTCCCCATTCATGTCTGAAACATTAGTATAGATTCAGGGTACTATAAATTAACTTGAAAATGCATATTTTCTTTATAAATTTTTATATTTAGAAGCTGGGAGACAGCTTTTCATTGTGGTAGGAGAAATTTGGCGGTAGAAAAAGAAAGGAATAAAAGGTGATGACATTTTACAAATGAAATCAGCTCTCTGTTGAGGCTGACAGTATATACTTTTCACCTTATTTAAATAATTCTCATTGGTAGATTCATATCCCATTCTTTTGAGTGTTAATGTGGATCTCCAGAGATGGCTCTTAATGAAATTGCAAGATGTTTTTATGAGGGGACTACATTGAAACATTGTTGTAGTGAATATGATAGATTTTTTTTTTTTTACTAAATTCTAGAAAGTCCAATTTAAGGTACAAATGGCTGAATCTCTCAAAAAATAGATCAGATCATTTCAATGAATGACTGGCTGACACTTCAAGGGATGTATCATGTAGAACTCTCACACAGGCCCTGAACTACATTTTGGAATTAAACATGCAGATTACTCCTAAACAAAGCTACTTAACTTCCAGCAATTTGAAGAAAACCAAATACACAAGTATACCAAATGTTTGGCCAGATAGTCAATACATATGAAACTGGAAATCTTAAGTTTATACTTAAAGTTGTTGAGAAGCTGAGATGGTCCCTACTAGGGTATTTGTTATTGGAGGAAGCAGGGTAGAGATGGAAATCTCACTAGAGTGATAGTAACACTAAGAAATGTCACTAAGGCTGCACAAGAGGTGTTCCACTTTTTTGCGTATGGTAGATAATTGTTATGGGAACTAATTTATGCAGAATATAAAGCTGGGGAAATAAACTCTAACTGTGACCTAAGAGAGAGAGACTTGGGGAACTGAATCTTGAAGGGTTCCAAAAAATTTTAGTAGATTGAAAAATTTGAAATGAGGACAACATGGAATACATAGCTCCCCCTTCTCCTACTTCAGTTCCTGTGACAATGTCCATAGCGTTACACTACAGAAACATTTGAATAATTTGAGAAAAAGAAAAACAATGCCTTATAACAGATTCAGAATATTTAAGGTGATTCATGAACATACAGCACACACACACACACACACACACACACACACACACACACGTCCCAAAGAGAGCATTATACTATTCACATCCATTTAGAGACATTCTCAAAATCAGCAGCAGCCTATTTTTAAGCATTTCATTTGTCAGCTTTTTGTTATTAAAAAAAAAAACTGTCCAATTTGCTTAAAATGCCTCAGGGAGAGCATGATCACATTCATTGATGATGGCAACACTGAGCAAAAATGGACAGGGCCAGAACTATCAGGGCCCATTAAAATGAACCCACGGATCCAGATCACTCTGCCGTAACATGTACAGGACTTAGTGAAGTAAAACGAGGAGTGGTTCAGAATAAACGGTGGTGGCCATGTTCTTGCGCCATGAAACCAAAGCTGTGCAGGGACCATGCAAAAATTTCTACAGTGGGAAGCATTTCTGAATGCCCATGTTTGCTCCCTGTGCTATTTTTACCTTACAACATTTTCCCTCTAGGATCTCACAGGGAAGGAATGCAGCTTTAATTGTCACATGAAGATGTTTCTTCAAACATATGTAGGTCTGGATGCTTTGAAGTGTTCATCCTGAGAGTAAGCACAACTGTAGTTAGATGATATATTAGGGAGAGGAGGAGGCAGAGGAGAGGATATAGGGTCTCTCAAAATATTCTCTATTAGCACATAAATAAGCATTTATTACACTATCCAGATATTTAAGCATGGGGAATTCCTCAGTAAGGCAGCCACAGGATGACGTAGTAAACAGGGACCCAGAGCAGAGTTTGATGTGCTGTGGACCTGAGGAGCCAAGTCCAAGAAAATCCAGAGTTTTTACATTAAAATTCCATCTCACATAAGTGAGTTGTTATGTCAAAGCAAGGGTGGGCTTTCTTTGGTTGTCTGAGATCAGAGTAATTAACTGAGGAAGGCAAGGCAACAGAATCTTGCAGGAGGCTAGCACGCAGGCCCTAAATGTTACCTTGAGGCCTTCTTGAAGATTCCCAGTCCATCATGGTGGATATTTTCATTTTATTCTTGAACTAAGAACTCAGAATCACTGAGGATGCAGCCCTGATACAAGAGTGCAGTGATGATTTATGGAGGTCTGAATAAAGAGAAGGTGGTGCATCAACATGAAACCTCAGTTGATGAAGCTATAAGGGAGAAGATCCAATTCAGAAAAGAACATCTGAAAGAACCTGTTAAAACTTTCCAACATACAATGCTAGAACAAATAGATATTCATAGGCATGGAAAAATGAAGAGAGGAGGGAAGGAAGGAAGAAAGAAAGAAGGAAGGAAGGAAGAAAAGAGGGCAAGAAGAAAGGGTGAGAAGGAAGAAAGGCAAGGAGGGAAGGAAAGAACTTGACTTAAATTTACACCTTAGGGAACTTATTGCATCTCACTTAGCTGGTGACTTGGCTCAGTGGGTAAAGGCACTTGCAGTCAAGTCTGGCTACCTGGATTGTGTCCTTGGAAGGAGAAAACCAATTCCTGCCAGTATTCCTCTGACCACTACTTGCTTGCTGTGGCAATAGCACAATATCCAAAACCCTCAGAAATACCCACACAAATGATAAATGTAAAAAGTATACTAGTTGTTGGCATTTGACAGCTGCTAGGAGAGGAAGAGTCAGGTTTTTTAAGGGTTTGACCCCTGGTATGTCAACAGTGCTGCAGGACAGGTTCCGCACTTGAGTATTTGGACAACACAAATTTTACTTGATAGAAAAATAAAGAAGAGGAACTTGGGTTGGCAAGGATGTGGAGGTGGATCTGGGAGGAGTTGAAGGAAGGGCAAATATAATTAAAATACATTGTATGAAATCTCAAAGAATTAATACAATATTTAAAAAAAACAAAAGAGCTTAATTCAAAATGAATCAGAAACCTAAACACATCATGGATTAATTTAACATAAAACATCCTGAAAAAAATAAAACAGGTTAAAATCATTGTGCTCTAAGTCTCAGCAAAGAACTCTTAGGCTTGGCATCAAAAGCAGAATCCATAAGAGAATACGTTGATAGATTTTCAACAATTAAAAAAAGAATTATGTAAATGACTCTGTTAACAGGCTGAAAAAAACAAACTACTAGTGCAGAGGAAACATTTACAAATCACATGTCCAACAAAGAACTATAATATTTAGATTCTATAAATAACTCAAAACTCAACAGTGAAGAAAGGAAAACAATCCACTACAATATGAACAAAATATAGGAGCAGATATTTTATTGAAGTCTATATATACATAGCAAATAAGCACCTAAAAGGATGTTCAGCCATTTTAGCCATTAAGGAGTTATACATTCACACCCAGATGAGACAGACCTGCATACCTGTTACAACAGCTAGATTTTAGCTATAAATAGATTTATTTAAAGTCTAGGTGTCAACACCAATGTTGGTATTGATGTAGAGAAAGTCGATGAGTGATTCACTCAGAAATACAGTTCAATTGTTCCTTTATAAACTAAGCATGCTTAAAAAAATAAAACTGAGCATGCAAGTACCACATGACCCAGAAAGTATACTCATGGGAAACTGTCCCAGAGAAATGAAAGTTTCTGTTTATGCCTGTGCATGAATGCTTATAGCTGTTTTATTTGTGATGGTTAAAATGTGGACATAACTTAGATTTCCTTCACCAAATGAATAAATAAATTTTGGTACATGTATATAATGGACTTTATATTGGACATGAAAAGGAGCAATTTCTTAGTAAATCAGCTAACTTAGATGAACCTACAGGGTTCATCATTTGTGCTTTGTGGAAAATAAAACACTGAAAGTTCAAAAGATTGTGTACTATTATAATTTTGTTTATATAGCATTTTATAAATGATAAGATTATACAAATGGAAATCAGACCAGTGGTTGCTAAGGTCCAAGGACAAGTGTTAGGTGAGGGAAAACAGGAAGATGAGTTGGCTATAAAAATCAACAAAAAGGAGCTTTGTGGTGCTAAAAATGTTCCATGATGTTATTATGTCAATGTTATTAGCAGAGTTTTGATGCTTAAAAAGTCACTTTCATTAGGGGAAGGTAGGCAAAGGGTACAGGGATCTCTGTATTTCTAAACACTGCATAGGAGATTACAATTATCAAAAAATTACAGTTTCAATTAAAAATTGCCAATAATGGATAATAATTTAAAAATCCAATATATCATCTCTTCTTAAAGTTCAAACCACACAAATGCTTGCTAGATTCTTGAGATCTAGAGATGATTAGGGCTGAAGAAGTGCTTGGACTTGATTTTCTACCTATGGAATGATTTTGGAGTGTTTCAAGAAAAGAAATAGTATACTCAGATATGCATTTATGAAAAGTCCTAACTTCCTAATTACCTGTGATGTGTATTGGTATAGGGGGTTGTTGGAAGACATGTAGGGAGACTGGGCAGAACAAGACAGGACAGAAGGTCAGTGGAATCAACAGATGGGATAATTGCTTGATTTGATATGGGGCTTGGGCAAGGAACAATATACATAAAAAAATTTGTCCAAGGGTCTTCATTCACTGGAAGCTATGACAGATCTCAGTGGTCAGCAGCTGTAAAGACTCAAGGGCTGCTGGAAGAAGAGCCCAACCATGTTACTAAGTGCTGCATCATCTTTCTATGGGGGAGACTATGGCCCAAAATTCTGAAGCCACCAGTCTCACACAAAAAATCTTATTTTCCTTTATTTATTTATTTATTTATTTATTTATTTATTTATTTATTTTTATTTTTTTTAATTTTCCTAACTCTATTATCAAAAAATTCCTAGAAGAAATACATTTCCCATTGGAAAGAGAGTGACAGACTCTACTTAGCAACAGTCTCTATTACTACATCCAGTACTTTCTTGTGTTTGGAGAAAGGAAAGGATACATCACATTCATTGTTGGATAACATTCCACCCCAAAGCAGAGGTCTAGGGAAGATGTGTTGTGGAACTGAAGCCCTGACTCACTCAGGCTCTGCCTAGACCTAGGGGGCTTTTTACAGTCTCTCTTATGGTCTTCCAGTGGGAGACAGTTACTAGACATGCTAAACAGAAAGGTTTAAGAATAAAAAAAAAAGCTGCAAGCCTTTCTAGTTTCCCTGCTCAAGAAGTTTCTGAGAATCTGTAGATTATCTTCTGGAACTTTCCCATTGGAGAAGGCAAGAATTTTGACTATCTTAATCATGTTTCTAGTCTTCTTTAAATAACATTGCTTGCTGGAAAAGAAAGACTCAGGCTGAAAATTGCTCCTTTTTAGAAGCAGTCACAGTACATGAAAAATTCCAGAAAAGCAGGTCTGCCAAGGTTTCAGTTCCCCTTAGCAGCTGGTCTCCTGGGCATTTCGCTCTACTGCACATGAGCTTGAGGCAGTTTACTTCCTGCCACTACGTGAGGGCTGGTAAGGATGGGGGTGTTTGCAAAGAGCAATTGTGCACATCCATAGCCTGCTTCTATTAGTACCTTTGTGGGACTAGAGCAACAGTACCATAAAAAACGCCACCCAAGTTGTCATATGAACAGTTCCTCTTCCCAGAAGAGAGCAGAGGGAGTAATTAAATTTTTTGGATGCCTGTCTTGTTTAAAGGTTGAGACATTTTTTTCCTTCCGTAAACACTGAATTACCCAGTTGCATTTATTTAACAAAACAGAAGACCCTGCGTGAGCTTTCACATAAGCTTTTTTCCCTTTCTGTACAACTGTGTCTTACTATTTTTTGAGCCACTCAAGGGACCTCATTGAGCCCTGGAAGATACTTCCTGATGATAAGAGCTGTGCTAAGTTTGGCCATCAGAAATGGAGCTCTTTCTAGGGATGTGCTATTTTTGTTTGCATGTCTGCTTGACTAGGTAGACCCTGATAAGAGATTAAATCTGGCCAGGGGGTTGATAGCTGAAGCTTGTGTGTGTGCATGGCTGGGGGTGGTGGTGGTTGCATATGGAAGGGACAGGGGTAGAGAGCAAAGCCTGACTAGGATTGATTCCCAAGGTAATAATAAAGGTCTGGAAACTTGCCCAAACTAATCATTGTGGCATTATCAGCAGTAGAGAAGCACCAAAACTAATGAAATGTGATCTTAAAGAAAACCCAAATCTAGCCATTCCTAGAGAGCACAGACCAGTTTGAGCTAGAGACATGGTTTGAAGTAGGGGTGTTTGAATAGAAGCAGTAATTGGATAATGTCAGTTCCTTACCTACTGCCCAAAGACCATGTGAAGGAGAACTGAGCTAGCTACTAGGGTCCTGACCAACATGCCAGACTCCTGGTTGTTGATATCACTTCTAGTATATAAAGAAAAGCCAGAATGCACAGTTCAGCCCATCTGTGCATTGGCAGATGGGATGGGAGTTGCCCAAGTGAAGAGCATGGTATGATTTAAGGTGAGATCTGAATGAAATTATACTTAGGATTGTTCAAATACAATTACATTAATATGATGATCTTACATTTTTAACTGAATGAAGAGTTTCTGACTTGATTTTATTGTTTAAAAATCGTGATCATTAATGGCTATTCTGAATAAAATTGCCTTTGGCTGACTTAAACATCAGTAGAAGATTAAAAAATAATGTTATTGTACGTTAAGCCCCAAATCAATATTCCTACAAAACTGGACACGTCTCATTTTTTTCTTCTTTTTTCTAAACTGGCTTATTTTTGACCATGCAGTAAGCCAAAAGTAAACCAAATTACAAATCGGTTCTGACAAATCTTAGCTTAAACCTCTAGAAAACTCTCTATTCTCTTTGAACTATTGGATAAAGTTCTTTTTTTCCACATAAAATCAAAGATAATGATGCCTTGTAAATCTCTTATTAAGAGTCTTACAAAGTATCCAATACAGTGCTCAGCCTATGGGAGACTCTCAGCAAATGTTTACTACATAATTAGATACCATATATATCTATATATATGCACATATGTAGATCACATGGTCCTTTTAGGTATATATCTTCAATGTCTAAAGAACAAAATAGGAAGAGAGAACATTCTGGGTGAACCCAACAAAGAGAAAAGACAGAGAAAACAGTAGGGGTGAGAAAATGATTTGTTTTCAGGGCATTTATATTGATCAGTAAAAAGAGAAGAAAAAAGTTAGGCCATAGAAATCCCCAGATGTCAAGAGTTTGGACTAATTTCTTAAGTTGTTAGAATTTGGTTATATTTTTCTGTTCTAGAGCTTGGCTAGTAAATATTTTTAGTTTTCTGGGTCATGCGCTCTGCATCATAAATACTCATATCTCACCTGATAGCATATAAGCAACAATAGGCAATGCTAAACTAATATACATGGCTGTGTTACAGTAAGACTTTGTATATTAATCCATACTAATGTGCCTGATTTGGCTTAAGAGCTGTAGTTTTCTAATCTCTATTCTAGGTGACAGAGACCAAATCTATGATCCGTTCTTATCCCTTTAAAATGTATTAGGAGTGTGCTACATGACTACTTAGTTTGTAACCCACCCAACACTATATTAATTAATTAAGCCATTTAAAATATTTAAATTTTTACTATCATTAAGTTACTCTCACTATTGTCTGGAGAAATAGCTATTCCTGGCTTTCAGAAGTTCATATTTTAGTGCAATGAGAAACCTACATCTGTTACTATACAATTATACAAACACTGTTTTATATACTATATCTAGGAATGTTTAAGCAAGTACTTGTAGATTTTCTGCATCAAAAGACTCCTTATAGCATAGTGTATCTAACTATCAGATAGATATATTTGACAAAGTGTGCCCTGATACTGCCATGGACTTGATGGAGCATGTAGCTGGTGATGATGTGTCTCAGTGTACTGAAACCTGGATGAACGGTAGTATTCAATGAATGCTGATTGATTGATCACTGACAACCCGAAGAGCAGTCTCCAGTGATCTAGAGGACCTTGGCTTTACCTCCGTGCCACCCTCCTTTCCATTGATGACTTAGATGAAAACATGGAAAGCATACTGATCAAATTTGCAGATGACATCAAGCAAAGAGGAAGATGGCTGACACAGCTTAGATCTAAAACGATTTCGACAGGCTGGAACAATAGCCCCAATCTAACACGATGACACTTAATAGGGATGAATGGAGGGTCCTGCACTTGGGTTCATAAGTCAAACTGTGGATGAGGTGGGGGAGAAGTAACTAAACTGCAGCATGTGGGAAAAAGCCTTAGAGATTCAATTGACAGAGGCTCCATGTGGGAATCCACAGTGTGATGTGAATGTCAAATCTGTCAGTTTGCATCGGCCACATTGCTACAAGGGTGGTGTCCAGAACAAGGGAGGTGGTAACATTACAGCCTCAGGTGAGGATCAGATCAAACATGCCATTCTGATGTCAGATGTCCTCAGGCTATGAATAGACTCTGGGGTTGGTCAATGGAAAAAACTCCACAAGTGAGGAGGAAACCTCAGCACACTGGGACTAATAAAAAAATACAAATAGTGTGCATTTTAAGATGATATAGGGAGCATATTATGGAGGAAACACAAAAGTAACTCATTGAAACTGCTTCTGCATCTCTAGCAAAACTCTCTCCTCTGAGCATCCCAGGGGTGAGTGGATGCTTGTCAAATTGCACACCCTCTGGGAAGGATTCTCCAAGACTGCATGTGCTAAAACTGCTTTGCTTCAGTGGGTTTCCACGCTACTGTCATTCACGAGCCATGATAAAGTATTTGCATAAATAATCAAGGCATGAGAGGTGGGCTGAAAGATATGTCTTCTGGCTTCCTGAGAAGTTAGTATAAAGGTGGCAGTTGAAAGGTCCCCAAGGAAATAAGTCAACCTAGACACTTAGATTCCAGGGAATCACAGGCTTAATAAATGGGGAAGTTAATTAAAACTTTCTGTGTAACTCTGAAATCTGTTTTCATTCAACCTTGTTGCTTTAGTCTTTCTAAAACATTTGTGAATTTCCTGGCTCGGTAACATAAATGAACAAGTCTATGATTAGATATTGAATCTCTGACCTATTTCCTTTATTTGTAGGATGATTCCTGGAGATGGCCTGGTCGGCAGAGTTTTATCTTGTCTCTCTTTACCTCCTCGACATCAGTGAAGGCATCTCTTCAGCTCAGGAACTGTAAGCAGCATTCCATTGCTCCTGGACCTTGATAATAGTACTGTTTCTTGTATTTGAAAGAATTTGTCTACACACATCTTTCAGCCTATCTAACTCAATTTTCAGTCTTCAGAAAAACCCAGAAGCCATGATTTCTGAGGAAACTGATGACTTTCCAAATCTGTGTGTTGGAACCACTTGGTGCTATGTAAGAACCCTTCCCTACTCTGCTGAAATGCTGTCTGTTCTCCTAGTTAGTGACTAGCAGGTTGCTTGCTATGTCTCCCATGTAAGCCCAAGGAGGCCAGAAGACTTAACTGATTTATTCACTGCTATATATCTAGTATTTAGCTTGGTGCTTGGCATAAAATATGTGTTCAATAAATTTGTTAAATTGAACTAACATTAATAGTATTAAGAACTTTAAGGACATCATTTTAGCCACCAATAAAATATATGACAAAAAGATGGCAATAAAATTGTAGCAGTGTCAGGAGCCATCAATTCCAATATGCTTTTGAGCTAGAATAAGAGTTGAGTTCTAATAATACAGAATCCAGCTGAGATCCACCAATGTATAAATAAGGAAATTACATATATGTATATATAGAAATATGTATGAAAAGGAAAATTTCACATATATGGTGAATAAATATTATTCAGACATAAAAAGGATAAAATTCTGGGTTTTTTTTTTTTTTTGCAACAGCATGGATGGGACTGGAGAGCATTATATTTAAGTGAAATATTAGGAAGCCAAATATTACAGGTTTTTGCTTATATGCAAATGCTTAGAGGCTGGTTGCAAAGAAGTGAAGAATTGAGCATTGGTTATCAGAGTCAGGGAAGTGTCGGGGATGTGGAAAGATGATGTTAATTGGAGATAGGAGTACTGTTCCACATGAGGAATATCTTCAAATATTCTGTAGCAGGATAGCATAATTATGGTTGGTGCCAATTGAATATTTAAAAATAATGAGTAAAGAGTGTTTTGGGTGTTTCCAACACAAAACAGATAAATATTTGGCGTTATACATATGCCAGTTTTCCTAGTCTGATCATTAGAAATTTCCGTGCCATGCTATATATAATAAATATATGTATAATTACTACGTACTAACTAAAAATAAGAATATGTTAGGAAAAGAGAATTTCACTGCCTACCTCAGTGCTCCAGGCAAGATTTGACTTGGCTGGCTCCTTTACTCAGTGTCCTATTGATTGGTAAATAGACATACCTTTAAATCCACTAAGCACAGGTTAATGTTACAGTTTTACAATGAATTCCAAAACTACAGAAGGTAAAACCCCCCAAATTGTTACTAACTCTAGTAAAGCCTGTAGCAGTCTCACTGGGACATTGGTATTCATGCCAAGCAGATCATCTTCCTGACCCATTAAATGATTTTTAAAGCAACTTACAAACAAACCAAATGGCAACACACAATAATTCTCCTCTTTGAGACACTATGGAGCCATTATTCATTTAATAGTATAAACATTACTCTCCACCCCAGGGTTACTAACTTCTGGGTCTTTAATGGACTTCACATTGTACTTAAGGGATTAAGAGAGAAGTTTGTAATTGATTCTCTTTGTTGGGAGAAATAAAGAAGATAAGTATTTACCTGGTCACAGGTTATATTACTGATGGAACTTAATTTTTGAAAAAATCTCTCAATGTTTAGGTGTGCAGTGTTATTTCCTTCTTAGAAGCACATTGTGATTAATTCCTAGAACAAAACAAAACAAAACCCCCACAAAATCATATCTACAAGTGCAGGTTCTTTTTCATGAATCCAACTTCTAATCACATTTCCTTTAAATTATTCACTTGCTCGAACAAATCCATTTTATTTTGTTGGGCACCTATTATGTGCTAAGCATTTTGCAATCACTTTATACTGAACAACATACAGGCAACTCCAATCTTCAGTGGAATACCATGGAAGAGTAAGTTTCAAACATGTAATCATACAACTAAATATGAAATTCAAAAACTGAAGCAAGTGCTGAAATGAAAAGGAATTGAACCTGATGGAGAAGGAAAAGTATGGAATTGGAAGGATCTTGGAAAAAGACATGATTGATTCCTCAAGAAATATTGAATTTCAGGTTTTCTTTGCTGAAAATATAAATTGCCTACCTGATACATGCTTCTGAATCCTAAGCTCTGTTTCTTTGATATTATGGCATAATCACTCAGTAAGTACTTTGTTTCAGTTATTAAAACTGATTAAACCCCTACCTCTCACCCTGTACAAAAATCAACTCCAAGTGGATCAAAGATCTCAATGTGAAGCCTGAAACCCTGAAGGTGATAAAAGAAAAAGTTGGCAACAACCTACAAGATACAGGTGTAGGAGGAGACTTTCTAAACCAGACAGCAGCCACATGGGAAGTAAGGTCAACAGTTGACAAGTGGGACCTCATAAAACTCAAAAGCTTCTGTACAGCAAAAGAAACACTCAAGTAAATGAAGAGAAAACCCACAGAGTGGGAAGAAATCTTTACCAGTGACACATCTGAAAGAGCATTAACATCAAGAATATATAAACTACTCAAAAAACAAAGAAGAAGACAAATGACCTACTCAAAAGATGGAGTAAAGAGCTGAACAGAGTCTTCACCAGTGAGGAATTAAAGATGGCTGAGAAGCATCTTAAAAAGTGTTCATCATCATTAATAATTAAGGAAATGCAAATTAAAACCACTCTCAGATATCATCTTACTCCAGTACGGCTAGCTAAGATCAAGAAAACAAAAGACAACAGATGCTGGAGGGGTTGTGGGGAAAGGGGAATACTCATTCACTGCTGGTGGGGATGTAAACTTGAACGACCACTATGGAAAGCAGTGTGGAGAACCCTTAAAAGACTCGGAATGAGCTTACCACCTGACCCAATCATACCACTCCTGGGTATATACCCCAAAGACTCATCCTACCGCAAAGATATATGCACATCCATGTTTATTGCAGCTCTCTTGACAATAGCAAAGAGCTGGAACCAACCAATATGTCCCTCAACAGATGAGTGGATGACAAAAATGTGGTACATCTACACAATGGAGTACTATTCAGTGGTAAAGAAGGATGGCATTATGAACTTTGTAGGTAAATGGATGGAGCTCGAAGCCATTATGCTGAGTTAGGTGACACAGTTCCAGAAAGACAAATGGAGAATGGTTTCCCTCATTTGTGGATGCTAACACCAAATCCCCCAGATGAAAGGCAAGCTGAATGACAGTATGGTTATGTTTTTGGTTTATCTGTAAGCAACTATGTTGTCATAATGTGAATCCCTCAGTGGGCTCTAGAATCCACCCACCAATTATTTTCAGACTCTGTAATTACTGTATATGGGTGGAGAGTATGTATCCATATTTTAGAATAACATGAAATTAACGGAGGAAAATGTGAATTCCTAAGCATAAAAAAAGACTGAGGGCTGGAGAGATGGCCTAGCAGTTAAGAGCACCTACTGCTCTTGCAGAGGACCCGGGTTCAATCCCAGCACCCACATGGTGGCTGAGAACCATCCACAACTCCAATTCCAGGAGAACTCCAGTTCCAGGGGAATCCTACACCCTCTTCTGACCTCCACGGCATTGCACGACACGGGTGCACAAACCTACATGCAGACAGTACATTCATAAACATAAAATAAATAAATAAATAAAAATTTAAAAAAAGACTGAGAGAAAGATGCAGGATTGTTATGATAGAGTACATGATCTGGGATGGTTTGGGGTGGGGTGGGGGGAAGAGATAGGGGAATATGCCTGAACAGAAATGAAAAATGATGTATGAAATACATAAAACATCAATTACAAAACTGATCCATCATACATTCTGAGGGGCTAGAGATTTAATACATGAGTTAGAGCTTACATAGTGTAGTGGGGCTAGAAGCTTAGAGGCAGCAGCTCAAGCAGGAGCTCACACTAATAAATTTCCTGATACAGTTGGACAAAAGAGAGACAGAAAGAATGGAGGGAGTGCTGTGCAAATCCACAAGCTGATGCACACCCTCAGATGGGAAGTTTTGAAAAGTCTGTGGTCACAGCCCACTGAGTAGAACTGCTGACCATGTGTCAATCCTGACCTAATGGTGGCCTTTGTGACTCTTCGGCCAAGCACGGCACTAGGCCTGTGAATCTCATGGAGTACCAAGACTGGAGGAGGATTTAAGGGTCAGAGATAGAGGTGAATAAACATTGGATTGGACCTATTAGAGACTTCTGTTCCCCTTTATCATTATGTCTGAATTCTACAGTTTTTCCAAAAAAATTATGTCTTCTTGATATCAATTCTGTTTTCCAAATCTACTGTGAGCATCAATCCTGATTTGTGAAGACTTCTGGTTTCAGAAATTCTTATATCCTGGATGATTCCTCTATCTTGGGCAAAGCACAGAAAATGTTGACCTTTGAATATCCTGAGTCCACTTCCTTCACCAACTTTTCCCCAGGACAATATTGTAAAAGACACAGGGGAACATAATAGCAGTCTTATGTAGAGGCTGCAGTACCAGGCTGACTCAGCTACACCAGCATATAAGGGAGATCTCATTTTGAAGATCTGTGGTGACCAATATGCAGATGGAGCTATCTTCTAATCCTTGTGATGCTATCATCCCACTTGGTGTCACCTGAAGGAGAATGTCTCTGGTTTAGCTCAAATTTTAAATAATTATATTTTGGTAGGTGATGAAAGGAATTTCATAATTAAATTTAAATGTGCTGTGGGTTGTCTTCCATGTAGGTGAATTTTAGTTTGAGAAATGAATATGTTCCAGGGATGCTCAGTGTCCTGGCACTAGAGCAGAGAACTATTCTTGTAGTTATTGGTGCTCTGGACGGTGTGAACTCTGAAGTCATGATGTGACAATGTGCTGAGTTTGCAATGAGGGGAGGAGCCCTTTATGATTTATTATTGAGTCTCTCCCCAAACGACATTGATGATTGCAAGAACCTTCTCTGGATGCCAGGGTGCGTGCCAAGCACTGTGGAAAGGTGAACACTGGTATCCAGAATGATGGACATTAACAACAAAGGAACAAAGAAAAAGAGCTGGTGACAAAAGACAGCTATAGGATCTGAAAAGAATGAAAAAAGGAGATGTGAGCAGGTGTGTCTGCCAGAACAATTCAATGATGTCTGAGAAAGGCTTGGATTTATTGAGAATGAAGCAGGCAAGCTTGGGGCCATTCGTTTGGGCTCAGCCCTTATAAATGATTTGGAGGACTTTGTAGCGTAGTAAGTAACCATAATGGTTTTTGTATTGAACTGTAGCACCCTCAGCCAACTTGAAAGAACCAAGATTCTCTAGAATTCAATTTACTTTGCATTAACGGGAGATCTGATGCTCATCTGTGCTAACTGCTTCTTTTATCTGAGCTGCTAAAGAGTCACATGGTTTCAGAAGAAAATTAAGAGATTTCACATTTGTTGCTCTAAGCAAAATCATTTTGTTATCTACTTTAATGAGAGCGTGGATGAGTTTTCCTGTTTTAATAATCACTGTGTCTTAAACTTCTCTTCCATGAAAGCAATATCAACAAAAACTCTCTGGAGGCTTTATCTTCACACAATTAGTTTTTCTTTCTCTACCGTTTGAAATCCTTGAAATTATTTTTAAAATAGAAAGAAGCATTTCCTTTTTCTGAGCTCTCTGGACACATAAGGAAACAATAGACATTATGATGTTGATTTGAAGAACTGGCTAGCATAATGTGTCTTTGTCATGGTCTGAATTCACATTTACTTTTTTTTTTTTTTTTTGTCTTTTTGAGACAGGGTCTCCCTGTAGCCCCAGCTGTCCTGGAACTCACTCTGTAGACCAGGCTGGCTTTGAACTCACAAAGATCCGCCTGCCTCTGCCTCCCAAGTGCTGGGATTAAAGGCGTGCGCCACCACGCCCAGCCTGAATTCACATTTACTATCCGTATGTACAAGATCTCTGAGATTTTTGGTCAATCCTTCAGTCACTGAGGAGAGAATGTCTAAGTCAGTCTGCTGGGAATTCTGAAGAACAAGAAATATGTATTCTAAAATATTATGACTCTAGTCTTTTGGGTGAATCTATCTTGCATGGTTGAAGACAGGTCATAATCTCTGTGGTTCCACATTTGCATCCAAATCACTTATCGAGTCCCAGAAAATGAAGCTTTATCAAACTCCTCCAGGCTGAAGGGAGGCAGTGCTGTTTTAGACTCAGGTTTAATATTCCATCTACTCTTAATGAATTTATGCATGTATTATTTCTATTCTCTCCACTTCTAGAATACTTGAAAGAATACATAATGAAAAAATTAAAGTAAGACAATTTAAATAGGCAAGAAATATAAGAAAAGATTTCATGTCAAGCACAAATTAAAAGTGAACTATTTGGAATTGTAACAAAAATATCAGGCAGAGTTACACTATTTTAATTATCTGAGACAATGTCTTTAGGACAGAGAAGTGTTTTTCTTAGAAATAAATATTAGAATGCAATGACTGAGTCAGGATCCAATATGTGGTGTCTTCAACCATAATTTTTTTAAATTATGCTAACATATATTTATACGGATTTTTATTAATTTCACAAAAAGCCAAAGAAATAAAAACAATGTTAAGTAAAGACATTTCTGCACAGAATTAGTTTAATAGGGTCTAGGTAAGTTGCTTTTATGTGATATAATGACAAAAGGATCAAATCAAGAATGCTAAAAAGAACTTCACCAGGCACAGCCATGGCAGCAATGAGATTTGTTTGCACTTCTGGAAATCTTTTCTTCAAAGAGAAATCATCACTAGTGCATAACAGTAAATTGCAATTTTTAGTATAGTATTAATATTTAGTATATTAATAATATACTAATATTAATATTTAGTATAGTATTAATAATCAAATGAGACCAACAAGTAGGTGAAGGTGTCGCTTTGTGCAAGAGTGCTTCCCTCTGAAGTACAAGGCCCTGAACAGAACACCTAGAGCCATACAAATGACTCTATTACCTTTTATCCTTCTTCAGCTCTTAAATTTTCTTTAAGCCTATATTTATATTAAAGAAATGGCGGGAACACCTGGAAACTTTGTATTTCTCAGTATGTGCACTTCAGTGCTCCAGGGGCTTCCCAGTGTCCTCTTCCCTCTGTTGTCTCCAAGGAGTCAGCATTCCTTGTTGTTGTTTGTTTGCTTACTTCTCGGTTTTTCTTTCATTGCCTATTATATACCCTTCAGGATGCTTTTCTTCTTAAATCATCCTTTAGAGATGCCCTCCAAATCCTCTTATTCCTTGTCTTTGCTTAGCAGGCACACCTGTTTTCTTCAGGGTTCCAACTTTGTTTTTTATACTACATTTATCTATTTCTATCATTTCTATTGTCAATCAGTCAATAAATCAACCAATCTGACCTCTGGTCACATAATTATTAAGATACTAGGGGAAATTAAGGTTTTCTTTTTCAATTCTTAGTATCCTTAAGGAGAGAATTTTAAAATGGACTCAGAAGGGAGCTAAGGTGGAGGACATGACAAGCAAGCTGGCCATCCTAGAAGCCACTGGGAGAGTGGGAAATGGAGAAAAAGGCCATTATTTTTTTCAGTTAGCCCCAAAGGTCAGAGAAACAGTGAGAAAGTCCTGAGTGTCAGGGAGAACATGCTTAGAAAGGCTGAGCCATTGACAGGGCACTGGATTCCGGGGACACTTAGAGATAGAAACAGCTTATCAGGAAATGGAAAATGCTCCCGAGAATGGAAATAGGTTGGTGAGTGGAGCGAAGTGTCCCAAAGCATCTGGACATCAAACATACCACACAGTCCCAGTCTCTCTGGATAGTATTTCCCAGGCACTGTTCCATAGGTGACACCCAGGTAAGCAAGGGCTTCCAGTCCTCCTCAGCAAACCGGCTTCTTTCATGTTAATCTTGATGTTTCAGTTGAGACCCTCCTGCTTGCCTGCCACAATTCCTCCTGTGCTTTTAACTACATTGAACACAGGCATTCAAACTTCTTATTCTGAATCTTCTGAAACTACTTTCTTGCTCAGCTGAAGTCTCACATGTCATGTTTACTGCACACTGATACCCCTCAGATGCAAATCTGAGCTCTCTGTATTTCTTTCCTAGCTATACTTTATTTCCTTTCTTCTCCAATCTCTGCTCATTCACCCAAGGTAGACATTTTGGTGCCATTCTATACTTGTGCTTTCATGCATTCCGGTACCTATTTGCTCAGCAATAATGAAGCCTCATACATTTTTTTTTCTGGTCTTTTCGAGACAGGGTTTCTCTGTAGCCCCGGCTGTCCTGGAACTCACTCTGTAGACCAGGCTGTCCTTGAACTCACAAAGATCCACCTGCCTCTGCCTCCCAAGTACTAGGATTAAAGGTGTGCAACACCACGGCTGGCAGCCCCATGCATTTTTGCATCCTTGTTAATAAAGTCCTCTTGTCTCTGTCAGAGGACACTAACCTGCACACCTGCCTCAGGACTAGCCCCCATTATGCTTGCTTTATTCCCCACAGCATCTAGATTAGAGTCAGACCAGAAGGCAGTCCGGCACAGTGCACATCTGCTCAAGTCTTGTGCTTGGATTTTTTTCACTAATGTCCCCTTTTTCCATTACTGCAATGCACTCACCTTGATGGAGGTGGATGGTGATCAGAAAACAATGCTTTTCTTCAAAATCAGCCTCTTCCTCCTCTCCTGACTTTTAAGTCTATCACTAGTATTAAGCCTAAGTATGTTTTGATGGAGAATGTGCATGCTCTGCTATGGGAGAATGAAATTATCCACTCAAGGAGCTGTAATATATGCTACTCTATTTTTTCATACTTTGGGAAAGGGGATAGGCCTTGTGGTGCTGGGTGGAATGAGGAACAATATAAAAATAGAGAAAGCAATAATTTATTCAGAATTTCTTTTTTAAAAAATAAATAATTTATTTATTATTTTTTGATGTGTATGAGTGTGATGTCTGCATGTAGGTTGGTGCACCCTTATCATGCAATACTGCAGAGGTCAGAAGAGGGCGTCAGATTCCTCTGGAACTGGAGTTAAAGACTGTTCTTAGCAGCCATGTGGGTGCTGGCAATGGAACCCTAGTCCTCTGCAAGAGCAGTCGGTGCTCTTAACCACTGAGCCTTCTCTCCAACCCCAGAATTTATTTCTATCTAGCAGGATCACTATCACATTTTTTGAAATGAGAATTCTTTTATTAAGCCAATTTTTTATTCAAGTTTTGTGCATTTCATACAACATTTCTTAATCAAATTTACACCCATTCTCCTTCCTTTCCCCCTCCCACCCCACCATAGCTCATGCATCATGGATTCTGCCATACATGTTTTTTGTCTTTTTCTCTGTCTTATTTTTTTAAATTTTTGATGCAGAAGTTTACTGTTTTGGGCAGAAGTTTACTGTTTTAATCAGTTCTTTGACCCAGTCTTTTCTGTTGTTGTTCCTTCCAATTTGTATTACTCCAAAATATGCATATATGCATGCCACACATATATCAAGATTATGATGTTTTAGGTTTTAGCAACCTCAGATTATGATTTCTTTTTCTTTTTTTAATTAGGCCGAAAGATGTCATGTTTTCCTTAAGGAAGTGTTTGAAGGCTCCTCCTTGGCAAGCCCAAATAACCATAAATCCTGCCCTTGTGCTCCACACTGGGGTCTTTCCTTCCCATGGTCACCCAAATGAGGTCCAGTAAGCACTGGCATCCTCTCTTGATGTTCCTGTACTGGCCTCCATAATACAGCCTGGGTAGTTCAACAATGGTAGTCTATACTCTGATGAGGCTGAAACCCCAGTAGCTGCTCAGTCCATAAGCTGGATGTCTCAGAAGTCCCCATCTGGCATTGAAGGTTTGGAGGATTCTTGCAGAGACATGGGTCTTCAGTCCATATTGGAAGGTTGAAAAGCTGTTTCTCATGTCTTTGAAGGATGGCAAAAGCAATGGCAGCCCCAGAGTAGACGCATGTGCCAGTAAGAATTGAAGACAGCCAAAACAACAGTGCTCTTTTTTTTCTTTGTCTTTTCACTAAGATCTCAAGTTTTATACCTGAAGTACAATTTCTCAGGCTTTACTGATTATTTATTTCTGGTTATTCTTTCCTTTTGGATGTTTAAGGCCACACAGTTAGCCCAGATTAATCAAGGTTTTTGTTTTCTAAAGGTCAGTTGAGGATCTGGTCCTCAGGGGTCACTCAGGTTTTTTTTGGCGGGGAGAGGGGGGAGGCAGTCCCTGGCTTCTTTTGACTTTTCATTTACCAGTTCCATCCACTTGAGGACAAAGTCAGGTCTTGCTAGACCAGGCTTCCCTTTCTGAATCATGAGCATACTTTCCTCTTTATAGACCAGACACTGGCTGAAGTCCCATTAGTGGATCTCCAAAACGTCCCTGCACAGGAAGACTGGTGACTCAACATTTGCAGGACATTTCAATAGATGCCCCCATGCATAGTTCCCTGAGACTTAGTTGACCTCTAAGTGCAAGAAAAAAAGTTATCCCTTAGGTCCCTTGGCCAAATTGGTATTGGTGTTAAGTACGGTTGTTAAGCACCCAGAAAGGCTAAGTAACACCAGCCTGATACATCACACCTATAGTAAAATTATGTTGTCTGAAAACAAACTGCATGCTATTTCCATATCATATTTCATGATTCACATTTATCCATTTTGATTTTATATTACTTTAAAATATGCATACATACCCTCCACCCATATACCAGAATTCCAAAGTCTGAAAATAAATGGTAGGTTAATTCTGGAACCTGTCTAGGGATTCACAATATAAGAGCACAGTTGTTTTCAGATCATGAGGAATATAACATTAACATTGCTCAGTTTGCCTTACAACTAGATACTTGGTGCTAGCATCCACAGATGAAGGATACCAGTTGTTGTTTTTTTTTTTTTTTTTCTGGGACTGTGTTACTTCACTTAACATAATATTTTCTATTTCTATCTATTTACCTCCAAATTTCATGATGTTATCTTTCTTTACCACTACATAGAACTTCGTTGTGTAGTTGTACCACATTTTCTCTATCCACTGGGTGGTTGAGGGGCATTTGGGTTGGTTCCGCCTCTTTGCTATTGTGAAGAGAGCTGCAATAAACATGGCTGTGTATGCATCTCTGCGGTAGGATGAGTCTTGTGGATATATACCCAGGAGTGGTATGGGCGGGTCAGGGGGTAGGCTCATTTTGACTTCCTCTTTTCTAATTAGTTCTCCTTTAATTTCCTTTTCTTGTCTTATTGCCCTAGCAAGTGTTTCAAGCACTATACTGAAGAAGAGTGGCAACAGGGGCCAACCTTGCCAAGTTCTTACCTTTAAGGGGAATGCTTCTAACTTTTCTACATTTAGAATGATGTTTGCTGTGGGTTTCTTGTATATGGCTTTGATTACTTTGAGGAATGATCCCTCCAGTCCAATTCCTTCTAGGACTTTAAACATGAAGAGATGTTGGATTTTGTTGAAGGCTTTTTTTTTGCATCAATTGAGATGATCGTGTAGTTTTTGTCTTTCAGTCCATTTATGTGTTTTATGATTTTTATTGATTTTCATATGTTGAACCATCCCTGTATTTCTGGTATGAATCTAACTTGGTCATGATGGATGATCTTTATGATGTGGGTCTGTATGCAGTTTGCGAGTATTTTGTTGAGAATTTTTGGATCTGAGTTCATTAATGAGATGGGTCTATAGTTCTACTTTTTGGTTGTATCTTTGCCTGGTTTTGGTATTAGAGTGATGCTGGCTTCATAGAAGGAATTTGGGAGATTTCCCTCTGTTTGTATCCTTCTGAACAGTTTGAGTAATAATAGTTGTAAGTCTTCTTTAAATGTTTTATAGAATTTTGCTATGAAACCATTTGGGCCTGGGCTTATTTTAGTTGGGAGCTTTCTTATTACATTTTCAATTTCTTCATATATTAAGATTCTGTTTAAACTGTCAATCTCTTCTTGGTTAATCTTTGGTGAGTCCCAGGATTTCAGCTATTCATCCATTTCTCTTAGGTTTTCAAATTTAGTAATATATAGGTTTTTGAAATATTCCTGTATGATTGTCTGGATCTTTTGGTGAAATGAGAATTCTTTTTTTTTTTTTTTTTGGTCTTTTTGAGACAGGGTCTCCCTGTAGCCCCAGCTGTCCTGGAACTCCCTCTGTAGACCAGGCTGGCTTTGAACTCACAAAGATCTACCTGCCTCCACCTCCTGAGTGCTAGGACTAAAGGCGTGCGCCACCATGCCTGGCATGAAATGAGAATTCTTATGCCTTTCTCAAATCCAACAGACCAGAAACTCTGAGACCAGTTTGTTTTATTTTAACATACTATCCAGATATTTATAGGCAGATTGAAATTTGAGAATTACTAATCTATTGTGATTTAGAATTTTACATTCTGCAAAAATTGGCCAGAGCTTTCCTAATAAACATGAGAAATTTGAGATCATCAATGGTACATATTAAACAAAATGGAGAGCAGAAATTGCCTAAGTAGATGATAAAGAAGGGGACTGAACACTGAAAGAAGTAAATAGATTTAGAATAAATTATTGTAGAAGATTCAGGGGCACATTAAACACTGTGTGCTCCTTGGTTGAATCCCAGGGATGCTACTTTCACTAAGGCAAGGAGAAGTGTCCTGGCAAGGAAGCACTAGCTACTCCAACAGTGGTGTTTTCTGTACCTCCTTATTATGTCTTCCTTAAGTCAACGAGGATTATAGAATTTTGACATTACTGAGGATATGCCAGTAAGAGCCTTGAAAGAGCAGAGGCAAGGTAAAGTAAATTACCACAATGAAGGGCAAGGTCAGAATAGTAACCAGAAGTCTTGGCCTGCAGGAATCTACGACAATTACTAATAAATAAACCATACATTCTTAGAGGCAAGAAGATGGTAAGCCACCTGGTTAGGATTTTAACTTTAAGAACAATTGCAAAATTATTGAACACATTTGAGGAGTTTGACATAATTAGTTCTGCTTTTCATGATTATTTGATATACTTTGTATAGAATGGATTACATTTACGTGAATAATTGCTGCAGAGTTCCTTCATCTAGAAGTTTCTATATGACTCTTTGGAAGGTATGAGAGTGAGTAGGTATAGACAGAAGAGGTAGTAAGAGGTTGTTTGTAAAATGCTTATTAGGTTTGGTTGTTATTTCTGGTATTGGGGTATCAGAAGTAAGAGTAAAACTGCTTAAGCCGGGCGTGGTGGCGCACGCCTTTAATCCTAGCACTTGGGAGGCGGAGGCAGGCGGATCTTTGTGAGTTCAAGGCCAGCCTGGTCTACAGAGTGAGTTCCAGGCCAGCTTGGGTTACAAGGAGACCCTGTCTCGAAAAACCAAAAAAAAAAAAAGCATCTGTAAAAAGTGGAAAAGAAAAAATGGAAGTCCAAAAGAAAGAGGAAAAAAATCAACAAGGTAAAATAAAACATGGAGAAATTATCTGTCAGATAAATGGTTAGTTTCCAAAATATAAAAGGAACTTCCATTAAATAGCAAAAAATAAATTAATGCAATTGAAAACTGAGTAAATAATTGAATAGTCACTTTTCTAGAGATGATATACAAATGACCAACCGGTCTCTAATATAAGCTCAATAACATTTAGGCAGAAAGTAAATACAAATCTATCTATACTGAGCTACCATCTTATAGTTTTAAATGCGATATTATTTTTAAAGTGGTGGCAAAGATATGGAAGAATTGGAACACTTGTATATTGTTGGTGGGAAGAAAAATGGTATGTTCCTATGGAATAGGAGGACTCTGAATTAATTAAAATAGAACTGTCGGGGTGGAGAGATGAGGGCTCAGTGGGTAAGAGCACCAACGACTCTTGCGAGGACCGGGTTCAATTCCCAGCACCCACAGGTGGCTAGGAGAGCTGTCTTTGAAGCCAGAACTGCTAAAGATCTGTAGTTTCCAAAGTATGATTATGGGACCCATCTTCTCTGAGATCAGGTAACAAAAGGGAAGCTCTGCAAATGATTCAAAGTAACACTGAATCTACAGGAGTCTGCTCTTCATCTCATTATGCTCTGGAAACAATGACAAATATTGAGATATCGTTTATATATAATATCTGCTTTATAATCTATAAATTCCAACAAACATTTACAACTGCATAGTGACCATTATATATCACATATGCATGCACACACACATATATATATCCAGATGCATTACTTTATAATATTAGTATATAATATTAGACCTATGTAGAAGTTGATTATTATAAGTGCCATGTGAATATTTGTATCACACTAAAATTAATGTCAGCAATCCACTGTTTGTTTCTGGAATAATACTTCTCTACCTTCTAGCAATCCCAGAACTTACTATAAATTTAATTATGTAGGTAACTTTAACACGTGTTTGTAGTTTTTCCTTTATTGACTGAGTGCAAGAGGTTAATTTACAAGTCTCTTGTTTCATAGCTGCCCCTGTCACCTCCTTTACGACTGTGAACTCAGTCACATGGATTGATTTGGTCCAGCCACAGTTGTGTCATACAGACTAGAATTTAAACCCAGAGCTTGAATTACCTGATTTAGATTCCTCTTTGTGACCACTTACATTTTTATTTGTGCTTAAAATTTTTACGATGGAACAAACAAAACTTGTAGAGTAGATTCTGAATAAACAAGGATGTAAATAGAACATTGCTAATTATATGTGAAATGTGATATTTATGAGTCCCCCACTATATCTGTCTTCTAAGACTTCCCTCAACTGTTATGCAAATATTGTTCCATTTGAAAGAAAATTTCAGGAACTGAAATCATAGAGAATGTTCTCAAATCGACTCTGAGTGAAGAAAGATGAGAAATGCCATTATGCATGGGTATATGGAAATATATATGTTTTGAGTTCTTCAAGTCTGAATAATTTGAGGTTCAGTTGTAGGAATTACATTACTATTTCTAACAGTGACTATCAATATTTATGTATTGTCTCTTGATTTTATAAAATATCATAATAAATTTAAGACAATAAAATTATTTTTCCTTTCTTTTATATCATGAAAGTAATATAAATATAAAATAAATTTAGGTAAATTTATACAAAATGTAAACTGAATTTAGTATATAGTTTCATTTTACAAACTAATTGCTAGAATAACCACAATTTTAATGAAAATACTTTTCACAAAGTTTCTGCTGTCATCATTTGTATTATTCTTTCTCTTCTGTGATCATGACCGTGAAAAATACATTATTTATTGAAGAGAGAGATATTATTTGGCATCAAATATTCTTGGTAGTTCTTTCTCCAAATCATTTCTAAGTTCATGAAGTAGAGGTGAGGAACACTGAAAGAAAACCAAACAGGTGAAATGACCATATTGTCAGGACATATTGAGCTTGAAGTGTCATGGAAATAGCCATTAGATGTCATCATGTGGACAGATGGATACAGGACCCTGAAGCTCAGAAGAGAAGCTTGGATTTGACAAGTACACTTGTTCATTATTAAGGCACATAAAGACATTGAAAAATTGAGAAAGGATGTGATTGCCTGAGGAAAATGTTCTGCATGAGAACTTGATGCAGCCACGAACTCAGTCAAGAGGCATATGTATATCTGAAAGTAAAGGGGAGCTAGCAAAAGGAACTGTGAATTGACCAAAATACAAGAAGAAAAAGAGGACATTTGAAGGACACAGCATCAAGGGCACAAGCCATAGTCACCTCACTGTGAAAATGGTGACTAGGGGGCAGAGTAGTTTAAGAACCAAAAAACATAGACAGTACTCAAGAAAACAGAAGTATTTGCTGATTTGTTTCACAGAGTGCTAAGGTTGGAGGCCAAATTTTAGAATGCTGGAGAACAGTGAGGAGTTAGTTGTAGGGGAGAATAGAACATGTGTACTAGCAGCTGGGGATGGCTGGATTCTGAGAGGAGAAGGAGAGGGGGAGGGAGAGGGGGAGGGGAGTGGGAGGGGGAGGGGAGAGAGAAGAAGAGGAAGAGGTGGGGGGAAGGGACAGGGGGAGGGGGAGGGGGAGGGACAGGGGGAGGGCGAGGGGGAGGGAGAGGGAGAGAGAGAGGGAAAGAGAGAACACTGAAATGTGACAGAAAGATCAGGTAGCTATTTTATTTTTTTTTGAAATTTTATAGTTTTCAGTCTTAGTTTTGAATTCATTTTGAGTTGGCTCTAAAGTTCTAGTTTCACTTTGTTCCCTACGCATCCACGTTTCCCCAGATCCTTTCTTGGAGGCACCGTCCTAATCCATTGTTCATTCTTGGAACCCTTCTCAAAGACCAATTGATAATATATACATCTCAAGAATTTTAGGTTCTCTCTTTTGTGCCATTTTTATCAGAATAAAGAGGGAAAAAATCAACAATGTAAAATAAAACCTGGAGAAATTATCTGCATATTTGAAAATTGAAAATATTTGCAATCTGATAAAAATGGAAAAGAAAAAAACTGGAAGTCACAATAAAGAGGAAAAAAAATCAACAATGTAAAATAAAACATGGAGAAATTATCTGTCAGATAAATGGTTAGTTTCCAAAATATAAAAGGAACTTCCATTAAATAGCAAAAAATAAATTAATGCAATTGAAAACTGAGTAAATAATTGAATAGTCACTTTTCTAGAGATGATATACAAATGACCAACCGGTCTCTAATATAAGCTCAATAACATTTAGGCAGAAAGTAAATACAAATCTATCTATACTGAGCTACCATCTTATAGTTTTAAATGTTATTATTATTTTTAAAGTGGTGGCAAAGATATGGAAGAATTGGAACACTTGTATATTGTTGGTGGGAAGGAAAAATGGTATGTTTCCTATGGAATAGGAGGACTCTTGAATTAATTAAAATAGAACTGTCGGGGTGGAGAGATGATGGCTCAGTGGTTAAGAGCACCAACTACTCTTGCAGAGGACCGGGGTTCAATTCCCAGCACCCACATGGTGGCTAGGAGCTGTCTTTAAGCAGGACGTGGTGGGGCACGCCTTTAATCCTAGCACTTGGGAAGCAGAGGCAGGCAGATCTCTGTGAGTTCAAAGCCAGCCTGGTCTACAGAGTGAGTTCCAGGACAGCTGGGGCTATAGGGAGAACCTGTCTCAAAAAAAAAAAAATTAAAAAAATAGAACTGTCACATGATCCAACAATAATATAGTTTTGGATATTAATTCAAAGCAATTGAAATCAGTATCTTGGTTGATATTTAATTCATATAGCATTCTAATGTTCATTAAAATTCTGTTTACAGCATTCAAGATATGGATGTAGCATAATTATTCAGTAGACAGATTAACTGATAAATAATTATAGGTATGGGAATATTATTCATCCTTTTAAAAGAAGGATATTCTGACACATAGGACATGTATGAAGCTTAAAGAAATTGTGGAAGAGGAAATCACTTAGGTGCAGAAGGACAAATACTGTATAATACCACATATGTGATGTATCTAAAATAGTTAAACTCAAAGAATAATAGATTACAAGTGTGGTCTCCAGGGTCTATAGACAGGGGTAAGTAGAGTTTTTTTTAATATAATACTTTTACTGATGTTTTGTGTATTTCAGACATCATTTTTCAGTTCAATTTAGACATATTTCCCTTTCCCTTCCCCCCACCCCACCCCAGTTCATGCATTATGCCATACATGTCCTTCATCTTTCTCTCAGTCTTTTTAAAGTTTCTGTGCAAAATTTACTGTTTTGGGCAGAATCTAACTACATCAGTCCATTCTCTGACCCAGTCCTTATGTTGTTGTGATTCCCTCCTTATTGTATAGCTCCAAAGTATGCCTATATACACATCATATATGTACCAGAATTATGTCCTCCAGGAATAAACTGTATGTGAACTCTGATATATGTTTAGGAGTTTACATTTTTTCCTTTTAATTTTATATTACTCTAAAATATGAATATATACCTTCTTTCTACCCATATACATTAATTACCATGTCTGAAAGTAAGTGGTAATTTAATTCTAGGGCTCATTAAGAGATTCACATTATAACATCATAGTTGCTTTCAGCTAGAAAGAAATATAACACTAACGCTGCTCAGCTTGCCTGTCAATTGGGGGATTTGGTACTAGCATCCACGAATGAGGGAAACCATTCCCCATTTGTTTTTTTTTTGGGGGGGGGCGTACTGTGTTAGTTCACTTAGCATAATGTTTTCAAGTTCCCTCCATTTACCTGCAAAGTTCATGATGTTATTTTTCTGTACCACTGCATAGAAATCCATTGTGTAGCTGTATCACATTTTTGTTATAAAGGGGCCAAAAAAGCTCATTGGAGGAAAGACAGCATCTTCAGCAAATGGTGCTGGCAAAACTGGATCACCATATGTAGAACAAAAATGAACCCCTACTGCTCACCCTGTACAAAAATCAACACCAAATGTATCAAAGACCTGAACGTGAAACCTGAAACTCTGAAGGTTGTAGAAGAAAAAGTTGGTAGCAATCTACATAGGAGTAGGAAAAGACTTTCTAAATCAAACAGCAGCTGTGCAGGAAATAAAGTACAGGGTTTTAGTCAACAGGTATGAAATCTGAACATGTTCCAGAAATCTGCTGTGGTACAATTGCCCCTGTGATTTACAATACTGAATTACCTGCTTAAAAATAAGGGGACAAAATATCATGTTGTATTCTTTTTTTTTGGGGGGGGGTGTTTTTGGTCTTTTTGAGATAGGGTCGTCTCCCTTTAGTCACAGCTGGCCTGGAGCTTGCTATGTAGACCAGGCCAGCCTTAAACTCAGAGATCCACCCACCTCTGCCTCTAGAGTGCTGGGATTAAAGGCATGCACTACCACGCCCTGCCCTCATGTTGTATTCTTAACACAATAACACAAAAGAATAGAAAATCAGATCAAGTAAAACAATAAGCAAGACTTTAGGGAAAAAAGAACCTTAATACTTAAAAGATAATAGGAGAGGAAAGAAAGCTTCATGACGATGCAAATAATAACAGATAAATTCCTTTACTTCATGCAGGCCTTCCCTTTCAGTTTTATTTTGATGAAATAAAATAGGATTTGATAGTGTTCCCACTGTCTTACCAACAGTTCTCTATCGGTTTCAAATCCGTAAATCAGAGGACTTCTGGAAGCTAATGATATTATTTTGAATCTGTAGCTTTGATTAATCTTTTCAAGCCATATTAGCCAGAGGCATTATAAAGTTTTATTCGATCATATGACAAGTATCCAGGCCATTGTTTCTTGAAGTGATGCCAAGATATCTCATATTCCCACTCTTTTGTTGTATGGCTGCAATATAAAAATTGTATCCATGGTTAAATCAGATTACTGATTTTATTTTGAGATATATTAAGCTGTTAACTCTTTCACTTCTTATATTAGCACCCAAGAATATGATTTCCTGGACTAGTCATGGCAAGTGAAATTGCTGCATTTTTAATGTCCCCACACTGCTGATAGCACTAAAGAACAAATTATCTGTGCAGTAGACACAAATTTATTGCTAATCTTCTGTTAAATCATAATTTCTTGCAGTATCTCCTTTGAATATATCATATCATGTCATATTATATTACTTGCATATATAATGATTTTGATCATGTGTTCCTAAGCAGATTACAGTTTTTCCCTCTGGGTGCATGGCCACCCAGCTACATATTATGTTGCCCAGTTTTCCTCTCCTTACTCTCATTTTTCCCTTCCTACTGATGGGACACAGAAATCACTTAAGTAATCTTATATACACCTGAGGAGTTGGCAGAATTGTCCCATTAGATGGGACTTGCATCATTTTATAGAGCAGATTGCTTATCCATATTTTTTTTTTTTTTAGAAAAGTTCTCTCTGTATTCACAGGCTGGCCTTGTTCGCACAGAGATGTGCTGGGATTAAAGGTGTGGACTACCATGTCTGGGATGAATAGGCATCTTGATGGACAAGTTTGATATAAGCACTTAGTCTTGGAATCAGGATCCTGAAATAATAAAAACCTAAACTGCATGGCATTGCCTCAGCAGTAACTTCCAGGTACTGAAGAATAAATATTCAAGGCTACAGAGGTTATTATTCTTGATATTGTAGCAAATTAATTGGCAAAACTCCTTCATAATAACTTAGAAAGCAAACCTTGAACCTATGGAGAAGTAACTCTTTGGAAAGCAACTGGATAGAGCCAGAATGTTGTGGTGCATCATCTAATCACTACATTTAAAAAGTCATAATAAGAAAAGATCAAATGAAGAAAAACTTGCAATGTTTGTAGGCAGTGTTGGGAAGAAATTAAAAACACTACTCAGTCAGACTGTGAGATAAAGCATTTTCCCAGTGCCTTTCACTAAAGCCAAACCAAAGGATACAGCCTTGCCAGAGAAATCAGATTAATATTAGTATTTCACTAAGAATAATTATTTCAAATATCAATAGAGAAAGAGGTATACTGGCTACTCATTCTGTGACCTAAGGTGACTTATATAAGACATATAGAAAAGTATATTACAGACAAGGGAGATGGCTTAGTGGATAGGACCACTGGCTGTTCTTGCAATGGAGCTGGGTTAGGTTCCTAGCACCCACATAGTGGCTAACAGCAGTCCATAACTCCAGTTCCAAACAATCCAAAGCTATCTTTCTGACCTCTACATGCATTGCATGACATGAGTGCAGTTACATACATACAGGCAGTACAACCATACACAATAAAAATAAGTAAAAAGAAAAGTATATTGGATGAAGTTTCTTAGATATAGTATCCATAGGTCCCAAGTAGATCAGATACCTATTAAGTTTTTGAGAGAATTGTAGGTTTCTCGGTTGCTTTACAAACATTTTCATCTTCTCCACACTATGTCAGCTGAAGGCTTTGTAAGTCAAAAATAGTAATCTCTCAAGGAAAGCAAACAAATTTCAGATGTAGACAGATCAGGGGGAAGGTATCAGAAGGTGTGGCTGAGAAGACAGGAGGACAATGGACAGGGAAGCTCAGTGGAGAGAGCAGAGAATGTGGATCTATGGATTTCTACCTCGGCTAGGGCTGAGATTCTCCAGTTCTTGTCTAGCAGGATGTACTCTTTGCTATAGTAGGATTCCTGTTGGCAATTCTCTTCTGAGAAGATCTCAAAGGGTTGTTTGGTTTTTCCTCCAAAATTATATAATATAAAAAGGAAATGGCGTGTTTCCTTTCAAATGAAAAAAATGATATCCTGGAAGAGATATCTGGACTCCAGTGAAGAACCGTAGGTAACTCAAAAGTCCAAAAGTTTTGGATGGAAGCAGTAACCCAAGGGCGCCTGTTATTGTTTCCTTTTGGTGCAAGGTCTGTGTGTGGGGAGAGGACTGTAGATCGTTAAGGGAGGGTTGCTGTTTCCTCCTAGTTCTGTTCTCTCTTTCTTCCTAGCTATAGACACTAAGGAAGAAACTTTATTTCAAAAGTTTTTCAGAAACTTGTGGTCACATGACTAATTTCTCATTGTGGTGGTTTGAATGAGAGTGTCCCCCATAGGCTTTAAGTATTCAGACATTTTGTCCCCAGTTGGTGGCACTGTTCTGGGAGGTCTTAGACAGTGTGGCCATGCTGGAGGAAGTAGGTCACTGGTGTGGGCTAAGTTAGTTTAACAAGCCTTGCAGTCTCCAGTCTCTCTCTCTCTCTCTCTCTCTCTCTCTCTCTCTCTCTCTCTCTCTCTCTCTCTCTCTCCTTCCTGTACTCATTGCTAGATGTTAACCTCGGCTTTTTGCTCCAGCCTGGGCCACCATGCCTCCCACCACAATGGACTCTAATTCCCTGGAACCTTCAATTGTAAGCTCAAATAAATGTTCCTTTTATAAGTTCCCTTGGTCATGGTGGTTTTATCACAGCAACAGAAAAGTGACTAATACACTCATTAATAAGTAATATATATAGTCTCTGTGTATCTTCTCACAGGCTTTCTTCTTGTCTAGTTGTAATGGAATAACTAGAAATTACATGTAAACCATAATTTGAAGATAACAGAGCTGCCTCAGTAGTCTGGATCCCTGGATGGCTTAATGGAACAGAGACTACCTGCTTATTAGGGAGAGTTACAGGAGAGAGAGAGAGAGAGAGAGAGAGAGAGAGAGAGAGAGAGAAGCTTTATTAGAGTCAATAATTTTCATGTCTGAGTGTGAAGTTAGAAAAATAAGACATTTAGCTTTTATTATTATTTAAATAAGTATTTTATAAGTCTTCATAATCAATGCCATATCATTTTGAAGGAAACGAATCTATTGGGGTCTATACCCAAAGAGGTAAGATGCAAGGGAACACTAAAGCACATTTTCAAAGAGGAAAGATTAAAGAATGGAAAAAGATAGAAAGAACTTGATGAAGAGATAATTGATATGTATAATTATTGTGGTATTATTTAAATTTTCATTTATATATAATCAGTGGGTTGCTTATTGAGAAACAATTTTTATATTTATATATTTTAATATGATTGTCTGATATCTGGATCCTGAGAGCAACTGGGATTCCCAGAACACTTCCTTTAGAAATACTAAAAGATATGGCAGGAAAAGATATGTTCTGAGATCAAAAGGTTTGGGGAATAGTGCATAAACCAAGCTGAATAGACTACTTTCAGGAGGCTTTTTGTGGATTTTTATATGTAAATCTGAAAATGTATCTCTAAGACAGAATTCTTTCCCCACAGAATGGGACTGATACTCTGCATAATGTTGTACAAGTCTGTTTAAACATGAGAGTGGAGTAATGTTCATACTGAGGTAAAAGTATGTAGCAGGTGAATGTGACCCTTCTCTCAGGATCTTCTCTGCTAATTTCTGTGGGCCTAGGATGACCAGACTCTTTCAGACTGATGCCTGGCATCACTAAAAACTGAGCTAGTTTCTCTCACCCATAGCTTATCACAGCTTATACTTTTCTTGCCAGAAAGAAGTTGTTATAGTTTGGATCTATATACTTCCCTCATGAGATTTTGTCTATATGAGTCACTTCAGGTGAAAATTAAAATTACAAGTTTTCTAAACCCAAAGGACTGTGTTATTTATAGCAATAAAAAGCACACACACACACACACACACACACACACACACACTTTTCTTTTTTTAGACAGGGTCTCAGTATGTAGCTCTGACTGGACTGGAACTCAGAGATCTGCCTGCTTCTGTCTCCCAAGGGCTGGGATTATCTGGCTTGCACACACATTTATCTTTAAATATAGGCAATGCTGGCTGTGTTTGGGTGAAATCACCAATCTCAACATGATTAACTAATTAACACTGGTCTTTGTTTCAGAGTCTCAGGTTCCCATAACAAGTGTAACTGAACTTGAACATGGCACCGATTGCTGGAACTTCTTCCTGAGGACAAGGGAAGTTGGAAGATAGATTCTGTTAGAAGTTTTAGAGTCCATGAGGTACTATGAGGAAGTTGACTTTTCTTTAGCCATTTCATAATTTTCTAGGGAAAATAGTTCATCATAATTGAAACCTAAACGCAAAATGCACTGAGCCAAAGGAAGAGACCAAAACATAAGAAGGCCAGTATAAAAGGAAGATGGAAGAGAGATAGCAATCCCTCCTGGGAAATCACAGGTGCTGAGGCACCCAAGGGTGAACAAGGAAAGTTTAGAGCTTTCTCTGATGGTGGGTGAGATAAACTTAAATCACATTAAATAAGAATGTGGGCAAGGGAACAAGAAATTACATATGGAAAGATCCTAAAGGAAATGAGCTTTTGTAATAACACCTGATATTTTGCAAAGTTTCATATATATATATAGATTATAGATTATATATATCAGTCTCCTATTGTTCAGGCATTCTGTTTACACCCCAACACACACACAACACCACACACACACACAACACATACACATTGAGTCTTTGTTCATAAAATAGGGGAATTCCAGGAAGGGATTTAATTTGTCAGATATAGCATGGGCACCAAGCATGGTGAGAGAGACCTGAGAAGGTCAGCATTGGGACACTGGGGAGCGTAAGCAGGAGAGTCCTGCATTCAGACCAGCCTGCTTACATACCAAGATGTTCTCTCTCTCTCTCTCTCATATAATATAGTATATATATTATATATATATATATTATCATATGGTGTTGTTTTCCAATGTGAAAATGGGTAATCTGTTGTACCATCACAAGGGCCATAAAGGTTTTATGAAGATAAACTTAATCAGAAATGTTGGGTTTTTTTTTGTTTTTACAAACCATAGGTGTTATATCTCTCTCGCTCTAGTCACTCACAAGCGCTAGCATATTGCCGCTCGTCTCCCTATTTTACGGTTCCGCGCGCTCCCCTGCTGCCCCACATGGTTCAACTTGATCAAAGTCACACCTGTACAGAGAAGTAAAATCTCTGCATCCTATTGTGGAGCTCATTGTCACACTATTGCGGCCAGGTTATTTTTAGACTCAAAAGTTTAGATTTTTTTAATGCAGGAGGACAATAGTTCTGACCATTGTATTGCATAGTGCTGAGTATTGGCTAATTGTAGGATTTTTGTTGTTCTTAACACTGAGACATACACAAAACAACCATAGGAAATGAAGCCAAGAATTCACCTAGCTGTGGGAATCAGTTCTCTATGGGCATGAACAGCAGAAAAAGCATGTTCTATACCTCAACTATAGCCACCTAAAATAGTACAATTAAGTCAGTGATTTAAATTGAAGCCTACCAAGATTGGTATTCAGTTGTTTGTAATAGTGCAAAGCTGTGGGCTAAACACTGTAATAGATTCTGTTTGTATCCAACATTTGGAATTTCCCTACAGTGGAAGTTGTAACTAAGTGCTCAGACAATATATACTTTCCATTGCATGGTGAGAACCTACATTAGTAAATTTTTAGCTGAGAATTTTGTCTTCTGGTGAAATATATGGACCCCAAATTCCAGTGCAGTGTTCAGATTAATAAGAGATCCATAATGTTATTCACAAAATGAAATTCATTAACAATTTGAGGGCATTGCATAAAAGGCTGTTTCCTTTTACTAAAATTTCAATGTATCAAAATCTAGTAAACATACAAAAAAGTAGAAAACCATAACTAACTTCCCTGTCTTCTAGGCTTAAAAACAAGTTTATATATTATGCATCATATTAATTTATGTGTAACCTTATAGATTAGGTGTAACTTTCCGATTTTTGTTTCATTGTGTTTGTATATCTAGATCAAAGATAAAACTGCATTTATAGGTATTTCAAGCATTATTAATCTACAATTTATATTTTTAATACTAAATATACTGTCATAATTTATTTAGGTATTTCTTATTCCATAACTTTAGAATACCATTCACTAAACCATAATTTCTTTAACCATAGCTTATTTTCTTTTTTTGGAAACAATGCACTGATAAACAGAATGTACTTGTTCAATTCTGTTGTGGTAATGAAGGAGAGTTTAGGTAATGAATGAGAGTTTAGAACACCCATTAGAACTAAACTTGAGAATGGAGAGATGGCTCAGTGGTTAAGAACATTTGCTGTTCTTCAGAGGGTCCAGGTTCGAGTCCCTGCACCCACATGATAGCTAATAACCATCTGTGACTCTAGTTCCAGGGGGGAAAAAAGAGCTCAAATAACCAGGTCACCCTCAGGTTTACTTTTACTAGATAGTACGAAAACTGTTCTCCAAAGTGGTTGTTCCAAGCTCATGAAGTGGCGTTTCTCTTTTTCATGTGCATATTTCTGTGTCGTAGGTGCATATATGTCTATGTGTGTTTGTGTTCGTGTGTGTGTGTCTGTTTGTGTGTGTGTGTGTACACGTGTACATGAATATGTGTATGCAGGCCCAACATTGATGTCAACAATCTTCCTCAACTGTCCTTTCTCTACATTCTTTGAGGCAGGATCTCTCAGCCAACTCCAGAGCTCACTGATATGGCTAAACTTGCCAGAAAGCTGTGCCAAGGATCTCCTGTGTTTACCTTCTGAGGTTGGAGATGAATGATGCCTGTGAGGAACTCTAGGTTCTGAGACCTGGACCACCACTCTGATGTAGGACATGTACAACCAACTCGAAGGAAGGCTGACAAAGTTTTATTTTTGAATCTTAAGCTTTTATATCTTTCACAGGTTGCAGAGGTTTTCCAAGGACAATTACAGAAAGCTACACAATGTATAAGTGCTAGATGTAAGGAAGGCTTCAGGAGAGAAACAAGAATTCAAGGTTCAGTAGGCCTAGCTGTAAAAGTAAACAGGGAACATAGTGACATTGGGTTTCAGCAATAATATGTCTAACAATATCTGTGTTTACATAGCAAGTATAAACAATCAAGGGCAGAGCCTTAGCCCAACTTTGCAAGCTTCTACCAAGCCCAAGCATTCAAGCACAATCATACCAAGTTGGCCCTCCGCCTACTCTTTAGGCTTCTTTCAAGCCTTTGGCATTCATCCAGCAGGAGAATTCACAACTCCATAATTCCCACAGAGCAGTTGTGTGGGTTCTGGGGATCTGAACTCTTGTTTTCTTGCTTGTAAAGTGTTTTAACTGCTGAGCCATTTCCTTGGCCTATGAAACGTTTCTACAGGTTCTTCTCAGCATTGTACTATTGGCCAATCTTTAACAGACTGCTAAGTATGAAATGATATCTCGTTATTTTAGGTTTGATTTTTTTTCTTGTTATAAATAAAGATGAATACCTTTAAATCTATTTTCTAGATTCTGGCTTTTCTGCATGCAACTTGTGGTTCTTTCAGTACTTGCAAAGAGCAACACGGACTCTAGTTAAGCATAAAATAAATTTATTAGAGAACATTAAATGATTCATTTAGCTACCCAGAGGGTCAGAGAATTATATTTATTCCTCAAAATATTTTATTTTTGAATTTCTATTTTATGTGTATGAGTGTATTATCTGCATGTATATAAGTGTCCCCATGTCATGCAATGCTTACAGAGATCAGAAGAGGGCACAGGATTTCTCTGGAACTGGAGTTATGGATGGTTGTTAATCATTATGTGGCTGCTGAAAATCTAACCTGGGTTCTCTGTAAAGGCAGCCACTGCTATTAACTGCTGAGCCTTCTCTTCAGCCCCAGAGAATTATACTTAGAAGGTTACAGGCACTAGCCATGCATCTTCACCTAGTGGGTTGTCTGTATGATATCCCTCTTTAGCTGTTCTTCCCAATGTAGTCTTTCCCATCAGACTCTGCCATCTCCATACAGTGCTACTGCAGAGAGAACTCCATACAGTTGTGTTTCTGTAGAAGATGCTGAGAAACTGGGATCTCATTTCTGTTGGGAATGCAGGATTCTTGGTGTGGGAATTCTCCAAACATAAGAAGGATATTAGCAGGGTCCAGAAAGCTGGCTTCATGGTTAATAACATTGTTTGGTCTTCCAGAGGATCCAAGTTTGATCCCCAGCACCCATATGATGGCTAATAACCAGTTATTGGGATCTCACACTCTTACAACCTCTGTAGGCATTGTACGACAAGGGTGCATTTACATACATGCGGGGGTTACACTAATACACACAAATAAAAAAGACTAACCATCTGTTCTAGTCTGTCTTCCATTGCTGTGACAAAACACTCTGACTGACACCAACTTGGGGAGGAAAGGGTTTATTCACCTTACATCTCCTGGGTCACAGTTCATTACTGAGGGAGCCCAAGGCAGGAACTCAGGGCAGGAACCTGGAGGCAGGAGCTGAAGCGCAGGCCATGGAGGAATGCTGTTCACTGGCTTGCTCCCCTGGCTCATGCCCAGCCCGCCTTCTTATACAGTACACAACAACCTGCCCAGGGTGGCACTACTCATTTTGGGCTGGGCCCTCCCACACTGCTTGACCATCAAGACAATACTCCACAGATGTGGCCACAGGCCAATCCAATGGAGCCAATTCCCCAATTGAGGCTCCCTCAACCCAGGTGTGTCAAGTTGACACTAAAGCTATCCAGCACACCATCTTTAACTCCAGTTCCAGGGGAATCTGACACCCTCTTCTGCACTGCATGACATGGGTGCACAAACCTACATGCAGACAGTACATTCATACATATATAAGAAAAATAAAAATAAAAAATAAAAAGAATAAAAAGGACTAAAAAACCCCCAGAGGGACATTAACACACACACACACACACACACACACACACACACACAAACAAACAAAACAAAACAAAACAAAACAAAAAAACAAAAATCCCAAAAAACATAAATACCCACAATACCCCTTGGCTGACCTAACTTTATCATACAGCCTTCATCTATATTTAAATTTCCCAATAACCTTAAAAATAGACACAATAAAATGTTCCTTCTCAACATGTGGAAATTATCCCTTCCAGAAATAAAAATGACAGTCATTTTACCAAAAAGTCTCATGTTGTATTCAAAGTGCAAGAATTCTGGGTAATATTAGCCCATATTTGTTTACAATATACTGTTGTCTTAGTAATCACAAATACTCGCTAAATAAGCATTCACTTACCTACACACTCTTGTCTAAAACACATGTATTAGACTGCTAAGTTGGCTCCGGTGCTTAACGCACTCACTGTGCACTCCTGTTGACTTGAGTTCCATCTCCAAGTCCACCTCCAAAACTAGCTGTGCTGACCTGCTCCTGTAATCCCAGCACTGCTCCATCGAGGTCCGAGGCAGAGAGGAGAATCAGCTGGGCCTGGTAGACTGGACTATGAATTGCACCACAGCAGCAGAAAGCAGGAGATGCCTGCCTCCAGAGACAGAAAGTGAGCACCAACTCATCAAAGTCGCCCATCGTCTCCTCATGTGTGCACCCATCCACAGTAGTAATGATAGAAAGGAAAGGAGTTTAAAACACACAAAACACATTCATAATGCAAAGAAACTACTCCAGGCCTTGTTTCTGCATCTGTTTTAAAGCCATGTGGATTCCACTTTCCATCATACATTCCTTTTCCCGCAGGTAGCAACATGCATAGTTTGAGCTTTAAGAGGTTAATTCAACTTCCTTTCTAGACTCTTAGCTTTTGGCAGTTTTGCCTACATAATGTTGTTATGGCCTCCTGTTATTTTTTTCAAAGGAAGGGCTTAATTTTATGTTCTAGGTTCCTTCCATCTGCTTTCTTTATGTGGTGGTAACACACACACACAGAGAAAGAGAGAAAGAGAGAAAGAGAGAAAGAGAGAAAGAGAGAAAGAGAGAAAGAGAGAAAGAGAGAAAGAGAGAAAGGGAGAGAGAGAGAGAGAGAGAGAGAGAGAGAGAGAGAGAGAGAGAGAGAGAAGAGTTTATTTCTTGCTCATGCCATATGACCAACATGGGCTTATCATAGTCTCTTTAGAGAACTGATAGAGGATCCAAATCGACAACAGAAATTTATGCCATGAGAAAACACGGAGAATGAAGCAAAGCAAAGACTGTGAAAGTAGCTCAGTTGGTAGAGTGTTTGCTTAGCATGCCGGAAGCCCTGGGCTTATCCACAGTACCACATAAACTTGACATTTTGGCACAATATTGTAATGTCAGTTCTCAGGAGGCAGCAGCAAGAGGATCAGAGGTTCAAGGTTATTCCTAGCTATAAGACACCCCATCTCAATAAAATTAACGACATACCTTAATGCTTCTGCTTTACATTTATTAGCTTACCATTAGTTACCAGCAAAGAAGACATCTTTCCATTATGTCTACAAGGAAGAGAAACACATTTGGGAACTACACGATTTAAGGACGATCCTTCGTTTATCCTGGTAAATCAAGCTTCTGTACTATAATGCAGTACTTCTACTGCTGGTCACCTCTCTTCTTGCTCGTTTAATGGGGGATCTAATTAGATAAGATGGCATGTTCAAGTTCTATCTCCCTAAACACAAAATGACTATATCTTCTTGCAAAAGCAATTCCTTTCTCTAAAACTGTCAGTGTCTAGATTCGTTGAATAAAAAGCAAACAAAGAAACACAATGGAAACAAACTGCTTACTGTGTGCAGTAAGGAGTGACAATATTCCAGTTTCCACTCCTGGTTCTCAGAGTCCGGCTTGAAATCCAGGGAGAAGCTGTGCCAGGTAAGCATCCTGTGAGAGGCAGGATCTGTTTTACAAGGTGCTATCTATCAGCTGCTGTATAACTGTGAGTTGAACTGATATCACATTGTTTTTTAAGGCCACTATATAGTGTGCGATGGAACACATGGCAGGGTCGACAAATACAGGAGTTATATCTTGTTATCTTGCTTTTGTCTTCTAAAACATACAGTCCTTTGAGACATGTACTTTACTATGGAATGCTAGGTCATTAAAACAGTCACTTGTCTTAGTCAAGTGTGGGAAAAAAACTTTTAGAGATCTCTGAGTACATAAGATTTTTTTTGAACCTGCTCTCCAAAGTAACTCTTGACACGGAATAAAGAGGATTATACTAAGGGAGAGATTCATTTGTAATAAACTTGCAAAAGGGGATTCTGTCCACTTTCAGGAGAATCTGGAACTACCATAGTCCAAAACATACAGTTGTGCCTCAGTGCCCCTTCCTCTACTGAGCAGCAGGAGATTCAAGCAAAACAGCTTCTTTGTCAAGAGTAATTCTTAGGAAGATTACTGGCTGGGAGCCACTGTAGCCAAGTCTCCTAGCACCCAGAGCAATGCTCTTCACTGCTGTGGGCAATGGGGACTCTCAGCCATGCAGAAGCCACACTCTCCATCGGAAGAGGAAATGCATCTCATTCAGGTCACCAGTTCCACCCCTCCTACTTCCATAGCCTATTAAGCTGATTTTATCTTTTATTCTTTATTAATCCATTACACTGATAAATTTTTCTGCTGTTGCACCAGCCTTACATTTTCAAGAAAATCTTTTCTTGGGCAAGATTAAATCTAGACACACTGCTAGATTTGATTTGCCAATATTGTATTAGGATTTTTTCATCTATGTTCCTAAGTATGATCGGCCTATAATTATCTACTTCTCTACTTATCTAATTTTGGTGTCAAGATTAAATCAGTTTCATAAAAAAAAGTTGAGTGTTTTTTCAACCTCTTTTTCTATTCTCTGAAATTGGTTTGAAAGATTATCCCTTCATGGCATTTTAGAGACGATTTACCAGTGAAAATTTCCCCCCAGTTTTCCTCGTCTGCTATTCCCTCAGCTTCTGAATGCTGTGGTGGACACCTGCCACGACATCCTTGCTGTGCCGGGAGCACCGCCTCCAGTATGGTATGGATTACACTCTTCTACTTGTGGTGATCTTCCTCTGGATATTGATGCTGTCAATCCACCCAGGCAGGACTGCTCTGACCTGGTGTAAAATCTCAAGAGATCCATTCACTCTCACCTTCTTCATGTTCCCAGTCAGTTGCACTTTGCCCTGAGCTCTTCCTTATCCTTTCCTATTTCTTCCCTCAGTGGTTGTCATCTTGTAACACAAGATGCAATGTACTTATGCAGTTTATCACCTCCTTTTATCAAGAATACAGCAGGGTCATGACAGTATTTTTTTGTTCATTCATGGATGAAGCCAGGTGCTTAAAACAGCATCTAGCACATGCCCCCCCTTCTCTCTGTCTCTGTCTCTGTCTCTGTCTCTCTCTCTCTCTCTCTCTCTCTCTCTCTCTCTCTATATATCTATATATATATTATATCTATATATAATATATGAAAAATGACTATAGAATGATTGCTGCTCTTTGACTTGAGGGACAGTTGAGAGGGTGAGATATTGGTAAAATCAAGTTAATTACTGCAGTAAGTCTTGCTTTGTAAAGGACTGAAGTTTTCTTTGTCTTGTTCTTAAGTCAATGCTGGTAATTAATCGTTTTCCATGAACTCATGATTTGTCTCATTGTGATTTCTATCAGCAAATGCTGTCCACACTAATTCCATAAAACTTAAAGAATCTCTGTGTATTCCTATGTTCTTTGTCCTTGATTGGCCTTTTCTCTGTCTTCTGTCTCTATTCCTGGATCCGCCTTATTTCATCAAGATAGTTCAAGAGCAGGCGCCGCATTTTCTGAGTACCTTGACTTCCTTCTATTTCATTAATTTATGCTTTATTCACATTATTTGTTTCTTCGCTCTTTTGATTCATACGATTTTCCTTTCCCTAGCTTCTTGAGTTGCACATTTAACTCATTCATTTTTAATCAAAAAAAAAAAAAAGTCTTTTAATCCTCTCTGGCTCATCTCTGCTTCATCCCCAAAGTGTTGATGTGCACTTCATTCTTGTCACTGAGCTCTAAATATTTTATAATTTTCATTGTATTTCTTCTTTAATACATTAGTTATTTAAGAGAATTTCCTTTTTTACATATATATGGCTTTTTGGGGACTATCATTTTCTGCAGATTCCTAATTCATATCTACTGCAGACAGAGATCATATGGAGTGTGGTGGCCATTATCTGCAATGTGTTAAGACTTACTTTGTGCTTTAGGACTCAAAACCCTATGATAGGAAATCCCCTTCTGTATTTGCATGAACAGCAAGTTCTCATTTAACCCAAACTCCTGAATAAAAGTTTGGCTGATAGAACATTTAAGACTGAAAATATTTCTTCTTTCACACTGGCATCTATGGGGACTAAATTCTGCTATCTCTTTTATTATCTTGCTGTTGAAGTTAAGGTGATTTGTCTCACTTGTGCCTTTTATAATTTTCTCTTTGTCCTCAATTTTTCTGAAATTTTACCAAAAAAAGAAAATGGATTTATTTTTATTCATCACGGGAGCTGCTTCTTTCCTTTTGCATTATCAATCATCTGTTTTTGAGTCTAGTTTTACCATTAAAGATCCTAACATGTTAATCATAGTTATTTTGGAGAGTCTGTGTGATCATTTCAAAATCTGTGTCATATTAAAAATTGATTCTGACTTTCGCTTTTCCTCAGACTCTTTACTCTGTCTCTCTCTGTCTCTGTCTGTCTCTCTCCCTCTGTGTGTATGTGTGTGTGTGTGTGTGTGTGTGTGTGTGTGTGTGTACATTGTCTTTCTGTGTGTCTTACAATTTTCTTGCTGGAAGCTGGGCACAGTGTATGATGAATTATATCCTAGGATGTGAGATCTATGACTTTACTGTGAGATCTTTATGTTAATCTGTCAAGGACTTGGGCTTTGTTCAATGTTTGTTCTTGCTGTTGCTGGCAATGTTCAAATTACTCCAGTGTCCCTGTTTTTTGTCTTCTCTCTTGACATTGGGATTTGTTCTGTCCTTCTCAGATAGAACCTGTATCTTGCAGCTTGTTCTGTATAATCCACTGCTCTTATACTTGAACCCTAATTATGTGGTGGTGAATGATGTGTGTGTGTGTGTGTGTGTGTGTGTGTGTGTGTTGGATAATTCTGTAATGTTATAGCTAAATTTATGCCTTTCAATGGGTCTATGACTATAGACTGTGGACTTGCAGGGTTCTCGGCTCTCCTTTTTAGGAGACAGAAAGGGCATAAGCAAATGGGTTGTCAGAAATGTTATTCCCAGTTATAAATGTTTGCTTAGGTAAGATAGCATTTACCAGGGAATAGGCTTCTGTTGTTGAAAATGCTCAGGTTGCATTAATTACGGTGATAAATCTTCCTTTCTCCATATAGTCCCAGCACAGGATCTACCTAGGATCTTTACCATTTTTATATGGTGAGGTTCCCAGGAGGCTGTAAGCAATGCCCATTAAAGAGTGGGACTCCCACCCCTCCTCCACCCCGTGATTTTTACTCTTACCTTCATCTCACTCAGCCTTTAGTCTTCAGGATGACCACTTATGTATCCCTAAAATACTGAGCTCTAGCACATCTGCAGGTACGCATGTCTCATCAACTGGGGCTTTTTCTTTATAGACCTCAAAATGTAGATTTGCCCTGAAGCCTCCATTCTCTGATGGGTATGAGAGAAGTAGTTGATTTTTTTGTTCTATTCATTTTTTTCTTGTCATAAGTTTGGAACTGACAACTTCTAAGCTCTTTATATGTCAGAGCTGAAAATCTTGTCATTTTGAATTCATTATTCCAGAAGGTATTTAATCATTAGTTTTCTGTCTGTTAAAAAAAAATTTTAATGTATTTTACAGGAGACATAAACCCAACTCCAGCACCTAGTCATTAAATTCAAGTAGCAAGTTTAACCCTGAGGGCCATCCTTGTGAAGAACCCTTTTATCTCTTTATCTTACAGGAACCCTGGCCAGGTTTGGCAACTGTCATATCAGTAACTTGACTTTGGATTTATTGGTGATCCTTTGCTGGCTTACTGGATTGGTTATCATGTTTTAAGCTAGAATTATTTTTAAAGTATAATTTTCTTTTACTTTATTTTTTAAAAAATTTTATTTGTTTCTTTTATGTGTATGAATGTACTGTCTGCACTTAGGTCTGTGCACCCATGTCATGCAATGCCGAGGAGGTCAGAAGAGGGCATCGGATTCCCCTGGAACTGGAGTCAAAGACGGTTTTCAGCCACCATGTGGGTGCTGGGAATCAAACCCGAGTCCTCTGCAAGAGCAGTCAGTGTTCTTAACCCCTAGGCCATCTCTCCAGCCCTGATTTTCTTTTACTTTCTAAATCAATTCTATATCTTCTATTGGAAGAGGAAGACATGTTTAAACATGAATATATTGTATTTGCTGTTTATATTAACCTCAACTTTGACTTTTGAACAGATTTGGTATTAATAACCATATACACAAAACACATTTAACAGCCCTTTTACTTTATGGAAGATAAGTCATTTGTACATAATGAAAAACATTTTAATAATTATGATCCACTCAAAAGCGACTTCTTCAGTCAAGAGATTATAAGACCTATTACCTTGTAAACAATCTTAAAATTATTGTTTTTAAACTTATTACAAGAAATATTAAATTAATATTCTATCTATTGACATTATATATCATACGTGATACTAAGCAGTTTGTATTATTTACCTCATTTAATCTTCAGTACAACCCTATGAGGGACATGTTAGTATAGCATCCACTTTGTCAATGAGCAAACTGAGACAGAGAGGCTAAAAATTTAACAAAGAATAGTTGCGGACTGAGGATGTAGTACATTTGGTAAAATGTTTACTTAGTATTTTTCTAGAAATCTAAGCATCAAATACTATAGTAGGTGAATGTTTTCTTATGTCATTTAAAATCATGACAATGTGCACATATTCTAGAATTGACCATTAAATTATTATTTTAATGCCTGGTAGAAAATATTGTGTCAATTTTTTAAAGAATAGAAGTAAAAAAGTCACCATGTTTACATGTTTATATATGCCTAAATAATAATACAAAGCAATAAGCAATAGTATCTTTTCAAACCCTTTACATGTATCTTAAAGTGATTAGAAAACATACTTTTGGAGTTAAGAGTTTAAAATGTTTAGTAGGTTTTAAAATATTCCAACTAGTGTGGATATCTTCATTTCTGGATTCATGGGCCAAAGAAGAGATTCAGAGGAGTCAAACTTAGAAGCTTTGAAAACAAGCTTTAAAATAATTCTTCTATAAGTACTTTCATACGGAAATAAAATGATTTCTTGATGGTTAAAATGAGCACACACTTAAAATAATTGGTGTACTTATAGCGTCTTTTCCTTAGATGTGAATTACAACCAAGAAAAAATGTTTGCTTTATCTTACAACCAGAAATGGAAATGCTCCATTTGGCTGCTCTGCTGGACCCGAACTGACTGTGGAAGCCTATATAGGAGCCTGGGACTTTGACCCATAATGCCCTCCCTTGCATTTCAGGCTAAGCTCTGCCTCTGAGAGCTGACTAAGTCTTTCTGGATCCTCCTGAGATTATTGACCTGTGACTGTTACCCCACAATTCATCTGGCTCAAGTGATGCTTTTGACAAATGTATGGAAAATTCACATAAGGAAGGGAAAATGAACAAATGAACCTTTTACTTCAACATTTTCATTCTTGCACTATTCAAAGTATTTCTGTCAAGTAGATCTTAAGGGGCAAAGGAGAGGGTTGCTCTCACTAGAGAGTGAACAACACATGGGCACACAGCCTCATCGTTTGTTGCTTCTTTCTATGCTGACCCAATCCTAGTGATCAACATTTAAGGCTGATGTATTAGAACTCCAACCTCAGCCTTCAATAGTCATCTCTGGGCAACTTTGTTATCAGGGTGGGTGTTTCAAGAAAGAGAAAGGGTCAAGAGAACTTGATCTTTTTACTAAGTACATTGTTGCCTTGTGAGCCAGCTGAGGGGAAAGAAAGAGCTGGCCTTTTCACCACAACACAAACCACTGCTGTTATTTTGCCTACAATCTCCTTTGGTGAAGATACATAATAGACACTATCTGTAATGCATGTAAAAACTAAGAAAACTTGAAAGCTTTCTGACAGTGTTATGTTATATCCTGATATTGAAAAAAAATCCTTCTAAGATGAACATTGTACATTTCATGAAAACTGCTTCCTTAGCTCTCTAAGCTTAACTGGCAGGCAGAGCATTTCATTGCATTTCATATAGTGACTGATTGCTTGGGGCATCATACTCCTTTAAAAGTCATGCCTTTACTGCCTTTCAGGAACTGCATTCTTTGTGTGCAATGATCTGAAAGCTATTTGAGAGGAAAGAGAATAATATTACATATATGTTAGAGAGAAGTGCCAAACTCAAGCACTGTTTCCTGAATTTTGATTCAATAATGGCATGGTCATGTTTTTAATTTGTATTGCCCTGAATTCTAATTTATAAAAACTTTTAAAAATTAGTTAAGTGTTTTATTCATAGATCATTCAGTGATTTAAAGGGTCAACTAATGATTTAACAAATAAAATCTGAGTCCACTGCAATGCTGTTTGCAAAACATCTCAATAGTCATTAAATGATATAAGGGAGCTATTCAATCAATAGAGAATGCATTAAAATATATTAGTCCAGAAAAAATGACCTGTGCCTGAGGAACAGACTGGAAATGTAATCAAGCCTAGCCTTGAAGGTCCAGAAGAAGAGTAGACAAGAGAGGCTAAAGGACAGAGGGCTGTTGCCAGTATTTGTATAGGACTCATTAATTTATTGACATAATTAGAACAGAATTATTACTAACATTGCAGAATAGTCATCAACAGAATATGCATATGCATTATTTGAATGAGTTCAAAAGAACACTGTACTTACCATAATTAACTTAGCATTGCTAGGGGAGCCACATAGACTACCAGGGCTATAGCAACAGACCAAATGTCATGCATCCAATTTACTTTTCCATCAGCACAAAATATTTAGAAGTTTTATATCATATGAAACAGAATCTAAACAACAGAAATCTCTACGACTATCAACACCCACAGTTCTTCTGGTAACTTTAGCATTTCTGAAACTATGGACCAAATTTCTTCAGGGAACATAAAAGTAAAAAAAAAAACTGAAATAAGTCTCTTCAAGAAAAATTTTCATTCTTATGTCTTTGTTCCTAGACATTCACATTATTCTTGACTGTGTCTCCCTAGTCTGAGCATGCCTGGAACTCACTAAATTGACCAGGCTGGCCTTGATCTCATAATGATCCATCTCTCTCTACCTCAGGAGGGCTGGGATTAAAGGTATATTCCATGCCTGGTGTGACACTCACATTTTTCAAAAGAGAATTAAGTTTCATATTTTATGAATACTGTTTGCATAGAATTAAAAGCACAGAGGGTAATCTCAACCCTTGTGAAATTTGTAGATTTATTAAAAATTACAATTTATTTCTATTAATTATCTCTTAATGCTCTTTAATCTCTCATACTACTTTGTTTACTTGTTGAAGACATAGACTTTTCTTTAGCCAGAGAAATGAATTTCATGGCTGATATAGCTGCTGTGTACTGAGCTTTTGCGAAATATGCAACCAACTAACTCAGACATTAAACAAGGAAGGATTTTTACTTAGGGAAAATTTCAGACTCTAGAAAAAAAGAAAATATTTCAATTGAGACATTATTCAGCCTATTATTTCCTGCAGAGAAAATATATATTGAAAATTTTGAAAGATCAGGTTCTGCAGATAGCTAGATAATGTGGAAGTGTAAAATTGGCTGGAAGCGTTGGTGTCAATTTTGTGGTGGGAGTCAAGTGATGTCTGTGTTTGTCTGGAACTATGATATTGTTAATATGTATGGAATTAGGAAAATATTTTCTGAGAATTGTTTCTCCTTGGGGCTTAATCTCTCTTTATCCTTTAGATTTCTGATGAGATCTATACTACTGGTATCAAATTGCTACATTTGTGGACAATGCGCAGGAAGAAGAAGACTTTATTAATCATTACTAGTGTGTTCTCACTACTTGCCTGACATTCTTCCAAACTATTTTCCTATCCATTTAATTAACTCACTTCATACCTGCAACAGCCTCATGAGATCATAAATATCACCTCCAGTTTTATAGCAGAAAATCTGAACTGAACAGAGAGATTCTAGCCATCAAGTTTCACACAGCTAACACTAGACGGTGAGATCTAAGTGAACTACATACACTCTGTGCTTTTAGCTACTTTGGTACATAACTTCTACACTCAAGCCAAGAAGCATGGTAGTTCTCAATCTGAACATAGAAGCTGCCATTAACACATTTTAACCAAGGTTTATGTAACATAAAAGGCTGGATAAATAAGGACATTGTAAAAACTGGTGGAGGAGGACTATAGGACAATTAGACCTCAGGAGGTCCACACTGTCCTTCCACCTCCAGCTTTCTGTATCTCATTCTCTGAAAACTATGACCACAGAACTATCAGTATCATGCCATGGAGCTAGTCAGAATGACCCCAGTGGCTTTCTTTCTCTCTATTCCATCCTGAAAATTTTCCTCCACCTGTACTAGATACAGGAAAATTATCAGAGAGCACAAAAATCTACATGGAGTCTTCAGTGGTCTAGGGATGACTGATAGGGACCAAGTACTCTCTAGAGTAATAAAGGGAGTTGTAAGGTGTGATCATGGATGCAGAAGCAGGAAGATGACATGAGTTTTTAATGGAGGGCCTAGAAACTTGTGACCATGCCTGGGCCTTGATATGTACTCGGGTCTGCTGAGCTCTACATCAAGAGTCTGAATTTTAGGGAATAAGTGGGGACAGGAGGTTCTGAAGAGCGGAGAAATAGTTGTTGGAGAGACAGCTCATAAGGTAAAGTGCTTGCTGTAAGTTTGAGTCACAGCATCACATAAAAAGTGGGCCTAGTGGTACATGGCTGTAATATCAGCTCTAGAACAATAGAAAGTATGATTGCTAGGTCATGTTATCCAGCTTGAACTCCACATGTACATATGCACACACATGTAATTATACCCACATGGATATTATACACATGAACTATATATTGCACACAGAGAGAAAGGAGAAATAGCCAGGACATTCCTGTTTTTCACTCAGCTTGCTGTTAGTGTTGCCAGGAAGCCTTAGAACTCAATTTCCAGGCTCTTACATTGCCTACACTAGGGTGTTTTGCAACTTATCTTACCTGATGCAATGCTCAACTTTATTAAAAAATATGCATCAGCCTCTTCAGAGTGTAGACTGCCGTTGTTGGACTACCCAGGCTGTGTCATGGAGGCCAGTGCAGGAAGATCAAGACAGGACACATGCTTGTTGGACCTCATTTGGGTGACCATGGTGGGAGGGAGGGACCTCAGTGTGGAGGAGGGGGGCAGGATTGATGGTTGTTTGGGCTTGCCAAGGAGGAACCTTCAAGCACTTCCTTAGGGAAAACATGATATCTTTTGGCAAAAATAAATTAATTAATAAAGAAAGAAAGAAAGAAAGAAAGAAAATCCTCCAACTCAAGTGATATAGGTATGTATGTATGTATGTATGTATGTATGTATGTATGTATGTATATATTGAAGCAATACAAGTTGGAGAAAAAAATGGAAAAAATATGCACCTATCTTTAGAAGAAACTTAATGTAAGGTTCTTATTCATTCACTTATTTTTGGATGATGTTTGACTCCTACAGTGAAATGAAGGCATCCATTGCATGCAGTTTGTTCAATTTTGACAAATGCAAAGCTCCTGTGGCCTGCAACCTTGTTCATATATTTATATTCACAGCTGGAGCAACCATGTTTCCTTCTGCCCCTCCCCGGTCTCTCCTCAGCCTCTTCCTACCAGAGACAGCAGTTCATAGCTCTCCTTTTAAACCTTAGTTTAGTTTTTCCTATTCTAGAGCATCATACAAATGAGATCACGTATGACTTCTTTTATTCACCACAATTTTTAGTAACTTATTTTGTTGTATTAGCCATTTTTGACCCACCTTATTATAAGCAGTATTCCATTATGTGAATAGAGCATCATTTGTTGATGGACATATGAATTGTTTGCAGGTTTTTGTTATTATTAACCAGGCTGTTATAAACACTATTGTACATGTCTTTTGTGGGTGTTTATTTACATTTCTATGAGAAGAATTGCTGAATTATACAGCATTCAGGTTTGAAGCATAAATAGCACATGCAAATGAAGAGAGAATAGCATATCCCTGGACAGGAGCATGGCTTACATAAGTACAGATAATGACACAGAGGTGTTGATATCAACTGAGGGTACCGGCATGACTCATCACAGAGGAGGAGGCAGAACTGTTAAAGCATGGCTAAATACCCATCCCAATGCTTATCTTGTTACTTGTTTCATTAATGAATCAGACTCTCATAGACACTCTCATTATACCAGAAAGACTACTATGATTATCATTTTTATACAATCCCACAAGGAGAACCATCCTCAAACATTTCTCTTTTGATAGGTTTCTCATTCAACTGGCTGGCTCAAGAATATAAACCTGAGTAGCTTAGAATGTGTTCTGGTAGACAAATGATAGCAGTCTCACATGACTGCTCTTGGGCAGAGAGTAGAACATTCTAGAAGACACAGCTTTGCCAATATTTGGCAGTGGCATACATCTTTATCACTGCACATGTGTTTGTTCATGTGTGTGCAGATACATATGTGTATCCATATGTGTGGAAGCCAGAGGGACAACCTTGGGTATTGTTTGCTAGGGAATGCCACCCACCTTTATTGGACACACTGGCCTGACACTTACCAAGTAGCCTGAGCTAGATGTCGAGTGAGTTCCAGCATCCACATGTATCTACCCCTCCACTAATAGTGCTACAAGTTGTGCCTCCAGGCCCTTATTTTCTCTTTATGTGAATTCTGGGGATGAAACTCAGGTCCTTGTAATGAAAGGCAAGCACTTTAACCATTAAACATCCTTAAAGCCCAGACTTTTGCAAGAAAGAGCACTGTCTTGAAGGTTTTGGCCTGGTCTGTGGCAGGACCACAGTGCTGGCCCTTAAATTTTTGGGACTTCCCAGAAGGCATGAAAGAGGGTGTTACTTGCATTTTGATGAAAAGTATATGTGCATGTTTTAAAAGAATCAATTCACATTCTCAGATTTTGTTTTAGAGAGAAGAGCAGCAAATATGGCTGCTCTTATCTTGCATGTTCTGTGACTCCTGACTAGTCATCATACTGAAACCACTCCAAGTCTCGCTGCCTATTCCAAGGCTGCTGGATGAGTTTCTCGGTATTTTCTTTTCTCAATGCTCGGAATCATTACACCTCAGAGATGATTTATTGATTTCCTACTCATATGGAAATACCGTTAATGTCTGTCATAGCTTCCTCCTCAGCCATTCATGATTCTGCTTCACTCATATGTTTTCACTTAACGGAAACATTAGTCTGCTTAAAGAAATCTAGCATGAAAACAAGCATAGATGGAGAAAGGAGAACATGAAATCTAATAGACAAAATCAGACAACGAAATGGACCAGGCAACAGACAGGTGGAGAGTACCAAAACCTGGTTAGTGATTTCTACTTCAGACAATCTGTAGGAAATGAAGTCATCCCAGATTCTAGGGAATTCATCTCTTACCTTTAGTGTTCAGAGTGTAAATACGTGTGCATTGCTTCTCCTGCCTGGAAGGTGAAGGCCTTTCCTGGGCCCTGCTTTGTACTTAGACTTGAGACACTTCTGCACAGGCTTTCCGTACCTATTTCTGGCTGTTCTCGATATGTATGGTGTTGTCTTCAAGGTGCTTCTTCAAGGTGTCTGTGTTTATAAGGTGGCCTTCAACCACCTCCTCAATTTCTTAGCCCCTTGAAAAGGCTGGAGAAGGGCTTTTGGCAGAAATCAGGTTGTAGTAATTTTGCTGTGTTTCTCTAAAACCTCTAGGATCTTACATGAGCAAATTCTTTCTGGTTTGGAGCCTTATCCTTCACTGGGCACAGAATCTCCTCAAATCCTTGCATAATCTTCCCCATCATCAGGCTCTTTGTGTATAGTTCCTCACATTTGATTTTAACCTCTAAGTTTTTCTGTGTTACTTTCCTTGCTTTGTCCAAATCCTTCTGAACCCTGTGTACAAAGTTGGACCTCTGAGGATACACAGGCTAAACCTGGTATAAGAAAATGCAAAGATTCTAAGAAATAAGATTCCCTGAGCTTGGCTCATTGTGGCTGTCCCCTCTTGTCTATGAGTCTGTCTTTCAAAAGACTTCCAAGTATGAGGATTAGTTATGGAAGGCCATCTCCTTACAAAAGGAACTTCCAAACTGTTCCAGATAATCTACCTCAGTTGTGGTGCCTAAGACCCAAGCTGGGCTTCTTGACCTCTGGTGCTGTAAATTCAAGGCAGGTTCCAGATCTGACTGACAAGGTAGGGTGCCTTCTCAACAGGTCAAAACTGATGCACTTTAAAGATCAAAGCTTCTTGCTTTGTAAAATGCTCTTTCCAATATAATTTGCATCAAGCAAGTCCTTCACAGAGCTAGTCTCTGATCACTACTGTTGAGCTGCAGTCCTGGCCTCAATGGTCTCTGGATATTAGACTTGGGGCCACTTTCAGGCTAGGTAGTTTGGATCCTCCAGTTTGAGTCAATGGAAGTAGTAGGATTTCCAGGGAGCATTACACCCTCCTATCACTCACTCTAGCCTTCCTTTCTCCTTTCAACTTTTGGGTTGGCCAGCTTCACCAAAATTCTTTTCAAGGAAGGTTTGGGGCCAAGTATCATTCTTAGTACCTTAAGTGGAGATAACTTTTTTTTTTTTTTTGTCTTTTTGAGACAGGGTCTCTGTGTAGCTCTGGCTGTCCTGGAACTCACTCTGTAGGCCAGGCTGGCCTTGAGCTCACAGAGATCCGACTTCCTCTGCCTCCCAGGTGCTAGGATTAAAGGCGTGCGCCACCACGCCCGGCCTGGAGATAACTTTTTGCCATGAACAATGTTAAAACATCAAATTCTGGCCTTATGATCTCTTAGAGGGGCCAGGCAGTTGGCCAGTTGCATCTTCATTTAGGAAAACCATGGAATGTAGTACTTTGAGCCTTCTGTAGGCTGGTAGGGTGTGTGCAGGTAGGCCTGAGAGTCATCTGCTGGCTCTGAATCACTCTCCTCCATGGGTCACCTGAGCTTTGCTGGGTGTGGCAGCTAGTGGTAGTCCTTTTGGGCTCTGATATTGTTAGAGAGAATGTTTAGGCAGAAATTGTTCAATATTCTGTGTGACTGACTTTGTAATTTTGGATCAATAGCAGACCTGAAATTACTGTTTGAAAATAAATTAGGAATTTACTATCATTTTTCCTATAAACAGTTGCTTCTAATTATGCCCCTTTGATGTTTGCACCTCTCAAATATCTTGAAACTAAGATCATTTCCATTTCTCACACTTTCAGCATTATTAACATAAGCTGAACAAAATTTAGTCCTTTTGGGCCTTTTCTGTTGGCGAGATCCTCTAGCACTTTAATAATTATAAGTTGTTCTTTTCTTCAGCTTGCTCCTCAGCTGGCAGTTTTCCTAGCACTGAAAATCTCACCTTTACCTCACATAGTGGGAGTGAGGCTGGGCCACCTGTACTGTTCGCGAAAGGCCTTCAGACAGCCCATGTAGAACGTGAGTGTCTGTGTCATGTCCTGACTACAGCATTGCTTCGAATGTCTCCAGAGAAATCAGAGTTTTGTCTATGTCACTTTTATTTGTTCCCTTTATTTCTTTTTACATTTCTTTTGTAAAACCCAACATGGGAAGGAGCCCACAGTTTTCACACCTTTTATAGAAGCTTTTTGGTGATTAAAACCCTAGGGTGTTGAGTTAGTTTAAATGTTAAGAATGTGTACCTAGAATTCAGTAAGAGCTTTCTCCTTGCATTTTTAAAACAGAGTATTAGAGTTGTGAATAATGCTGGATTGAAAACTCTGGGATGCTGGGGGCCTCTGGTTACAGCCCATGCTGTGGTATTCTCTTTCCTAACTTTGCTGTATTAATGCCTCCAAATCATTTCTGAGAAAGAGAAGAAAGCCTGGCTCCCTTCAGGCCCCAGAAACTCTGGCATTTAATGAAGTAGTAGCTATGAATATTTTGAGTAACTATTAACTATGTCTCTTTATTCTGATGTTTTGCCATCTGGGGCCTTGCTGCAACTGAGACGGACCAACCCTCTTATAGTAAGTTAATTCCCAAAGATAGCAAACAATTGGCCCACCAGAGAGTGTGTTTCTCACATACAAACCCACCATCTGGAATTCAGGGTCTCAACCACCTTCTTTATCAGGCTGTCACTCAGAGATGTGGCCAATACCTTCCTTCCAAAACCACGATAGGGCCAGATATCAGGCAGGTTGAATAGCTAGCAGCAGCCCTTATACCTTATGCCAGGTAGAATTATTCAAGGGTCTCACTTTCAAGGGTCCTTAATGTGTTTACCTTGTCTTGCTTATTCTTCCCATGGAAACAACATTAAAGACTGTGACTCTTGTCATTTCTCCCTCCTGACCAAGCCTTGTACTTTTCTTTGTGGATCTGCATGGCAGTATGTGTTTCTTCAAAAAAATCTTTGAGTATTAAAACCTCTTTTTTCATTTGAGTGTCTGAGAGCTTTCTCATTGAAACAACTTCTGAATACACATTAACCCAGGGTACATATGCTTCACTACAAAATAGCCTTCTTCTTATCATTCCAAGTGGCTTTCATTGATTACAACCAACTGGGGACTGATCAAGAATGAGTTTGACCAGGTAGGCTTAGTCAAAAGAAGAAAGGGGCTGACATATATTCTAAGCTTGTTGTCCAAACCAAGAAATTACTGAGACTTATTTCCGGCTAGTCAAAGGTTGCCAGTGTGGCCCTCCTGCAGGTGATGGCCTATGTGCTTTTCTCTGGCTGCTCTATGCTTTTTTTAAAAAATGTATTTTTAAAAAATTTTATGCGTATGAGTATAATGCCTACATATACGTAGGTACGCCCATGTCATGCAATACCCAAGGAAGACAGAAGGTGTTAGAGTCTCTGAAACTAGAGATAAAGACAGTTTTACCTGCTAGGTAACATGTGTATGCTAAGATTCAAACCCAGTTCCTCTGTAAGAATAATGATTGCTCTTAACCTCTGGGCTATTTACCCAACCTCTAGGCTTCTTTTAAATTTTTAAATTTTTTAATTTATTATTTGAATTTATTCCATCCACATATGCAATGTATTTTGATCTTATCCACCCCCTATGACTTCTCTTTACCTCTGCAGGGACCCATTAACCAGTTTCCAACTTGACTTCATGTCCTCTTTTTGAAATATTATTAATAGGCCCATTAGTCCAATCAATGCTGACCATCACTACAGGGGCATGGGGTCATCCCCCTGTATAGGGCTAACTTACCAGTGGCCACATCTACAAAAAAAAGTTGCTCTCCTTCAATCAGTAGCCATTAACTCTTCTGAGTCCTCAGCTAGTAGAGGGGCCTGGGGAGTTCCTCCCCCATCAATCCTGGAAATTTGATGGGCTGGAACTTGAACAGGTCTTCTATTTTATTTTTGCTTTAAGATAATCCCTTCAAGACAAAACCATGGATAAAATACCCTGAGTATATAGACACAGACTTCCAAGAGCTGATATCAGGATCACTAGAAGGATTCTCTGCTTTTCTTTCTCATTCTTTTCTTTTGATTCTGATTCGTATTATATAACGATTTTAAGTTTTGGGGCTAGAAAGAAGGCTCAGCAGTTAAGAGTACTGGCTGTTCTTGCAGAAGACCCAGGTTTCACCCACATGGCAGCTGACTACCATTTGTAACTCCAATTCCAGGGGATCTGACACCTTCTTTTGTCCTCCTTGGGTGCTTAACAGCATGGATGCACTTACATATATGTGGGCATAGCATATAAAAAAGAAAAAAGAGTCTAAGTGTCATATCTTAAAGGCCTAGGCTTTGATTCTTCATTGTACTGTTTTACTTAGATAAGTCATCAATCTAATGGTCACCAGAAGTATAAAACCAGGTGTTCTAGTTTGCCTTCAATTTCTGTGACAAAACAGTCTGACCAACACCAGCTTGGGGAGGAGTTTATTTAGCTTGCATCTCCTGGGTCACAGTTTGTCTCTAAGGGAGCCCAAGATAGGAACTCTTGGCAGGAACCTGGAGGCAGAAGCTGAAGCTCATTCCACCAAGGAATGCTGCTTACTGGCTTGGTCCCCTGGTCCATGCTCAGCCTAATTCCTTATGCAATATAGGACCAGCTCTCCTGGGGCAGCACCACCTACCATGTGGTCCTGAAAAATCCAAAATAAGTACTGTCTTATTTCAAAGGGAATAATCAGGCACATGTAAGCAAACCTACGTCCAGAAAAGGAGCTCCTGGCTGGATTCACTCACGGTCTTCTGGTTCCAAAGGGTTTTGGCAACTCCAATTCTCTGACTCTGCTGTCCACAGCACGTACAACTCATCTTGCAGGCCCAGCCTAGCTTCATCCCACACCTGCTTCTGCCCTTGGTGGTCATCCTACAGTTCTGACATCTCCAAAAACCTGGGGTCTCCACTGAAACGGAGGCTGTGCCTTTGCCAACGGAGTCTTTCGACTTCTCATGTAAAACCTCAGATTCTCTTCGTGAGCCCTACAATCCTGGGGGTCTTCATTGCAACCAAGGCTCCACTTTCACCAATGACCTTTCCTGGCTTCTCGCATTGCCAAGGCTCAGCTGCTTTTTGTGACTCCGTCATGGTTTCAACACCAGAACCAAGCAAAAGATTCTTATGTATTGCCAAGTCCTGCTTCTGGTTTTAGATGGAGGGTTGGGCCTCCTCTGGACCACAGCTTCTGTGTGCTGACCAGAAATCTTCTTACCAGAAGATTTCACCACAGTGATGCTGGTCTCTTATTACTTACAGCTGATTCTTCAGCCCCATCTGACCAGAACCCACATATTCTCAATTCAAAAATATCACACAAACAACACTGATGGTCTGCACTTCCCTTTGAAGCTTCACAAGCCAGGCCTCCGTTGTCTACAACTGTTCCAAGCTTCCCAGCAACAAACTCTAAGCACCCGATGACATTTCTAGCCCAAAGTTCCAATTGCTTCCACAATCCTCCCCACCGAACACTAGAGTCGGGTCTGTGGAAGCAATAGCCAATTCTCTGGTTCCAATTTCTCTTCTACTTGGCCTTCAATTTCTGTGACAACACAGTCTGACCAATACCATCTTGTGGAAGAAAATGTTTATTTAGCTTCCATCTCCTGGGTCACAGTTCAAAACTTAGGGAACCCAAGGTAGGAACTCAGGGCAGGAACCTGGAGGCAGGAGCTGAAGCACAGGTCATGGAGGAGTGCTGCTTACTGGCTTGCTCCCTTGGCCCATGCTCAGCCTGTTTTCTTTTTTTTTTTTTTCTATCTTCTCTTTTTTTTTTCTTTTTTTTTTTTTT
>VZQC01012370.1:1439490-1497172 GCA_009823505.1 Rhizomys pruinosus
TTTTTTTTTCCCCCTTTCCTCCTCCTTGTTTATGGAGTGTTGACTTGTCTAGTTTTCTATTTTGCAAACCACTCTTCTCTTCTTGCTCTGAAGGTTCTCCAAGGAAAGGTCCACTTGGATTCTCACCAATCTCGGCGGGGGGGGATGCCTGACCTAGCCCGCGCCCCGGCAGCCGGCACCAAGGTGCAGACCACTAGCACCGGCCCCTCTGGTCCGGGCGCAAAAGAGACGTAGGACGGTCCCGCCCACGGCCCCCTACCTGCGGCAGAGGCAGCAGATGCCTGCTCAGGTAACTATCCCACCACCCACACCAAGGTGCAGGCCACTAGCACCGGCCCCTCTGGTCCCAGCACAAAAGAGACTAGGACGGTCCTGCCCACGGCCCCCTACCTGCGGCAGAGGCGGCAGATGCCTGCCCAGGTAACTACTCCCGCCCGCACCAAGGTGCAGGCCACTAGCCTCAGCCTGTTTTCTTACACAATACAGGACAACATGCCCAGGGGTGGCACTATCCACAGTGGGTTGGGTACTCCCACATCACTCAACAATCAAAAAGTACTCCACAGATATGGTCACAGGCCAGTCCAATGGAAGAATTCCCCAATTGAAGTGTCGAGTTGACACTAAAGCTGTCCTGCACACTGGGCATGGACTTTCCTTTATAATATATACTAGGCTAAAATTATTAAGACAGACACTGGATACATTGTTCATTCAAATCTAGACCTAAGGTTTATTCCTGGAATATGGATTTTGTGATCATGATTACAAAAGCTAGACAGAAAGGCTGTGGCACTGGTCTGTGGAAAGAATGTGTTCAGTAATAAAATCATATCTAATAAAAGAAAGAGGTTGTTAGTCAGCCTTGCTTTGTGTTATATACAACAAGGTTTGCACCCAGTTATATGTCAGTTTATTGGTGTCCAATAAATGCCATGCTTGTTTTAACTCCTTTCTTTCTTTCTTTCTTTCTTTCTTTCTTTCTTTCTTTCTCTCTCTCTCTCTCTCTTTCTTTCTTTCTTTCTTTCTTTCTTTCTTTCCTTCTTTCTTTCTTTCTTCTTTCTTTTTTCATTTATTTTAGGGGAATGTGCCATCAAGTGCTTGTATTGGTCAAAAGACAATTTTGTGGCAACTGGTTCTATTCTTCCACCATGTGGGACCTGGTGCTCAAACTCAAGTCATTGTGCTTAGAGACAAGCACATTTACTTGCTGAGCCATCTCATCACCCCTGTGTTATCATTTTACTTCAAGGGAAGAAGCCAGTCCTCATCCTTTCTCCCTTTCTCTAGTATCTAGGACATAGCAGTCATTCAACAGTAGTATATATACACAGGACAAACTCTTTTATGAATGAAGCTATTTTTAAAGCGTTTTAGAAGTATCCATTTGCCCTGTAAGTGCATAGTTCTGTAAAGCTGTGGTGATTGCCAACCCTCTCTTCTTTCCTTGAGCATAGGACTGGTACTTACAGGTCCACAGTAGAAAACCCATATTTCCAATAATTTCCAATAATTTTCTCTTAGGGAGAAAATGTCTTTTCTGCTATACCAATATCACCAAACTCATCTAAAAAAGGTTGTGAATTCATTTTATGCCACCTTGGGTAAGAAATGAGAGAGGAATCCACAAAAGTATTCATTTGTGAATAACATTTTAGTGATTAAAAACCAAACTTATTATGCATTCTGTATCTTATGTGATGGATATGGGCTGAACACATTGAATACCTCCTGAATTCTATTTTTAACCTGAATTTCAGTCTTGGGGAGTGGTTGCTTTACCATTGTGCATACCTTTGATGTTATGTTTTAAAATTGAGTAAGAGAATATACAGGAGGCTAAATGACATGGTCCTAGGATTTGAATATGATGCTTGAACAAAAGCTATCATATTCACAAAATGCAGTGGAGCGTGTGTCTACTTATCTGGCTGTGCAAATTTATGAGACTGATAAGAATGGAACGAGGCATTTTTTTGCATGAGTGACTCTTCAGGGATTCTTCCAGCAGTCATGGTAGGGGGCTGGCATCTAGAGAGCAGAGTTTCTGCGCTGAATAAAACTGCACACGCCTGGCAGCTCTACTGACCCTGCTGGTATGAGTTTTGTCTTCCTCCTCTTCCTCCTTATCTTCTTCTTCTCCTCCTCTTCTCTTCCTCTTCTTGCTCCTGTTCTTCCTTCTCTTCTTCCTCTTCTTCCTCCTTTGCTTTCTCCTCCTCCTCTTCTTCTTCTCATAATTCTTTGAGAAATGTCTTATTTTACATTATTAAATAAGAGATAATGTGACATTGAGTACATTTAATCATTGGATACTTGAAAATTTTAAATTGCATCTATTTGTGGTGTATGTGTGTGTGTGTGTGTGTGTGTGTGTGTGTGTGTGTTGTTTGTGGGTACATATGTATGCCACAGGATGAGCGTCATGTGGAAGTCAGAGGACAACTTTTGGGAGTCAGTGCTTTCTTTCCACCATGTCTGTCCTGAGGATTGTACTAAGGTCTTTAATCGTGGTGGCAATGCCTTTACCTGCTGATCTGTCTCTCTCTGGCCCCAAGTATTGATGTCTTTAAAGTTGAGTTGGGATCCACCAGTTGGAGAATCCGCTTTTTACTAAACATTTGCTTTCATGAAGTGTCACATTATAATAGAAAGCTCATTCTAGCTTTGAAGCTTTTCAGGCTTTTCAAAAGGATTGAAAATAATTTAAGTAGTATCAAAATTTCTCAAAATGTAATGGTTAAAAATTCAGAAAACAAAACCATTTACATGGTCTGAAACATATTTCAAAATCAGAATTTTCATTTGAGAGAAAAAAAATTAGCCTAATATGTTAATAGCGATGAATTACATACAGTCTTTATATTGTTTCTTGTTTCTCAAAAGTTCTGTTTGCGATGAACACACACTAGTCTTTTTTCCTTCAGCCCCACTGGTCTGAATTCTGAATTCTCTGCACACCCAGGCAGGCTGGCCTTTCTTTTTTTTGTTTCCTTATCCTCACTGTCCACCCTTATCTCGTTTGCCTGGGTATTCTTATATGTACTGACCAGTCCATCAGTTGATTGCTTCTAAAGAGATGAAATATGGCAGCTATATCCCCTTTAACTGCACAGTCAGATATGTTTATATTTGATTTTCTCTTTGTTTTATTCTTGTTAATTTAAAAATATCTACTTTATTTATAACCTTCGACCTTTTAAATATATTAAGTGACCTTGCATGGTTTATTCAAACCATGCCTTGGGCAGGCATGCAAATGTTCCCTCCTGGTTGAATTTCCTTTCTTCAGTCTTGACTCAGTGTTTCTGGCACCAGAGTGTCGTGTGCCCACCAACTCACAGACTTTCTTATGGGCATTTGTTTAATCTTTTTCCTTTGCCCAAAATTCCCCATTAACCAGTCACCTGACCCTGACATTTGTCAGGTTCCAGTGTTAGCACTCCTTCAATCACTCCAGAGCTTCCACAGTAGAGAGATGATCTATGCCCTCTGCGCACCTTCTGCTCCTCTCTAACTGACTAGCTCGGCAACATTTATGGTTTTTCTCCAAGAGTCCGAGATGCCAAGAGTTCCTTGTGTTGAGGACTGAGTCTTCCCAGGAACAGCAGCACAATACTGAAGCATTGAAGGGGCAGAGTTTGTGCTTGTGACTTTGAGAAGGTGCCTGTCTACACACTGGTGAGGTTACCCTGGAGCACATATCAGGTGGTGTGGTCTCAGTCACTGTAGCCTTCTTATGGCAACATTTTCCCCCTCAGATTTACAAACAAGGTGACCTGCACAGTTAAAGGATGGGCTATGGAACTGTACTGCTGAAGCTCACATTCTGCCACTTCCTAGGCAAGCTTCTCACTTTTCTGATCTATAAATGCCATACATTGATTATGACCCCATGTTGGCTATATCTTTGGTATTTAAAGTGACAAAAATATTAGTTATGAAAATACATTATACATACTTGCTTTTTCATCAAAACTTAGGCAATACTATTTTCCCATGTAAGGAATCTACCTTGTTTTTAGGAAAGAAATCAATTTCTTTCTTTATCCAACTTTATAAAATCTTATTATTAGGGAATAGGCTCCTTCCTTTTCCTCCAAGGTCTTAATTCCATCTCTTTTATCCTGCCTACCATCTTTCTTGATGTCAGGTGTTTCTATGAATCAAGAGATCACACTAGGAGGGATGAACCTTCGAATCCATGCTGAGATCAACCAAACTGTGAAAGAAAAACAGAGATTATGAGGTTTTATCTGGGAATGGAATCGGCAGTGTCCCTCCAGGCAGAAACAGCAGAGGCAACACACTTTAGGATCAAGGGTAGGATCCATCAAGCCATTCTCCTTGGTGGCTAAGTCTAAATTCAATGTTCTTTTGCTGCAGTGGATTTCTGGTACTCTTATTTTGTCAACTTTCATAATTTCTGACATATATTTCATGATTTTCCAGGAAAGAAGACAGTTTCCTAATTGAATGGTATGAAATAACATAGGAGGGAAGACAGTGTACTCTGGAGTCAAATATGAAATTTGTAAGCGATTCATAGATATATTTACTTTACTTTATATCTGCAATTAGTGATCTGTAAAATTGGGGACAATAATAGAACTTCCACTATATGATAGTTAAAGTTTGTTAAAAATTAAGATAGTGCCTGGGGCACAGTAAGATTGGTTTGTAGTAATTATCTCATGAGCTCACATGGCTATGGAGGTAAGCCACTGAGGAACTGAGATATCCCATTTTACCTCTTTTGAAATTTAGCATCAGATATGACTGTCTAGCCTTAGAATTAAGTCAGATTATCAGAAGTATCTGTCTTGAAGTCTGTCTTTCATTTAATTACAGGTCTTGTTGATTTCCCTCAATTGATTTCTTGACTCTCATTCGGGTACATCTTGCTCACAGCTTCTTCCAGTCAAATATAAGCTAATTAAACCTAGGTATTGCTACACCTCTCCTTACCTCTCAACTTAGATAATCCTGTGATGAGGAAAGGAAGTTGAGGCAAATTGCAGCTGCTGAAGTCTACCATTGAGCCAACAAACCTTGTACACACATGCAGATGATTGCCATTCAAAGCCCACATACATGGGTGGCCCAATGTGGCCTGTGAGCTGATAAGAGGATACGAGTTTGATAAGAAGCTGTCCTGGTACTGGCTGAGCTCGCAGATGACCCAGGTTTGATTCTTAGCACCTACATGGTAGTTAACAACTGCAACCCCAGTTCCAGGGGATCCAAGCCATGTTCTGACCTCCCTGGGCATTGCACAGCATGAGTGCACTTACACACATATAGTCAATACACTCAATACACATAAAAATTTATAAGAAAACATTGAAAAAAGAAAAAAAAAACAATCTTACATTTCTGGAGGCTTGGGTGTCTAAGATAGGTGTTTTGGTTTTCTGATGAGGGCTAGTCTCCATTTCCAAGATGAGGTCTTATTTCAGCATCCATTGTGGTGAGGGAGACTTCTACATAATATAAGGTAGAGATGTAAGAGACCCAATTGTTACATAAAGTGCCTTCTGCAAGGTCTTCATCTCATGCACTAGAGAAGATAAAGATTCTACTGTTTAATTCCGTTACACTGGCCATTAAATTTTAAGCCCTCAAGTTTTAGACAGGACATGTTCAAATCATAACAGGGGATAAAAACACATGTAAATAAAATGTATTTAGACATTTAGTTGAGTAGCATGATGGTATATGTTTTAAAGCTCTGAAGAAATAGAAGCAGGGATTCTGAGAGCAGAGGTGGGTGGGAGGGAGAAATGGAATTGCTTTGTAGTTCTGCACACTAGTCAATGTATAAGTTATTAAGCAAACTGCAGGCATGGCGCCAGCAAGGAGAAGTAGTGCCAGGGAGAAAGAAGGATGTTGTGTGTGAAACAATATGGTAGGCAATTGCGGAAGGGTGGGTAGACAAGCCAGCTGGTGCTTTAAGTGCTAGATCCCAGGACGTACATTGCTAGCTTTACTCAGGGGTGAAAGAAAGTTGATGAGAGTGTTGATCTGGTTCTTTCTGTTCTTTCAGTGTTCCTTGTGAATTACTATTTGATGTAAATAATAACACCATATACATATTTAAACTTGTGAATAAAGTAAGTCATTTTCCCCCATAAAATTTATCATAGTTTTTAAAAATAGACTTGAATTATTGCCCTCTTTATCCATTTGATTAATTCTCTCTCTTAGAGAACATAAACACATACATACACATGATAGAACATACAAGAGTTTAATACTACGGGTGACTCTTGTTGGGCCTTTAATAGCAATTACTGTATAACTGGAGCGTAATAAGCATTGGTGTTCTTATTGAGCACATTAGGAAGAGTTGATAAAACCCTGAACCTGGGCATATCTGGGTTGTGGTGAAGAATTTGATTGAACTCTTCATCTATCCAGCAAGCATATTGTGCAGGGTCAAGCCCCATAACCACAGCAGAATCTCTAAGTGTCTGGTCCTGTACAATCTGATGGCATTCCTCCCAAGCCAACCAGGATAAGAGCCAACTAGTCTGCTGCACTCAACCCCTCTGGCTGTGGCAAGGAGTTAGCACCAGTCCAGGGAATCAGAGAATGGATCAGTCCTGGTTGACTAGAAAGAATAAAAGGGACCTGCTAGGACTTCCATGCTCCCAAGTAGCTTTAGCTTCTTTATCCACTGTGTTTTGAAATTACAACTTGAATTTGAAAAACAAAAATAAACTCTGAACAGTTCTTTCTGTTCACTTTTCAAACTTGTTTATTTGCTTTAATTTCTCTTAGAGCAGCCACTTGTATGCAATCTTGTGTCTGTATATATGTGTATGTGTGGATGCATGCCTGAGAACATACATGCAGAGTTCAGAGGCCATCATGTGTCTTTCTCTGTTGTTTTCTGCCTTACTGCCTTGAGACAAGGCTTCACTCTGAAGCTGAAGAAGCTCATTGTTTGGCTAGCCAATGAGCCCCTGAAATCTTCTTTCTTGTCTTTTTTCTACCAACAGTTGCTGGCATGCTAAGACATACTAGGCTTTCTGTGACTGTTGGGGATTTGAAGGCAGGTTCCCTTGTGTTACAGAAAGTGCTCTTACTCACTGAACCATCTCTCTAGCCCCTCAGTCTCTTTGAGCAGCTTTTATTTTGCTCAGTGAATTCACAGTTAACTTTTTAGAGTTTACTGAATGGAGTCTTATGTCCAAGATCTGGCTCTGCAATTCATATGTAGGATTCACTGGCTGGATTTCATTTCTCTTATCTGTAAAATGGGGCCATATAAAAATCCAAAGAAATTAAGGACATAAAAAAAAAATCAGTGAAATCCATAAAACGTGGTGCAAACTAAAAACACAATTAGTACCCAAAGGGTTAACTTCGCCAGGAGCAGAAGTAGAAGAATTTACTCATTCATCTTTCTGTCATTTCTAGGCACAATTTGGACATCTGTTAAGTAGTGGAAAAATATATTATTTTCAAATGTTTGAATCCATACACAGTTGATTTCAAAGCTTAATTGTGTTTGAATGAGGAATCAATACATTATAACTGCACTAACATTACTGTGCTGAAAATCTGTGCGTGTTTCTTACGCTTTCATAATATATTTCAATTTTCCCATTATTTTTTCATTATTATCCCATTTCTGAAAGGATTCTTTGAGCACTGCAAAGTGCTGAAAATCCCAAGTGAATGGCAGTGTCTGTTTATTTCCATTTCAAGCTGCATTTGTTAGAATGGTTTGTAGGTCCTCCTTGTTCCAAGCTGTCTCTATAATGAGACAACAAACAATTTTTCTCCAAACATCCATTTTTATCATTTTCTTTCTTGGATAACAAATTTTCTTCTTTCCTGGCTTGGGTTTTTGTAACAGCCATAGATCTTCAGGGGTTGGCTACAACCATTTTTCCTATACTTGTCAGTCTGTGTTTAAATACCATTTGAAGGAACACTGAGCACCCTACAATTCCACATGAGAGGAAACTCTTTAATAGTATCTTTTATCATTCTGACCTTTCCCTGAGAGCTTTCCGAGGTCTCTTGCTATAGTCAGTCACATCTACAGCAGAAGTTCTGCTTCAGGACCTCAGAGGTTTCACTTCAGGTGCAGTGACCTCTGGTCTGATCAGCCTCAATCTTTGAAGCCTCTTGCTTCTGGCACCACATTACTTTTAGAGAAGTGTTGGCATCAGGAAGCTAAGGAAACAGTGGCCAGTGTGGCAATGAAGGACACAGGAATATAGTCAAATGCAACACAAACACAAGAAAACTGTAACTGTCATGACTTCCTGTAGTCTGGGTTGGAGGAAAGAAATAAAAAAAGGTCAAGTTATAAATTTAAGGGTTGTGTTATATCTTCCACATTACCCAACTACAAGCTCAGAAGAGATTTTGGGATCTACTAGAACATAGGATCCAGGCAGGTATGACCTCAAAATGGAAGTTTTGTTTGGCTTGAGTCTTGTATGCACTTGTGACAGTTTTGAGACAAGGTAGGGGGTTGATCCTCTTTCTCAGACATTGGTTTGAATGCTGGCCTAGAACCATCTTCCTGTAGAAATTAATCAATATTTTATTTGCCAGTTGTTTGTCTTGATTCTGTTCTTACTATTGAGGAAGATGACTCAGGCTAACTAATTCTAGGTATGCATGTGACACATGTTGGGCAGGAAATTCATTCTAGGTCTTCGGGGTACAGTGAGAGCACAATTTTCCTGCACACTGGCCCAAGGAGACTCCATGTCAGGAAATATAGAGGAACTTTTTTTTTTAATTTTATTAATTTATTTCTGTATGTGTATGAACGTACTGTCTGCATGCAAGTTTGTGCACCCGTGTCATGCAATGCCGCGGAGGTCAGAAGAGGGTGCTGGATTCCCCTGGAACTGGAGTTCTTCTGAAATTGGAGTTTCAGATGGTTCTTGGCCACCCTGTGGGTGCTGGGGATCAAACCCGGGTCCTCTGTAAGAGTGGTCGGCACTCTTAACCGCTAGGCCATCTCTCCAGCCCTAGAAGAACGTTTTTGAGAGACACTTTTTGCTTGTATCAGTTGATATAAACACAATAACAGCCAGTAAGTGTACCATGTACTGTGTTTTATTTATATCTGTATGTAGTTACTTCAGGAAACCGGTTTACATGGTTGTAGTGGGTAAGTACTGTGAAATCCACAGGGCCAGCGATAGGCTTGTGGGCTAATTTAAACTTTTTTTTGAATGGACTTTTCCTGAAACTTTAGAAGCTGCCAGCTGCAAAGAACATGCTACTCAAGCAGCAGCAGAGCTACTGATCCAGTGACCCCCTCCCAAAGAGTTTATGTAGGGGGAGGGACTAAGAGCTTGAAAAGCCTGGGTGTGAGCTCCAGGTGCTGAGTCCTGGCCTGGCCTTTAAGCACCCATGTCACCCCAAAAGTGAGGCTTCACCCATTGGCTCTGTAAGAACAACCCATTAAACTTGCTGGCAATTCCCTCACTAAATTCTGTTCCTTGGTCGTCTTTGAGCATGCAGTAGGGAGACAGTGGAGTGTCAAAATGGCTGCCAGACCCTTTCTAAGTTAGCCAGCATGGTTCTCTGGGGAAGAGAATATTTACTGAGACAAGGCTGGTTGCTCAGACGCAGCTGCTTCTATAGTTCTAGAGCAGAGTTACTTCCTCAGGGAAACCATTTTTCTTTCAAGACCCTTTATCTGATTAGATGAGAACCACAATATTATTTATGGTAATTTCCTCCAAGTTAACTTATTACGGATATGAATTACATTTAGGCTATCTAGGGCTTGAATTTTAATTATCATCTTGGTATGTATTTTCCCAACATCTTTGGATGACATCAAACACAGAAGAATCTTTTGATTATTTTCAGTTAGGGTCTCTGTTTTATATTTGATTTAAAACCAAATACAGATTCTCCTTGTTAGGTTTTTAAAGGCTTCTGTCAAAAGATAAAGAGAATTATCTCATTAGATTTGATAGCACAGGTCTGTAATCTCAGTGCTCAGGAGAGAGGAGGCAGGAAGGCCAAGGCCAAGTGAGCCACATAGTGTGTTCCAGGCTACCCTGAGCTGTATGATGAGATGGTCTCAAAAAGGAACTAGTAAATAACAACATCAAGGGGGCCAAGGAAATGGCTCAGTGGTTAAGAGCATTTATTGCTCTTGTAGAAAACTCAAAAGCTGAGTATGTTGGCACATGCCTTTAATCCTATTACTTGGAAGGCAGAGGCAGGCGGATCTTTGTGAGTTCAAGGCCAGCCTGGTTTACACAGTGAGTTCCAGGCCAGCTGGGGCTACAGGGAGACCCTGTCTCAAAAAGACCAAAAAATACAAACAGAAAACAAAACTCAAGTTGTGTTCTCAATAACCCAAACAGGGCTGTTCTAACCACCTGTAACTTCAGCTCTAGGGGAGCTAATGCTCTCTTCTAGCCTCCTCAGGCACTCACACACCCACACTCACTCCCACTCAACCCCCCTACACACACACACACACACACACACACACACACACTCACACTAAAAATCAATCTTAAAGAAAAAGAAAGAAAAAGCTAGCATTAGCAACAACAATAAATCCAAACTGGGTCTAGGGAGATGGCTCAGTGAGTTAATGTGTAAGCATGTATAAGCATGGGAACCTGAGATGACATCCCAGACCAATGTAAAATCTGAGTGTGACAGACATCAGTGGGTCCCAGGGGCCAGCCAAAATGTAAGGTCAGTGAGAGACCCTGTCTCAAGAATAGAAAGTGGAAAGTGATAGAAGAGATCTGATGTTGACTTCTGATATATATGCCAAAATGAGTGCATGGGTAAATGTGTGCATCTGCTCTCTCTCTTTCTCTCTCACACACCCACAGATATATATGACAATACCACACTCACATACACAGACCAAGAAATAAGAAAAATCCATAAACAATGAGGTTGCTGGTGAACCTGAGTGATAAAACAGATTTCTTGTTATCCATGCATGGTAGTATAGTATGTTCCCTAGAGAACTCTACATTGGCAATTTTTTATGACACTTCAGGCTATATAAACACTGTTTTTTGACCCTAAATCAGGTGGCCATAGCATTCTTTTAGGGTACTTTCTCAGAAGTCTATGAAAAGAGTGCCAAGCTTACCCATGGGAGTGATTAACTAGCCATCGCCTTCCTAGAGCTAGAATCCAGCTGTGGTGATTGGAATGAGGCTTTATCTCCAAAGGCCAAGGGCCCTGTGGATCTGGTCTACTCACTTGGGCAAGAAGGGTAGGGAGATGTCGGAGTGCTCAGAAGGTGGGGAACTAAGGCTCTGGCTTGTGTGGGCAGTGACTCAGGTTGTAGGGATTTATTCATGTGGGCACTGAGTCAGTCGTAGGGTTCTAGTGATTCCAGCTCTTATTAGGCACCAAGGTGACACAGGCTGGATTTAGAACACTTCAAGGAAGGACCTCCAAAGCCTTGCTTGGACAAGGGACCTGTTTTCTAAGCCTAAATGGAATACCATTCAGGCGCCTACATTTGTTTCCTGTCAATGAAAATTATAATTAAAGATAAAACATTTTTTTCATTATTTTTGCTATCTCTCAGAGTACTATTTCTGCATTTTTGGTTTTAAAAACCACCCCTCATCCCCATCATCACTGTCAACACACACACACACACACACACACACACACACACACACCCCAACACTAGCATAAATAACATTTTTTAAAAACATCTAAATTTAGGGCCAGAGAGGTGGCTCAGAGGTTAAGAGCACTGACTGTTATTACAGAGGGCCTGGCATCAGTTCCCAGTACCCACATGGTGGCTGACAACCATCCGAAGCTCCAGTTCCAGGGATTCTCATGCCTTCTTCCAACCTCTGAGGACTTTGTATGACAGGGATGCACTTATATACATGCAGGCAACCCAGTCATCCACATAAAGTAAAATAAAATAAATAAACTGGAAGATGATCTGTGAGCATGAAGCATAGTGTTCATCCCAAAGTCTCCTCTTGTAGTAATTGATCTAATATCAGTGAGCTTTTTAACTGGTAAAACTGATCCAGATCAAACCAGAAAAAAAAAAAAAAGCACCTCAGACTCAAGAGCTGAAAATGAGCTGAAAGATAGTAAGCAAAGAATAATAATATGTGGCAACATCTTCAAATTATTCATATTGTAAGCTTTATATAATTTGAAGTTGCAAAATTGTGTTTAACAAGGATGGAATTTTTTTTAATATGATGTCTTCATTAATGATCAGAAAGCAGTACTAAAAGCACAATAGTGCCATTTTCAGTGATGTTAAATTAGAAGGCGTTGAAAACATTTGGGAAGAAATATAAATAATACAAATACAGCTATAGAGGTTATAAATATGGATGGAAGGAAGAACAAAGACATTTCAGAAATCTACAAAGCAATTGTCTCTTTAGGAAAATGTAATTGAAAACAAAGGAATCTATGAGCTAGGATGCTGATTCTACAATGTGCTCTTGCTTAGTGCTTTGTGTGCTATTGAGCTGGTGTTATAAGAAGATCCAAGCACATTGTCAGAAGCACTTACACTAGCATAGGATGATTAATAAAATTATACTTTAAAATTTTTTTTCTATTTTCATAATGTGGACATATGCCAGTCTTTATGAAATAAATCTTTCTCCTTAGGTTCATATTTTAAGATTGCCACATTGCCCAAGTCCTGACGCTCTGTTCATAGGATCCCTTCATGGTCTATGCAAATGGTGCCCCCTGGAGATGTGCTGGGAACCCCCTGTACAACTTTCCTCCAATGCCTAGATTTTAAATAAAATGGGCACTTTTATTCCACAGTGTTCCCCAGTGACAGGTGATATTTGCATGATCCTACAATATTTAGAATGTAAAAAGTGCCCATTGGGTGATGTCAAACAATCATTTACTCTGAAGGATATAAATATTCAAATACTTGCCATTAGGCAGTGATAATGGGCAAGAATTAGTGATTTAGTGACTATTTTTCTGGGAGAATTGAACAAAGTTGATATATGCTCTGTTACTCTGCAGATTTCATTGGCTTATGGAATTTTTTTTCCAATGGATGAGTTGAGGCTTGTGGATTTTCTGAATATACAGGCAGAACTAAGGTGAGTTCTGCCTGTATATTTAATTAAGTTTCATGTACTTGTTGGCTTCAAATCAATTTGTAGAGTACACTCACTGATCACAAAGCCTGGACAGAAGAAGGCTCATTAGAAGTTATATCAGATTTGGGTCTCCCATAGTTGTTGAAAGATTGGAGTAATATTTCTTTGTGGGGACTCTGAGACTTCAAGTTTTAGAAAATTCCACTTTAAGAAAATATCATTTTTTTTTTTTTTTATGTGGCTGGAGAGATGGCTCAGCAGTTAAGAGCACCGACTGCTCTTGTAGAGGTCCTGGGTTAGATTCTCAGCACCCACATGGTGGCTAAGAACCATCTTTGATTCCAGTTCCAGGGGAATCCGACGCCCTCTTCTGACTTCCACAGCATTGCACGACATGGGTGCACCAACCTACATGCAGACAGTACACTCATACACATAGAAAATAACAAATAAAAAAATGTAAAAAAACTTTAAAAAGAAAATATCAGTTTACTTCTCTCAGAATAATTTTATGGTTCTGTAATATTTCTTTTTTTAAAATTTTTTAAATTTTATTTATTTTTTTATGTGTATGAATGTACTGTCTGACTGTAGGTTTGTGCACCTGTGTCATGCAATGCCGTGGAGGTCAGAAGAGGGTGTCGGATTCCCCTGGAACTGGAGTTCTCCTGGAATTGGAGTTACAGAAGGTTCTCAGCCACCATGTGGGTGCTGGGGATCAAACCCGGGTCCTCTGCAAGAGCAGTTGGTGCTCTTAACCGCTAGGCCATCTCTCCAGCCCTGGTTCTGTAATATTTCTTAAACAATATAACTTATTATCATTCCTAATAAATTTCCGGTTTTACATATACCAATAAATTTTTTAATTAAACAGATATCTTTTTTTTTTAAATTTTATTAACTTTATTTATTTCTGTATGTGTATGAATGTACTGTCTGCATGCAAGTTTGTGCACCCGTGTCGTGCAATGCCGCGGAGGTCAGAAGAGGGTGTCGGATTCCCCTGGAACTGGAGTTCTCCTGGAATTGGAGTTTCAGACGGTTCTCGGCCGCCATGTGGGTGCTGGGGATCGAACCCGGGTCCTCTGTAAGAGCGGTCGGCGCTCTTAACCGCTAGGCCATCTCTCCAGCCCAACAGATATCTTTTTCTACCTGGTATTTCTCCTTCTGGGTAGAGTTTTCTGGTCAGTTCACTATTAGCTTTCAACACCCTTGGAATTGGGAGATCTTTTAAAATATTCAACTAATAAAACCCTAACTTTATAAAGAGAGTTGATGGATGTTATTGCTATGTCTTGAAAAGCTGGAATAGAAAAAAACAGACCTGCATGAACATTAAGAAATTCTTGGAAAAGATCAGAATTATCTGTATCCTCTTCTGATTATTCAAAGCCAAAGGCATTGTCAAGACCCTGGTTCCATGGCCAGCTTTATAGATCCTCCTGGTGGAGATGGACTCCCCAGAGTCTGAGCACTTAAAGATTTCCCGTGTCCTTATCTTGGCAAATAAAGCACATGACAAAAGCAACTTAAATAGGGAAGCTTTTGTTGGCGCTCGCATAATGGCAAGGACATCATGACTGCAGGAATGTGGACTGACTGGTAAAAGGAGTCCATGGTCAGGAAGCAGAGAGGTGAATGCAGCCTCTCAGGGTGCTTTCTCTCTCTCTTTTTTTTAATTTTATATTTTTATGTGTATGAATGTACTGTCTGCATGCAGGTTTGTACACCCGTGTCGTGCAATGCGGCGGAGGTCAGAAGAGGGTGACAGGATTCCCCTGGAAGAAGGTTCTCAGCCGCCATGTGGGTGCTGGGGATCGATCCCGAGTCCTCTGCAAGAGCAGATGGCACTCTTAACCGCCAGACCATCTCTCCAGCCCTATCTCATTTTCTTAACATTTTTATTCAATACAGACTACCTGGCAGTGATATTGTGGGTCTTTCCACTGAATCAAACCTTTCTGAAAACTCCCTCATGGACACCCAGAAGTGTGTGTCTTAGGTGATTCCAAATCCAGACAAGGTGACAATGATTGACCACCATAAGAAATTATATATTGACTACAATGAGGTTTTCCAACATGCTCAGCAGTATTCTTCCTCAATAATCATTGATATGGTATTAGAATGCTATATCAGCTTATTATGAGTTTAGTTAACTGAGTAATGTACTTAAGTGATCTCTAGGTATCTTGATAAAATCTGGTACCCTATGAGCCGGGCAAATACTAGCACTCAGGAGGCAGAGGCAGGGGGATCTTTGTGAGTTCAAGGCCAGCCTGGTGTACAGAGCAAGTTCCAGGACAGCTGGGGCTACAGGGAGAGCCTGTCTCGAAAAGACAAAAAAAAAAAAAAAAAAAAAAATCTGGTACCTTGATTCAAAGTCGGAAATCACACACTTGGATGATGCTGTTCTGACAACCTGGGGTGCGCCCTGTGGCTCCCAATTCATCTTGTCTCAAGCCTTACTCAGATAGTTTTCAATGTTTTACCTGCTTAACTTTTGTCTGTTCCATTAATATTAGTACTAGAGGGAAAAACTTATTTATTTTTTTTTGGTCAGGGAGGAAAATACAATATCTTCTTTCTGAATATATTTGAGCTAGGATATTGTTTATTATTAAAAACTAGTTTTTTCATTTTTCAACAAACTTTGTTTCAACATGTTTGTATCTATGAAGTTATTTAACATCTGATCCAAAAATATTTCCATAGCTGTTTAATAAAAAAGGTCTTATTGCACTGGCTGTGACCCCAGACTTCACAACAGTCTCTGTGTAATTCTGGAATTACTTTAATTATGAGCTCTTTCAGACTTGATGGATTGCATGTGCTGCAGAAGCAGCATAGAGTATTGCAGAATTATCCTTCTTTTACATTCCCTATATTTATAAAGCCTGGTTCAATACCACTAAATCTCTTAATACTTTCTTCTCTATGTCACCTACACAGATATGTACATATAAGTATAAACTTTTTATTGAAAAAGTGGATACATGAAGAAGAGTGTACCAAGCATAAATTTGCAACTGAAAGTTTTTTCAAAAAGTGAACACACTCAAGTTATCACCTTCTTGATAAAGAAAAAAGTGGAATATTGCCAGGGGGCAGAGCACATGCCACTCATGCCACTATCCTGTTCAAAGCCGACCTTTCTCTTAACTCATATCATTTCTGATTACTTTTGATAATTTCTAATATCTGTTTTATTTTATAATACTTTATTTTTATTTTATGTATATGATTGTTTTCCCTGCATGTAAGTGCATGTGGTGCAATGCCTACAGAGGTCAGAAGAGGATGTTGGGTCCCTTGGAAATGGAATTATGACAGTTGTTAGCTGACATGTAGGAGCTGGAAACTGAACCTGGGTCCTCTGCAAGGACAGCCAGTGTTCTTAACTGCTGAGCCATCTCTTCAGCTCTCATTTCTGGTATTATATTTATAAAAGGGACACCTTGCTATCAACATTACGTTTTTGAAATCTGTCTATGTTGTATGGTGCTTATTGCATTTTTTGTTATCATTGGCTGTTTTCCAATTTCATAAATTTATGACAATTTGTTTTTTACCGTAGAGAAAAATGCGAGCTATTAGGAACTGTGCTGCTATATTCTTGCACACATTCATTCTCAACTGTGTTTCTTTTGTATGTACCTCTAAGAATGGAGTGGCTTGGTTCTAAGGAAAACTTACATTAAGCTTTAGTAAATGCTGTGAAAATATTTTTCCAAAGTAGTTTGCAAGTTTATAGTCCTGCAAGCATTGAATGTAAGCTTGTTTCTTTGCATCCTTGGTAGGCCTTGGTATTTTTCAGTTCCTGACATAGTAGTCACTATGATTTGGCCACAGTATCATACAATACTGATGTTATAAATGTGTGGCATGAGCTCTAACATATATAGGTTTGTAAATATTGCAGTTAAGAGAACAAAACCATAATCAGTTTATTACATTTTCGTCTAACAATAGCATACTTCAGGACAGAGGTGTTTAGCATTTCTTTCTCTCCTACTTTCCCCAAGATCTTCATATAGGCATACATTATTTGGGGGGATTTTTTTCACACAGCTAAAGGTGCCTGCTCTACTACTATGTATCTTCTAGTGTCTGAAAACACAATACCTCATTTGCCTATTGATTCTGGATAGCATATTTAGGATATCTCCTGGTATTTCATAGCTATTTCTTTTATGAAAAATGCCATAGAACATTTGTATCATACCCATTGACCATTCATACAGTGCACTTTATGAAGTGTAATTTCATCTTCTTCCTATCTTTATCAGTTTTTCCTTTTCTTGACTTATAGTATATCCTTTTATTCCTTTCCACTGTTATTTGGATTGTCTGGGTCCTTTGCAGTTCCACATGAAATTAAAAAAAAATTTGCAACTATCTAATGAAGAAATGAATAAAAAAGGCATATTGAGATGATATAGAATCTACTGATGAAATTGAATATTAACATCTTTTCCTTTTTGAGACTTTAAAATCATAAATACTTTTAATTAGCAGGTATAATGGCACTTGTAGTTTCATTTTTATTTCTTTTGTATTATTATTTTATGTGTGTATGTTTTGTCTGCATGTTTGTAAGTGCACCCATGTTGTGCAATGCCTGTGGAGGTCAGAAGAAGTTGTAAGATCCCCTGAAACTTGACTTAGATATAGTTATTACTTGCCATGTGTGCTAAGACTGGAACCTGAGCCTTCCGCAAGAGCAGTCATTGCTATTAACCACTGAGCCATCTTTCCAGCTCTTCCATTTTCATTTCTGATATTAGTCTCTGGATGTATACACAAAGGCTAACATATATGTATATATATTTCTACTATATATATATATATATATTTCATTAGATTATTTTTCACTTATATTATATACTATCTATATATATATATATATATATCTCAAGAAGATTATGGTACAAATCAAATCTTAGACCCATTTCCCTTCTACCTCCTGACCCCCACCGAGCTCATGCATTCTGCTAAACAGGTTTTTTTATCTTTTTCTTCAGTCTTTTTAAAAATTCCTCATGCAGAAGTTGACTTGTTTCGAGCAGTAGTCACCGTTTCAGTCAGTTCTTTGAAGCAGTGTTTTCTGTTGTTGTTGTTTTGTTGTTGTTCTTTCAATATGCACCACTCCAACTACTTGGACAAAAAGCTCAAGGAGCCCTGCACAAGAAAACTTACAACTAGGTACCAACTGGCGCTAGCATCCCAGATGAGGGATACCCCTTCCCCTTTTGTTTTCTTGGGGACTGTGTTACTTCACTTAAACCCTAATCTCATATTCTGTTGTTTTTTTTTTTTTTTTTTTTTTTTTTTTGTCTTTTCGAGACAGGGTCTCCCTGTAGCCCAAGCTGCCTGGAACTCACTGCTGTAAACCAGGCTGGCTTGGAACTCACAAGATCCGCCTGACCTCTGCTCCCAAGTGCTAAGATTAAAGGCGTGTACCACCAACCGGCCCGGCTTTAATAATATCTGTTATCTTATTCCTTCTATACAGATTGATAGTATTGAGTATTCTCGTTTCACCCTTTTTAAAAAAAGTTACTAACATTTATTAGCAATGAGTTTTACTGTGATATTTTCACATTACATATAGATCATATATATGTAGATAGATAGATAGATAGATAGATATAGGTAGACAGATCTTGCTTTCTTCTTGCTTGATTCCCTACTTGTCTTTCCTCTGCTCTCCCACATTACTCTCCTCTCGTTTTTTCCCCTTTCCTCCACACACCATGCCTCTTTCTGTTTCATGTTACATATACTCAATTGTCACCTCTTGTTCCCTCTTCTCCCTTCCTTACAGATATCGCCCTCCTCCTTTCTCCTTAGTCCCTCTTACTTTTGGGACATATCTATATATATATATATATATATATATATATATATATATATATATATTAAGCAGCACTTTATTCCAAGGAAGATAAACCATGCAACACTTATTTAACAGGAATTTTAGGCATAGATGCCTTTTAGGCAAAATGCTCAATTGTATTCTTCTATTTTAACTTTCCTTTGAGAAGATTTCCGGGACCACTGTTGCTTATCTTGGATTCCTGGGCAAGAGCAGGGTATGTAAAACATGTAGATAAATGCAAAATTACCTGCAGGTCTACTAAGCTGTAAGTCTTTGTTGCATCAATCAATTTTAATTTGTTCAAAATGTCCTCTAATTTCTATTTTGTCTTCTTCTTTGATCCATACTCTATTTTGGATTGTTTTGTTTAATTTGAAAGCATTTGTAAATTTTTTGCTTATTTGTTCATGATTGATTTATGGCTTAATTACACTGTATGAGAGAATATTATAGCTGATTCAAGACCTCAGAATTAGTTGAAATTCTTTTATGTCCCAAAGGCCATACTAATTTTGACAAATGTTGAAAGTACTCTGTATAGAATAGTCTAGTGGGTAGAATGCTCCTAGTTCCTTCTATGAACTGCTTGTGTTGATTGGGTTTCATTTGCAAATGGTACTCAAATCATTTAGACTTCATTGTTTTCTTTTACATCCACTTCTAAGAGAAGTGGCTATGGGTATCTCACTCCTTTTAACTGAGCTGGTTTTTACTTTTATGCTGCTTAAATTAGGTATGCAACATTTAGAATTCTTATATTTTCTCTGTGAATGGAGAATATTGTTACCACAAACAGTGCCTATAAATATCTGACAATGTCTCTTGCCTTAAAGTCTATCTTGAGATATATTAGTACAGTTAAATCCGTTTTCTTTTTATCATCTATGACTTTGATTTTTAACTTTGCATTTTTACATTTAATTTGTCTTTTGTAAACAATATTTAGTTGAATTTGATTAATTTATCAATCTCAGCAAGTTTTTCAATTGAGCATTTAAGTACTTGCTTTTCTTGTGTCAATGCAGCGTTCTTTGGTTTATATCTTCCATATGAGTTAGTTTTCTGATTTCAGACTGATTATTTGTTCTTTTTATTTCAGTCTGAGAGAATATTTATTTTCTTCTATTACTTTATTTTTTCCATTTTTTAACAATAAGTAATAATTTATGAGTACAAGCATCCTTCATGTAAAACCAATTTGCAAGCAGTTGTGCCCAAACCTGCACAGCCCAAGGGTCCCACCATCCAGCTGGGGGGCTTGTATGTTCAATCAAGTTGATCAAATAAGTGTCCAGTCTATATTTCTGTAGTTTCACCATTCACCCCAATCACAGCCTTTACATTTTATCACACCCCCTTTTCCACAGATTGTTCCCTAGGCTTAGAAAAGGGGCACAGGTGGACAAGAAGCAAAGCATTCTACTTTGTCTGGAGCTGTTGTTTTGGACTCTGGTAAATTCTGGCTGTTTCCTTCCATGGGCTGACAGTTTGTCCAGGAATAACCTTTCAATCCTACTAATGAAACACAAGCAATTAGATATATAAACAGTACTAATTGTTATGGTAGGTAACTTTGGTATAGACACAGATGTTTGGATGGTATGTTAATCCATGAATTACATTTTTTTTCTGTAAAATATGACAGGGTCTTACTGTGGCTTATAACATCTCCTAACCGCTAGAGGATGTAAGCTTGTGGCATCAGCCATGAGTTATTCCTCCAAGGAGAGAGCTAATAGCCAATTAGATTTCAGATATACAGGCATATGGCTGCCACTGCAGCACAGTATTTCCAGGCAGGTGAGGTATAGCTGGTGCTGATAGAAGAGTCTTGCTTGACTCAGGAGACCTATATTTGCTTTATTGGTTTAGTGGCCTTTGGTAATACTCTCTGGTATTCCAGAGACCAACTGTACACTTGCAAGTGTGGTCTCAATACATCTTTCCCATGCTTACATCAGGTCTTCAACAGCAGGGCATTACCGCCTCTCTTCTTGCTGGTATCCCAGTTTATAGGCAAGAAGCCTTTACCTTTTGGGGGGGGGGCTTGGCCAACATCTTCTTGGCAGAATAATTCATTGCTGATATTAGAGCTCTCCTGTATTAATATATTTTGCTTAAGTGTACAGCTTAAGGAGACTTTAGTATTATATTTGGTTGTGAATAGAGAATAATCCTTTTCACAGTTCCTATGTCTATTAGTCAATTAAAGAAGGCAGTTTTACCAGTTTTATAAGAGATTACCTCTATAACAGTTGGCTCCAATTTACAGTTGGAGAATGACCTCATCATCATCATCATATTCCTTCTTGTTCTATGAAGGAGAGGCAAGAAAATCTCTCCTATTAAAACTTTGAGGCACCTAGAAGGTAAGTTTTGTTAGGACTCATTATAAATAGTTGTTACAAGTAGGATCCACAGAGGGGTTTTATGCCTGTAGCAGTCTGATGCTTTTCTTCCTTTCAATGTTCAGATGGGCCAACCTTTCTGCTGGCACTTCCTGGTACATCCTACAAAATGCAAAGCTGTGTCTTTTCTTTCTCAGTTGTTAAGTTGGTGACATTTTGACCTGTGGGAACATACAAATCTTTTCCTGTAGTTAGTTTTAAGATTTGAATTGCAAAGTTTTTGACAAAAAGGTTTCATATATATCTGTATCCCCCCTTTTTATTTTAGGTTTTTGTTTTTTGACCTATGAGTCTCAAAAAGGCTGTTGTAGTACACATACCTATAAGCAGGAAATCAAGGCGCAGATTTCATCAAATTCACCCAAACTGTTTTGGGTGACTGTATGTCATTAACTTGGGAAGCAAAGTTAATTTCTTAAGTTAAATCATCCTACAGGTAAAAGAGAATGCTACAAAATGATACTGTACGACAGAAAATTTATAGAGAACAATTTTATGTGCCAATCCCAAAGTTATTGTTATACAGATTTTAAGTGAAACAAATGTGGACAACAACAATTTATATTTCCATTTAACTAACGCGCATTAACGTTTTTATCTGAATCTTTAAGCCAATGTTGTTTAATATACACATATTTACTTTTACTAAGTCCTAAATCACCATGTAATTTGGAGACAGAGTCTGGGCAAAATTGGATACTTGTTGAGCTCACGTCAATTAAATATACATTAATTGAATATAGACCTGTCTCCCTCTCCAGCCCCTCCCACCCCTCCCGATTCACCATTTCAGTCAGTGTTCTGATGCAGTCTTTCTGTTGCTGTTCTTTTAATATGCATCCCTCTCCAAAAGAAATATTTCAACTGGGTTATTTGTGCTAGCAACCACAGATGAGGGATACCATTCGTCGTTAGTTTTTCTGTGACTGTGTTACTTCAGTTAATATAATATCTTTTAGCTCCATCCATTTACCTGCAAAGTTCATGATGTTGTCTTTCTTTACCACTGCATTGAACTCCATTGTGTACATGTACCACATTTTCTCTATCCACTCGTCTTTTGAGGGGCATTTGGGTTGGTTCCAGCTTTTTGCTATTGTGAACAGAGCTGTGCATGTATTTCTGCAGTAAGATGAGTCTTGTGGGTATATACCCAGGAGTGGTATGACTGGGTCAATTGGCAAGCTCATTTTAAGTCTTCCAAAGGTTCTCCACACTGCTTTCCATAGTGGCTGTACAAGTTTACATTCCCACCAGCAATGGATGAGTGTTCCCCTTTCTCCAAAACCTCTCCGGCACTTGATATCCTTTGTTTTCTTGATCCTGGCCAGTCTTATTGGAGTGAGATGATATCTTAGGGTGGTCTTAATTTGCATTTCCTTAATTATTACTGACATTGAACAGGTTTTAATATGTTTCTCAGCCATCTCTAATTCCTCCTCTGTGAAGTCTCTATTCAGTTCTTTGCTCCATCTTTTGAGTGCTTCATTTGTTTTCTTTATTCTTTGTTTTTTGAGTAGCTTGTATACTGTGGAAATTAATGCTTTGTCAGATGTATCCGCAGTGAAGGTTTCCTCCCACTCAGTGGATTTTTTCTTCACTTCCTTTATTGTTTCTTTTGATGTACAGAAGCTTTTGAGTTTAATGAGGTCCCATTTGTCTATCTTATTTCTTACGCAGCTGCTGTCTGATTTAGGAAGTCTTTTCCTATGCCTATGTCTTGTAGTCTGCTGCCAAGTTTTTCTTCTTCTATCACCTCCAGAGTTTTGGGTTTCACACTGAGGTCTTTGATCCATCTGGAAGTGACTTTTGTACAGGGTGAGAGGTAGTGGTTTAATTTCATTCTTCTACAGGTGGTGATCCAGTTTTGCCAACACCACTTACTGAAGATGCTGTCTTTCCTCCATTGTGTCTTCTTGGCCCCCTTGTCAAATATGAGGTGGCTGAAATTGTATGTGCTCAGGTTTGGATCTCCAGTTTTATTCCATTGGTCAACCGGTCTGTTTCTGTGCCAGTACCAAGCTGTTTTTATGACTATAGCCCTGTAATATAGTTTGATGTCTGGTAGAGCGATCCCCCCTGTATTGCTCTTTTCACTCAGGGATGCTTTGACTCTTTGGGCCCTTTTGTTTTTCCAAATGAAATTGAGGATTTTTTTTCCCAAGCCTGTGAAGAAGCTCTTGGGATTTTGATTGGGATTGCATTAAATCTGTACACGAGTTTGGGTAGAATAGACAATTTTACTATATTTATTTTCCCAATCCATGAACATGGGAGGTTTGCCCATCTTCTGATGTCTTACTCAATTTCCTTCTTCAGGGGTTTAAAATTTTTGTTGTAGAGATCCTTGGTGTCTTTGGTTAGATTTGTTTCTAGGAATTTTATTGTTTTTGAGGCTATTGTGAGTGGGAAGGTCTCCTTGTATTCCTTCTTCAGTTGCTTGTTTTTGGTGTAAAGAAAGGCTACTGATTTTTCTATATTTATTTTTTATCCTGCCACTTTGCTGAAGCTGTTAATCATTTCTAGGAGTTTTCTGATGGAGTTCTTAGCATCCCTTAGGTAGACAATCATATCATCAGCATAAAGGATAGCTTGACTTCCTCTTTTCCAATTAGGTCTCCTTTAATTTCTTTTTCTTGCCTTATTGCCCTAGCAAGGGTTTTAATCACTATATTGAAAAGGAGTGGTGACAGGGTGCAGCCTTGCCGGGGTCCTATCTTTTAGGGGAATGCCTCTTTTGTTTCCCCATTTAGGATGATAGTGGCTGTTGGTTTCCTGTATATGGCTTTGATTACATTGAGGAATGATCCCTCCAGTCCAATTCCTTCTACGACTTTAAACATGAAGGGATGCTGGATTTTGTCAAAGGCTTTCTCCATGTCAATTGAGATGATGGTTTGGTTTTTGTCTTTCAGTACATTTATATGCTTGATGATATTTATTGATTTTCATATGTTGAACCATTCCTGCATGTGTGGTATGAATCCAACTTGGTCATGATGGATGATCTTCTTGATGTGGGTCTGTATGCGATTTGCCAGTATCCTGTTTAGAATTTTAGCATCTGTGCTTACTAGGGAGATGGGTCTATAGTTCTCCTTTTTGGTTGTATCTTTACCTGGTTTTGGTGATAGCGTGATGCTGGCTTCATAGAAGGAATTTGGGAGAACTCCCTCTGTTTATATTCTTCTAAACAACTTGAGTGGTAATGGTTGTATGTCTTTTTGAAATATTTTATAGAATTCTGCCATGAAATCATCTGGACCTGGGCATTTTTTGGTTGGTAGGATCCTTATTACATCTTCAATTTCTTCATGTATTATTGGTCTATTTAAGCTGTGGATCTCTTCTTGGTTGAGCTTTGGTGATTCCCAGGATTTCAGATATTCATCCATTTCTTCCAGGTTTTCAAACTTAGTAGAGTATAGGTTTTTGAAGTATTTCCTTATGATTGTCTGGATCTTTTCATTGTCCGTTGTGATATTTCCCCTTTCATCACAGATTATATTAATTTGGAGTTGTTCCTTCTTTCTTTTGGTTAACTGGGCTAGAGGTGTGTCTATCTTGTTTATTCTCTCAAAGAACCAACTTTTGGATTCATTGATTTTTTTGTATGGTTTTCTTTGTTTCTATTTCATTGATCTCTGCTCTGATTTTTGTTATTTCTTCTTGTCTGCTGTGTTTAGGGTTCATTTGTTTTTGTCTCTCAAGTATTTTTAGCTGCAGTGTTAGATCACTCACTTGTGCTCTTTCTGTTTTTTTAATGTAGGCACTTAGAGCTATAAATTTCCCTCTGAGGACCGCTTTTAAAGTGTCCCATAGGTTTTGCTGTGCTGTTTTATCATTGTCATTCAGTTCCAGGAATGTTTTTATTTCTTTCTTTGTTTCTTCCTTGACCCATTCATTATTCAGGAGAGTGTTGTTTAGTCTCCATGTGCTCTTGTAGGTTGTAGGGTTTATCCTGGTGTTGATATTGAGTTTTATTGCACTGTGGTCTGATAGAATGCATGAGATTATTTCTCTCTTTTTGTATTTGTTGAGTTGTTTCCTGTGTCCCAGTATATGGTCTATTTTGGAGAATGTTCTATGAGGTGCTGAGTAGAAAGTGTATTCTCTGGTGTTTGGGTGAAATATTTGATAGATGTCTGTGAGGTCCATTTGGTGTATTGTATCATTTAGTTCAGATGTCTCTCTGCTTATCCTTTGTCCTGTTGATCTGTCTAAATGACTTAGTGGAGTATTGAAGTCCCCTACTACTAGTGTTCTGGGGTTAATCTGTGCCTTGAGATCCTGAAGAATTGTCTTTATAAAGTTTGGTGCATATATATTCATGATTGTGAGATCTTCATTGTCAATTGTGCCTTTAATAAAGATGTAATGGCCCTCTTTGTCTCTTTTGATTTCTTTTGCTTTGAAGTCTATTTTGTCTGATATTAGAATAGGAACACCTGCTTTCTTTTCAGTACCATTTGCTTGGAATATTTTCTTCCATCCCTTCACCTTATGTTGGTGCCTATCCTTGAAATTGTAGACAGCATATAGATGGGTTTTGTTTCCTAATCCATTCTCCCAGTCTATGCCTTTTGATTGGAGAGTTTAGCCCATTAATATTTAAAGTTATTATTGAAAGATGGATGTTGCTTCCTTTCACCTTATTATCCATTTGGAATTCTAGCCTCTGCTTCTACTCCTACGGTTATGTTTTTATTAGTTTCTTTTTCTAGGTGTTTGAGGGTTGTTGCTCCTCTCCTCTGCCCTTTGAATTGCTTCATTTATCTTATGAAGAGTTGGTTTTCTGGACATGTATTCTATCATCTTGTTTATGTCATGGAAGATTTTTCTCTTTCCTTCAACTATAATCCACATTTTTGCTGGGTAAAGTATTCTGGGTTGGCATCCATAGTCCTTTAACAGTGGGAATGCTTTGCTCCATGTTCTTCTTGCTTTCATAGTTTGCACCGAGAAATCAGTTGTAATTCTGTTGAGTTTCCCTTTGTATGTGACTTGTTTTTCTTTTGTAGCCTTCAGAATTTTGTCTTTGTTTTAGACATCTAGCATTTTAACTATGACATGGTATGGGGAGTTTATTTTCTGATCTCATCTATTTGGAGTCCTATGTGCTTCTTGTATTTGTATGGGTTTGTCTACTTTAGTTTGGGGAAATTTTCATCTATTATTCTGTTGAAGATCTGATCAATACTATTCTCTTGAGATTCTTCTCCTTTCTCTATTCCTATGATGCAGAGGTTTGATCTTTTCATAGTGTCCCATATTTCCTGGTTGTTCCACTTTTGTGTATTTTTAAAGTTTTCATATTCTTTATTTGAGCTTTTTAGTTGCTCTGTGTTATCTTCCAGATCTGATATTCTTTGTTCTGCTTCCTCCATTCTACTTCTGAGGCTTTTTCCTTTCCTTTCTTCTTGATTGAATGAGTGTTCCAATTCCTTTTTTGTTTCATCCTGTGTTTTCTTTAGTATTTCTATTTCCTGTTTGAGCTTCTCAATCTCTTCTTGGTGCTCCTTACTTCGTTGGTTGGCTTCCTTTTTCAGTGTTTCTACTTCCTTTCAGAGTTTGTTTTTTTCTCCCTCTAGTTCTTTCTGGAGTTTGTCAATCTGTTCCTTTAGTTCTTTCTGAAGTTTATCATTGTATCCCTCTAGGTCCTTTTTTGAGTTTTTCATTCTCTCTCTCTTTAGTTCTCTGAATTATTCTTTATTTTCTTTAATTTCTTTGCATAGGTCTGCAATTATTCCTCTAAGATCTGTTCCTTGGGTCACCTCCAGGGGTATCCCATTGTAGCTATCTCCTACAGGTTTGGTAGAGTCTGGTGTGGGATTATCCTGCACCTTTCCCATGTTGTCCCTTTTTCGCGTCCCTGACATGTGGGTTTCCCTTTTGTGATTCAAATCACAAATGTCTTTTCACTATGTTAGTGGCTGGTTTTGCTTGCCTCCTTCCAATGGCTTTATTTTTTTTCCTTTTCTCCTCCTTGTTTATGGAGTATTAACTTGTCCAGGTTTCAGGCTTTCAATTTTGCTTATATTGAATATTGGAAGTCTAAGTCACTCTTCCCTTCCTGTTCTAAAGGTTCTCCAAAAAAAAAAAAAAAAAAGAGTCCACTTGCATACTCTCTCACTAATTCCAGTTGGCAGGGAGGGGTGGGGGGGGTATGCCTGATTTAGCCCATGCCCCAATACCTGCCTGAAGTGACTTCTGGGCTCCTGGGGCCTGCCCACACAAAGACACAGAGACACTGGCCACAGAGGTGAAGGGTGACTCCACCCAGACAGCCGCCCCCCCCCCAAGGGTCCAGCACTGAGACACCTTTCCAGCAACCAGGAATCAATCCACCCTCAAATCTACCTGCCTGGGGCGACTTCCGGGCTTCTGGGGCCCGCCCACACAAAGACACAGAGGCACTGGGCTGCAGAGGTAAAGGGTGGCTCTGCCCAGACAGCCACCCTCCACAAGGGTCCACCGCCAAGACCCCTTTCCAGCAACCAGGAGTCAATCCACCCTCAAATTTACCTGCCTGGAGCAACTTCTGGGCTCCTGAGTCCTGTCCCCACAAAAACACAGAGCTGATTCTTCGTTCTTGATCCCTCATTTTTCCTATTAATCAAAGTATGTTATGTGTATACATATGTAATATCATATATATATTTTTTTTTCCCCACCATCTCACCTGTTGCATGCTGTTTAGTTTCAGGGTATCCTTTTGGGAAACACTAAGCTTTCTTGGCTTGTGATATGATGTGATAGAATATTTACTACTTTTGAGACAAAACCACATTTTGGTCCATGAAATAACTGTCTCAAAAAGAACTCATTCTCCTGTTTGGGAGATATCTTAGTACTGGTATTGCTTATATACTGTGCTGATGGCATAAAATGAGCCAATTAGCAGTACTGTTTTCATGGCATTCTCTTTGGCATTGGGGATACAAAGATAAGAGAAGGGAGATATGCCCCTCACACAGGAGACTGCTATGGAAAAATAAATAGAAACACACAATGATATATTGATATTTAAATTCCACCACAATGCTGAATTACATCTATGATGTTAGTGGTTTTACATTTACCAAGATGTGCTATATACTGAGTTCTTTAATGAACATTTTATATACATCAATCCACATAATAATCAAGTAGGATTTTGTTCCCTCCATCATATTATAAGGATCCTGAATTGCAGACATGATTAGATAAGGATTTTGCTGAACTAAAATCATATTACTACCAAATATCATAGAAAAAGAGACAATTTTAGGAATGCAAGGGAGCTAAATAAATTGTTCTGTGCAGTTATTTTGAAAGGTGTCATGAAGAAGGAGAGGTCAGCAGAAGTTCGACGACATGACTGGCCTAGCATCCAGAGACCATTGCCTATGAATTGTCTTTGTGTCTGTGTATGCATGTAATCGTGTGTGTGTGTGTGTGTGTGTGTGTGTGTGTGTGTGTGTGTAAGTGGGGGATGCTTAAAATAAGAAGAAGAGACTGATATGATTAAAATATAGAGTTTGAAAAGCAATTTATAGGAAATGAGGGACATTTTAAAATTTTTATTTATTTTTGTATGTGTATGAATGTACTGTCCGCATGTAGGTTTCTGCACCTGTGTCATGCAATGCCTCGGAGGTCAGAAGTGGGTGTCAGATTCCCCTGGAACTGAAGTTAAAGATGGTTCTCAGCCTCCAAGTGGGTGCTGGGGATTGAACCTGGGTCCTCTGCAAGAGGCCTTCTCTCCAGCCCCATGAGGGACATTTTTAAAGCAAAATAATGTTGACTTTCTCCTATTCTGGTCAGCATTTAGTAATCAATATTCCCTTCCACCTCATATAGGAACAAGCATTATTACAGGGGGTTGAAATTTGTCTGCTATTGTAAGTACTTTACATGCTTTAATTCATTTTTCTCCAGAAACACCTTGTGAGGTTTGTATTTTAAAAACTAGATAAAAGGAGCAAATGAGACCCTGGGGCACACAGCAATTGGGTAGCCTACCTTTGTCTCCAGCCGGTGGGGTGTTAGTACTGGGATCACAAGGAAAGCACATGCTGATCTCTGTCCTTTTCCTCTCAGTCTGGCACTGTTAGGCACATTATACTGAAGAATCTCCATCTGTAAATGGAATGTGAGGACCTTGGAGACAAACGTCTTTGTCTATGGTGACTCTACCTTCTCAGTGATTATCAGATAGCTAGGTCATTATGGAGTTGGTAGGTGTAAAATGAATGTTTGGTGAATGGAAAAAGTTATGCAAATGAGAGAGGTCTGATGTCCTGGCAAAGCTATGTGTGTGTGTGTGTGTGTGTGTGTGTGTGTATTTATGTAGGAATGTGTGTGTCTGTATGTGCATGTATGTATCTATGTGTGGATGTGGGTTTGGATGTATTTGCTTATGTGTGTCTATGTGTGTCTATGGGTTTGCATGCATCTGTGTATGTGTGTCTGTGACTGTATGTAGGTTTGCATATGTGTATGTGTCTGTGTGTGTCTATATGTGTGTCTGTGTGTATATGTGCACAGAAAGGAACACAATCTTAAATATAGGTACTGTGCTTATTTTTGTAATTGCTTGGTACGCTTCAATATGAATATATGAGATTTGAAGATTTTATATAAATTGATTTGCCAGTAATTATGGATTAACATCCTAATGTCTAGATGAAATTACAACAGTGGAAGCAGAAAATACTCCTTTATAAACATTTCTAAAATATAGGAGTACTTTCTGTTGACTTGTAACCACTGATAGCTCCCCAAATAACATGATTTGGATTGTAGGGCACAGGCTAAGTCAAGATGGCGATCATGGCCACCACTCCTTTCTGCCTTTTAGAATCTCCCACCTGCTTGTTTCTGGCCAGACCTTGCTCTCTGGGCAGGGCTTTGTGCTTCTGCTTTTTACCAACTATCCATAGACAGCCAGGGCTTGGCCTCCTCCATTCCTGGCTTCGCTGTAATTGTGTTTTCTTTTACTAGCTGAATTGTTTTCTTTCTGTGTCTATTTAAGGTTTCCTTTATTTAGTGGAATTTAATAATAATATTTTCTTAAATTGCTTGCTAATATTTTTTCACTGAATTATTTTCTAATTGTTTTTGGAAAAACACTACTAAATGTCTCTTGCCCCCTCCCCTCCCAATAGTAAGCCAGAGAGCATTAGTTTCTTAGTTGACAGACAATTTTTGTCTTAGTAGTAGCCTGGAAGAAGGAACTTACCTTAATAGTTTGTTTTATGATGTTGAACCAATCATATTCTTTCTGCTTAGACTTTTATTTTCATTATCTATAAAAGGAAAAATTTGACAACAGATGCCATTTTTGGTCTCTAGTTTTTCTGAGATGGCAAATTAAGCACTATGAAATAGCTTATTTCTCAAAAAATAATTGTCCTCTAAAAGTCAGGCAAGTAATAAATATTAACAGTAATTCAGATCCAAGTTGTTGCAGGCACACAGCTGTGTGTGGCCATGCTTGAGGGAGCTGTTGTAGGTTTCCTTCTTCCTGCTCTTTGGAATCCTCCCATGAGACCCTTAAGTGTAGCTGAATGAGTCCAGTGAAAGGATTTGATACATATTCTGTCAGGTTCATCAGAGTGAATGACGGTCGACTGTTAATGGAGAAATTCCCTAGATGTGAAGATGATACAGAAAAGAGGATTTGGTGTCACTGAGAGAGATTTCTTCATATGTTTCTCATATTCCTTTGAATGTCCTATAAGATAAATTTCCCTATTGTACTAGATACTATTTTCAAGAATATTTATATACTGAAAAGCCTTGGAAGATAGAGAAGTAGTTCTTTCCAGAGCTAAGGATAAGCATGCTTACTGACCATTATAAAAGATTTGGGTTTCCTTTGCTCATAGTGTCTGACTTCTGACATAACCAACGGCATGTGTAAGTATCACTTTGTCCTGTTCTTGTTGATCCATGAGAACTGGGTCTTAGGTAACCAACCTCGAAAGTGCTTATTTTCCAGCTATTTACTCCACTATAAGTGGTCCTTTATCTCCAAATCCAGAGTCTCATGTCTTCCAACAGCACCCCAAAAATTGGTGAGCTAACTTGCTAGCTTGCAAGGTGAATAATACCTCAGACCCTTCACAGGTCTTAAGAAGGGATTGTTTCTAAACCCTCTTTATCCATCTTTCCTCGTTCTTTTCCAGGACTGACAAACAAGAATCAAGTTTCCACAAGTCATCATAAGTAGACCTGAGGCTGGGTCTGATGACTGTAATTCTTCATTCACTAATGTATTCTAAACCTATACAGGCACTTGGAATATCCATGGTGTTCATCAGAGTTAAAACTTTGAATGACATTTGCACAATGCACCTTTTAAAACGTGTCTGTGTTCAGGTAGTCTCTCAGTGTCACAGTGTAAGTTTAATAGATCCTTTCATTTTCAGTGAACTGTTTTGCTTTTTCTTTGAAAAATAGGAGCATCAGGAAATTCATGATCTAAATAAAAACAGCTCCTTGATCAACACAGAGTTTGCATTAACAATTGAAATAAAGAGACAAATGGCATGCAGGTCTGTGCCAGCTTTCCTTTGTTTTGCAGATTTTGTGCAGGCTTCATAATTAGTAAAAGGTATATTCATGCAGAATGTATAATTTCAAAAGGTTTTATTGAAATTTCCTAACTTTTGCCCAGTTATGAGGCTCAGTCCTGTTTCTAAATGAGTAGAAATACATTAAAAAGAGAATTATTGAGAAGTTAAGTTGACTAGAGACATCCGTGATATATGAGGATGGACAATGAAAGACAAATACTTGTAAGAAGTACAGTGACATAAAAGACAATTGACAGGCTCATTCTGCCTGCCCATCTCCGTTATGCATCCCATTGGCAAAATCCCAGCCTATTTAGTGGTTTTGGTGTATATGTGCATGCTTTAGACTTCGAGAACCTTTATTTACGGAATTGTTTTCACTAGAAGACAGATCTTCCTAAAACCAACTGTGTTCTCTCCACTCCCAAACAACATACTACATTCATGATTGCTGATATTTCAAATTCTACCTTTATGCTTTATGCAAAAAGGAGCATTGTTCCTGTAAAAAGTCTAAGTACTCATCCTTATCCTCCAGCAAAGTTTTTAGTTTCTTCACCTGTAGTCATTTCAAGTTTATTATTTTAATCAACTAGCTTCTAATGATTGTTTCTTCTTCTCATTTCCATATTGCATAACATACATATTTATATACTATAATGTAAAGAATCCCTTTGTATATTCATGTATGGTCCAAAATAAGAGTTTTGGACATACAACTTTTTCTCTTCCCTAATCCCTCTTCCTCTGGTCTTCTGTACACTGATCTTCTCTGCTACTCAGAACCTGGAGGTTCCTTTCTCTCACCTAAGTAGAGTGTTTGAAGTTTGCCCTCTTGAGAGCTCTGATAGATGAAACAAGTGACAGAGGCATCATCCATATGTGATGGCCAGATGCCAACAGAACAACAGTAATGACAGAAAAATACATTCTAAATTTCAGAACTATGAACTTGGGGGAACAATTAGTCTACCTATAATAAGTATATTTTGAATTTTGGATTCTCCATTAACATAAAGAACATTAGTATTTGTTCATATAATTTATCAAGATGGAAGTAATGGTACCTAAATTTATACTTGAAAAATTACTCACACTGTTTTCTTCCAGATTCTATTATAAAATGTCTGGGACATTGAGAACATACATTAATATCTCAAAGCATTCTTTACATTAGGATTTATGGAAATAACAAAGATGTTTGTTGAGGAAAATTGAACCCAATGAGAAAAATATTCTATCTATTAATTTTAAATGTACAATATACGTAGTGGATGATCTGTGACATGGGGATCTTATCCTAATATCTTGGTTGCAGTTGAGACTCTAGAACTAGACTAGATGAGTTTATATTCTTACTCCATCTGTTTAGCATGTGACCTTCATTCATCCAGTCCATTGAATTTCTCTTCTGTTAGCTTTCTTCAATAGGAATAAAGCATAATAATAACATCCATTTCATAGTTTTTCTGTAAGTTTTAAGGAAAAATATTTAAAACATTAAAAGGTACCTATTACATAGCTCGTGTTGAATAGAGGTTAATTCTATTTGGTATATTACTAAATGTGCAAGGAACTATAAAATTCTGTAGAACCGTAAGTATTTATTGGTTGCTTTCTTTTGAAAAGAATCATTGGATACCTAGTACCTGCATGTTAACTGCTGGATTCTTTTATTTTTCATCCTTGTCTAGATTCATCATTCAAAATCTAGTGGCTACTCCTTCATGCCTGACAATATATCTTCTTTGAGTCCAGGATGTAGTAAAATATCTTTTTCTCATTTCAGGACCTTCTTAACAAAACTTAGTTTATGCATGTCTTCCCAGAATGTGAGGAACAATGTTGTATTTTGGTTGCATGCATGACCTTTGATGAACGATGCACAGGCCCCACTTTATTTCGTCCATTAAGACTTTACACCTTACACTTGTGGGGAACCCCTCACTCATAACATTGGTATGAATGCTAAATGCAATAGTACATTTAAATCCTTCTACATAACATCTGCCACATAATGAGTGGCATTGACCTGAATGCAGCTGTTGAGAGAATGACTGATGTCAGCCTTTGAGACCAAGTCATCAACTGATTACCTGGAGACTAATTACCTGGAGACCACTGCTACTTGAGGACGGCATGGGATGGTTCTGTATCCACAGATTTAAAATGACATGTAAACTATTTTATGGAGGAAAACAGACTTAGCAAGACAGAAGAGGCGGAATAAGAACTTTTCAGAAATAGTGTGCACTGAGAGGTAAGAAGAAGCATAGGCTACTACTGTGGTGCAGTGTATCAGGAACCTTGGGGTTATTGGCTGTGGTTACAATCAGAAGCCGGACTACAGCGCAAGCTAAGATTGCAGTCCATGTATGTTGCTTGTGTTTCTACTCACTAGAGTATGTATGTTTCTGTTGAGAATAGTGTTACATGGGCTGGAGAGATGGCCTAGTGGTTAAGAGTGCCGACTGCTCTTACAGAGGACCCGGGTTCGATCCCCAGCACCCACATGGCGGCTGAGAACCGTCTGAAACTCCAATTCCAGGATAACTCCAGTTCCAGGGAAATTCGACACCCTCTTCTGATCTCCGCGGCATTGCACAACACGGGTACACAGACCTGCATGCAGACAGTACGTTCATATACATACAGAAATTTAAAAAAATTAAACAAAAAGAGAATAGTTTTACAAGATAATATTATAGTAAAAAATTACTATAGTATATTATAATATTTCATATTGCCTTTGCTCTTTGAAAGAGTGCTCAGCTTACATAATGAGGAGTCTAAAAAGACAGAGGAGCTCTGGAGATGGTTTAGTAGATAAACCACTTGCTGCCCAAGCATGAAGCCTGGAGACTGTATCCATAGTATCCAGGAAGTTGTAGAAGCTGCCTGTAATTCCTGTACTTGGGAAGCACAGATGGGGGGATTCCCCAGGACAAGGAGTTAGCTAGACTAGCTGGAATTGGTAATCAGGTGCAGGGAGTGACTCTGCCTTAGTAAATAAAATGGAGTGCTACTGAGGAACCACCAGCATGGTTTCCCACACATGCAAACACACATATGCACAAGTATACATACTACACACATACACATGCAAAAAGTTTGAATAAGAACAGACAAAATTGTGAACTAATCTTGGTTTGAAGGTGGGGATGTAGGTAGATGTTTTTAGCCATATTTAAAATTACTGACATATGTATGTTTGTTCTAATTAAGAATGCAGGTAAAGTTGGGGATTATTGTTCAGTGGTAGTGGGCATCAGCCTAGCATGCCTGACACCCTGAATTTGATCTTTAGTACTTAAAGAAAAGGTAAACATTGTAATTCTAACATTTCTCCTTGGCTTTGCATCCATTCATCACTTTTGATAATCCTGGTCTCAGGACTCCTTGGCATTCGAGACCTCACTGCCCCATATAATTGTCTTTGGGTTGCATCATTTCTCTTTTAAAACTTTACTCAGATTTATAGTTTCAACTTTAAGGTCTTATTTCATTGCTATGAAATATAAATGATCAGTAACCTCAATGCCATGACCCCTTCCTCCCACAACAAGTGTAGAAAACTTTAGTCACAACTTACATTAATGATTTTAGCAATGAAAGTGTGACAGGGAGAGGTCCATATTGCAAAGAGAGACCTTTCACGATGACCCAGCTTTGCCAATTACTTCCACACTCTACAAGACACCACAGGAGCATCCAGTAGGTGAAATAATGTGGTTTCCTTGAGAGCAAGGTTGTCACAATATAAGATTCCTGGAATTTCTAGAACCAAGGATGAAAACCCCACACTTAGTTGTCAGAGCACTAACTGCATTATTTTATTCATAACCAATGTCTAGCTAAGATAAGTATTTTGACTCAGTAGATAGTTTTCTCTTATTCTTTGTAGATATCGCACCAATGATGGAAGCATCTTCTGTACACTAATGTGGATAGAAAGATATCTATGAAGTCAGGTGGCACATTTCTCATCTGTAGTCACTCTACTTTGAATAGTATTTATATAAGCCATCTTAACCTAAAAGTTGCAAAATCCAAGAACTCTAGGGACAGTTTACACATGATTTCTGGATTGTTGCATAAAATTCTGACTTGGCATTATTTATTTAGAAGAGTAACCGAATGTTACCATTGACAATACATACCTGCCTGTTTCCTTTAAGACATTTTAATTTGGCTCCTCTTCACAGAGTATTGATAATTAATTGCATCAGCTCTACTACTTTAATAAAACTGGTCATCCACAAAGCAAATATGTATTGCTTAATTTTCAGTTTGAGAGTTGATAACCACTGAAAATTAATCATCCATAGAAAGGGAACTAAGCAGCACTTCTAATCTCTGAAAAGATTGCTAGTCTATTAGAGTTATGTGCTATAATCAATTCACATACAACTGTATAATTTATAAGCTCCAAATTAGATCAGCTATCTATTAGGCCTAATAAAAATGGAAATGTATTAATCAGATTAAAACATGAAGAGGAAAATGAGCAAAGAATGGAATTTAACATCCCTATTCTAAAGAGCAATGACAATCATTGGTGTGGAGTATGAAGGAGTTAAACTGATTTAAACTACAGGTTTTAGATGGCTAGACTGGGTAAGTCCCTATAGTTTATATATAAAAGTGCAAAAGAAGGTTCTTGTTGGAATGACATTAAATCTAATATGCATGAACCAAGGTTCTTTGTATCCTTGTTACTTCTAAGAAGAAATAATATTTATTCAGCACATAATACATGTCAAGTATGGGGCAAGATTTGCAGGATAGAGTCATATATTTTTATACTCATATGTTTGTTTAGTTCACTTTGTAAATTATAGGGAAAAGTAGTACCATAGTTTTCTTTCTAGATATCCAGATCAAAGGTGATTTTATATTATAAAATTATAATTAGTTCTTGGATTTACCTGATGGAAATTAAGAAGTTCTGTACATTTATGCCATGCCTACCATGTGCTTACTACACCCCTTTATGCAACAGTTTAGTTTGATCCTTCCCCTACTAAAGCACCAGAAGCAGCAAAGACCAGGCACAACAAAACACTGTTAAAAAGGACATCTCCTTTGTATAGATTTTTCAGCAATGAATAACATTTTCATGATTTGAGATATTATGCATTTCCTCAAAGTGAAGAGTTTCCTATATGAAAGAAAACAAAGAGGTGAAGTGTATGATGTGTTTCACATAAACTGTTCCATTAAACATCAGAAACTTTTTCTCCTTCCGGGTCAAAATAATACAATATTTGTTCTTTAGGAAGACTCTGTTCTCAGATCACATCACTGTGGATTTCCCAAAGCCCTAAACGGTGGCCATATGCCTGCAAAATCAGATATCATGTGTGAGACATTTTCTGCATAAGTCAGTTAATCTACAGTGAATTTGGATATAACCAAGAGACCACTAATTTGAAATTTGTGGAGCAGTGAACTAGTGACTACCAAGATTCCAGCTTTCTGGGGCATAAGGAAGAATGCAACACTGATTCTTACAGCTTCTGGTCAATCTATTCTTCATTGTAGAATGTGATTAACTTCTTCAATCTTGTAATATGTCTGAATCCACTATGGGAAATGTCATGTATGCACTCAAAACTTATTTGATAGTCTCTACTTTGAATCAATTAGAATTTATTTGAGTTCTGGGATTTAAAGGTATGTGCCAACGTGCCCAACTTGGAAATACTTTTTAAAGAATTCAGGATAACAACATGTATCTAAGTTATTCTACGAAGTAAAACTCCCAATGATTTGTCTTTAAATTATTAATATCTAGAAACCAGAAAGGTGCAGGACTCTTTCTAGTATAACTTTGGGATTACAATCATTCCTAAAAGAAAACAGAAAAAATGATAGTACAGTCCTTCAATTTTGAGTTGATTTTTATATAATGTACAAGGGAGGGTCCAATTTGTCAACTTCATTCTTTATTTTACTGATGATGAAGAAAATGAGTATGAGTATTAGTGCTCCTGGCATTTTTCTTCAACATATTACTGGGATACCTAATGATAATTAGGCAAGAAATAGAAAAAAATGCCATCCAAATCAGAAATAAATTACTTTGTGGATATCACAATATTATATCTCAATAATCTAAAGACTACAAAAAATTTTCAGAAATAGTTAACAAATTTGATGAATTTATCAGATACAAAATTGCTATACAAATTAATTATATCTGTACACATTAACAATAAACCATTGAGAAAATAAATTTTAAAACTTTCCCAATAATAATGCCACCAAAATTAATGAAATACTTAGCCATAAAATCAAGTAAGAAAATAAACAACCTTTGTAATGAAAACTTTAAGATATTAATAAACCTCCAGACACCCTCCCAGAGTCAGTGGAGTTCTGGCAAGTCAAGGCAGACTAGCCTTATCCCTGGGGGGCATGCCATCCACCCCCAGAACTCCCAGCTGAGACTCCAGACACCCACCTGGAGTCAGTGAGGTCCCAGTGAGTCAAGGCAGACCTGCCTTGACCCTTGAGGGCCTACTGGTGCACAGGCAAAAGTAGCAACCCAAACCAATGCTCCCCCCTCCCACTGTCATCCAGGTGGAGCTCTGGTGCAGAGGACCTAAGAGGCAGAGCATTGGTGATTACAGTCGGTGCAGCTAATGTTGAGGTCCCAGAATTCAAAGAAACAAATAAACAGACAAATCCACATGCCAAAGGCACAAAGAAAAATCAACATAGGATAAGCTCATAATAAATCTACACCGAACTCTACCAACACTACAGAAGATCCCTACAATGAGATCTCCAAAGAAAGAAGCCAAGACACCGACCTTAGAACAATTAACTGTAGACACATCCAAAGAAATCAGAGAAATAAGGGAAGAGAATAAAAAACCCAGGAAGGACGTAGAGGGAGATAATGACAAATGGTGGAAAAAACTATGGGGAGAGATTGAAAAACTCAAGAAGGACCTAGAGGGAGAAAATCACAAACTCCAGAAGGAAGTCGAAACACTGAAAAGATCCCAGGCTGAAATGAAGAAAGAAAATGACCAACGAACCAAGGAGCTATAAGATGAGAAAGAAAGGCTTCAAAAGGAAGTGGAAAATCTAAAGAAATCACAGGATGGAATGAAAAAAGATATTGAACATTTATTTGTACAACCACCAGGAAAGGATGGGAAAAAGCCTCAGAAGCAGAATGGAGGAAGCAGAAAAAGAATATCAGACCTGCAGGATCATATGGCACAACTAGAAAGCTCAAGTAAAGATTATGAAAAATTAAAAAAACAAAACAAAATACAAGAGTGGAACAACCAGGAAATGTGGGACACTATGAAAAGACCAAACCTCTGCATCATAGGGATAGAGGAGGGATAGGAGTCTCAAGAAAACACTATTGACCAGATCTTCAACAGGATAATAGAAGAAAATTTCAACAAACTGAAAAAAGACAATCCCATACAAAGACAAAAACCACGTAGAACACCAAATAGGGCCAGAAAAGAAACTCCCCACACCATATAATTGTTAAAACAGTAGATGCTCAAAACAAAGACAAAATACTGAAAGCCAAAAGAGAAAAACAACAGATTACATATAAGGGGAAACCCACTAGAAAGAATCACAGCTGATTTCTCAGCCCAAACGATGAAAGCTAGAAGAACGTGGACCAAAGTATTCCCTGTGCTAAACGACTTTAGATGCCAACCTAGACTACAATATCCAGCAAAAATGTCAATTATAGTTGAAGGAGAAAGAAAAATGTTTCGTGACATGAACAAGATGAAAGAATACATGTCTAAGAAACCAACACTTCAGAAAAATCCTTGAAGCAATCCAAAGAACAGAGGAATGAAGCAACTATCCCTAGGCAATTAAAGAGAGAAAGCAACAAAATCATAACAGAATAAATATAAACCTAGACCAAGAATGCAAACAAAAAATAAGGTAAAAGGAAGCAACACACATCTCTCAATAATAACATTAAATACTAATGGTCTAAAATCCCCAATCAAAATGCGTAGACTGGGAGAATGTATTAGGAAACTGAACCCTTCCATATGCTGTCTACAAGAAACTCATCTCACCCTCAAGGATGGAAAAAATGGAAGAAAAATATTCCAAGCAAATGGTACTAAGAAACAAGCAGGAGTGGCTATTCTAATATCAGAAAAAAATAGATCTCAAAGTAAAATTAATCAAATACACAAAGAAGTCCATTAAATCCTTGTCAAAGGAACAATGAACCATGAAGACTTCACAATCCTAAATGTCTATGCACCAAGCTCTGGTACACCTAACTTTATAAACACATCTCTGCAGGACCACAAGACACAGATTAATCCTAACACACTAATAGTGGGAGACTTTAACACCCCACTGAGACCCTTGGATAGATCAACAGGACAAAAAATAAGCAGAAAGTCATCAGAACTGAACAATACAATAAACCAAATGGACCTCACAGACATCTACAGAATATTCCACCCAAATACCAGAGAATATACTTTCTACTCAGCACCTCATAGAACATTCTCCAAAATTGACCACATTCTGGGGCACAAAAGGAACCTCAACAAATACAAAAAGGATATAAATTATTCCATGCATTCTATCAGACCACAGTGCAATAAAGCTCAATATGAACACCAAAATAAGTCCAACTAGCTACAAGAACACATGGAGACTAAACAACACAATCCTGAATAACGAATGGGCCAGGGAAGAAATAAAGAATGAAATAAATGTATTCATGGAATGGAATGAAAAAGACAATACAACACAACAAAATCTGTGGGATACTTTAAAAGCAGTCTTTAGAGGGAAATTTATAGCCCTAAGTGCCCACATAAAACAAAAAACAGAAAGGGAAGAAGTAAATGATCTAACACTGCAGCTAAAAACACTTGAGAGACGACAACAAATGAGCCCCAAACCCATCAGGCAGGAAGAAATAACAAAAATCAGAGCAGAAATCAATGAAATAGAAACAAAGAAAAAATACATAAAATTAACGAATCCAAAAGCTGGTTCTTTGAGAAAAAAATAAACAAAATAGACCTTTAGCCTAGTTAACCAAGAGAGAGAGAGAGAGAAAGAGAAAGAGAGAGAGAGAGAGAGAGAGACAGAGAGAGACAGAGAGAGAAACTCCAAATCAATAGTATTTATGATGAAAGGGGAAACTTCACAACAGACAAAGAAAAGATCCAGGCAATCATATGGGAATACTTCAAAAATCTATACTCCACCAAATTTGAAAACCTAAGAGAAATGGATGAATATCTGAAATCCTGGGAGCCAACAAAGCTTAACCAAGAAGAGATTGACAGTTTAAACAGACCCATAATATTTGAGGAAATTGAAGATGTAGCTTAAAAACCCCCAACTAAAAAAAGCCCCAGTCCAGGTGGTTTCATGGCAGAATTCTATAAAACATTTAAAGAGGTCCTACAACCATTGCTACTCAAAGTGTTTAGAAGGATACAAATAGAGGGAATTCCCCCAAACTCCTTCTATGAAGCCAGCATCACTCTAATACCAAAACCAGGTAAAGATGCAAGCAAGTGAGAAAGCTGTAGACCCATCTCACTAATGAACATAGATGTAAAAATTCTCAACAAAATCCTTGCAAATCGCATAAAGACCCACATGAAGAAGATCATCCATCATGATCAAGTTGGATTTATACCAGAGCTGCAGGGAGGGTTCAACATATGTAAATCAATAAATATCATAAAACACATAAATGGACTGAAAGACAAAAACCACACAATCATCTCAATTGATGCAGAAAAACCTTTTGACAAGATCCAGCCTCTCTTCATATTTAAAGTTGTAGAGGGAATAGGACTGAAAGGAACATTCCTCAACATGATCAAAGCCATATATAGCAAACCCACTGCCAACATCAACCTAAATGGAAAAAATTTGGAACCATTTCCCTTCAAGGTGGGAACCCAGCAAGGCTTCTCCCTATCACCACTCCTCTTCAACAGTGCTTGAAACACTTGCTAGGGCAATAAGAGAAGAGAAGGAAATTAAAGGAGTACTAATTGGAAAAGAATTTAAGCTATCCCTTTTTGCATATGATATGATAGTTTACCTAAGGGTTGCTAAAAACTCCACCAGAAAACTTCTAGAAACTATTAAGAGTTTTAGTAAAGTGTCAGGCTACAAAATTAACCTTGAAAAATCAGTAGCCTTTCTTTACACCAACCTTAAACAAGTAGAGAAGGAATAGAAGAACTTCCCACTCACATAGCCTCAAAAATAAGATACCCGGGAACAAACCTAACCAAAGATACCAAGGACCTCTACAACAAAAATTTTAAACCCCTGAGGAAGGAGATTGAAATTGACATCAAAAGATGGAAAGACCTCTCATGCTTATGGATTGGGAAAATTAACATAGTAAAAATGTCCATTTTACCCAAGTTGGTATATAGATTCAATGCAATCCCAATCAAAATCCCTATGAGCTTCTTCACAGACTTGGAAAAAAAATCCTTAAATTCATATGGAAAAACAAAATACCCCAAATAGCTAAAGCAACCCTGAGTGAAAAATGCAATAAAGGGGGGGGGGGATTTCCCTACCAGACTTCAAAGTATATTACAGGGCCATAGTCATAAAAGCAGCCTGGTACTGGCACAAAAACAGACCAGTTGACCAATGGGACAAAATTGAAGATCCAAACTTGAGTTCATACAATTTCAGCCACCTCATATTTGATAAAGGGGCAAAACACTCTCAGTGGAGGAAGGATAGCATCTTCAGTAAATGGCGCTGGCAAAATTGGATCATCATCTGTAGAAGAACAAAATTAAACCCCTACCTCTCACCTTGTACAAAATCAACTCTACATGGATCAAAGATCTCAATGTGAAGCCCAAAACTCTGAAGGTGATAGAAGAAAAAGTTGGCAACCTACAAGACACAGGTATAGGAAAAGACTTTCTAAATCAGACAGCACCTGTGCAGGAAGCAAGGTCAACAATCGACAAATGGGACCTCATAAAACACAAAGCTTCTGTACAGTGAAAGAAACAATCAAGGAGGTGAAGAGAAAACCCACAGAGTGAGAGGAAATCTTTACCAGTGATACATCTGACAGAGCATTGTCATCCAGAATATATAAACTACTCAAGAAGAAAGAAGAAAACAAAGAAGAAGACAAATGACCTACTCAAAAGATGGAGTAAAGAGCTGAACAGAGACTTCACCAGTGAGGAAGTAAAGATGGCTGAGAAACATCTTAAAAAGTGTTCAATATCATTAATAATTAAGGAAATACAAATTAAAATCACTCTCAGATATCCTCTCACTCCAATATGGCTAGCTAAGATCAAGAAAACAAAAGACAACAGATGTTGGAGAGGTTGTGGGGAAAGGGAAACACTCATCCACTGCTGGTGGGAATGTAGACTTGCACAACCACTATGGAAAGCAGTGTGGAGAACCCTTAAAAGACTCAAAATGAGCCTACCACCTGACCCACTCATACCACTCCTGGGTATATACCCCAAAGACTCATCCTACCGCAAAGATACATACAGATCCATGTTTATTGCAGCTCTCTTCACAAAAGCAAAGAGCTGGAAACAGCCCAAATGCCCCTCAGCAGATGAGTGGATGACAAAAATGTGGTACATCTACACAATGGAGTACTATTCAAAGGTAAAGAAAGATGACATTATGAACTTTGCAGGTAAGTGGATGGAGCTCAAAGCCATTATGCTGAGTGAAGTGACAGAGTCCCAGAAAGGCAAACGGAGAATGGTTTCCCTCATTTGTAGATGCTACCACCAAATCCCCCAGACAAAAGGCGAGCTGAATGACAATATTGTTATATTTCTGTTTATCTGAAGGCAACTATGTTATAATGTGAATCTCTCAATGGGCTCTAGAATCCACCCACCAATTACTCTCAGACTCTGTAATTATTGTATATGGGTGAAGAATATGTATCCATATTTTAGAGTAATATAAAATTAATGGAGGAAAATGTGAATTCCTAAGCATAAAAAAAAAAGACTGAGAGAAAGACACAGGACAGTTATGGCAGAATGCATGATCAAGGATGGAATGGGGGAAAGGGAAAGGGGAATATGCCTGAACTGAATTGAAAAATTATGTATGAAATACATCAAACATCAATAAAAATGGAGTTAAAAAGATATTGAGAGAATTTGAAAACATAAGTGAATAATAATATAGCTCATATTCATAAACAGCAAGATTTAATATCTTCTGTATACCCCAATGCAATCTAGAGACTCAGCATAATGCCTATTGGAATTCCAATGGCTACAGAAATGTTGAGAAAAATAACCAAGTTATAGGTATCACATTGCTGGATTTCAAATAATATTTCAAAGCTATAATGTTGAATTCCACATGGTGCTGGCATAAAAACAGACATGAAGTCCAAGGGAACAGAACAAACAACTCTGCCATAATCTCAGGTTTGGAGACAGGTGGGGAGGAAGTCATGAGGTGAGGAGGGCCAGGTCCACACACAAAAAGTTCAGGTACCAGGAGGGTCAGATCAGGCAATGAAGGGTAGGTTGGTCAGGAGCCATACTCTCTGTCAGGCTGATCCCATAACCTGAAGATAAACAGCATAGCTGTTTATCCGATAGCTATGAACATGAAGGCAGTGGATGACACCGTCTTTGGACCCATCAATCTGACATGAAATTCACTGCCAGCCAGCTGAGAACCTGGAAACTCCAGCAGAAGACTTCATTACTGAGTTTCTTTCCTCCTTCTGAGTTTTAGTTATGAAAACAGAGATTGCTCTTCCTCAACAAGTCTAAGTACGTTCTTTTTACATTCTGCAGAACCAACAGAAGACTCATTTGGCTAGAACATGTCCCCAGATGAAGGGACAGGGAGCAGGATATGTCTAAATTACCAGAGAACCTGCCTGGACCATGGATGGAAAGGCTGGTTTTGACCAGCAGAGGCTGTTGGAACCAAAGAAGTTAATGAACTGGAAGACAGCTATGTTGACATGTGACACACAACCCTTCCAGGTTCAGCACTAACCCAAGTGGTGGAGAAAGTAGGAGCCCGAACTTTCAACTGACTCATTTTCTATCTACCTACCTAACAGACTTCAAGTTTAGATAACCCAGAAAGAAACCACTCCAATAATTCAGGGTTCATCTTGCTTGCATTTTACTTTTTTTGCTATAATTTTATAATTTTGCTATAATTTTATTTTATTTTTTTCAGGGGAGAGCGCGAACGCAGTCCCCCACTACCACAAATTATGCAGTCGAGTTTCCAGCATTTGGGGAAATCGCAGGGGTCAGCACATCCAGAGTGCAATGGATGAACTTCGCCCTGGGAAAACCACCTTCGTAATCATGGTATCTCCCCTGCCAGCTAAGTATGCTATAACTTTAATACTATTTCATCATTAAAAGCTACTTTTTATTGCATTCATCTAATTTTTATATTTTTATTGTGCAATCACATTTTCTTTTATTCCTTGCTCTAATTTTCCTCTGTAACATCTTTTTTTTTGGGGGGGGGGAGTTGCTTGATTGTTTGTTTTGGTTTTTGAGACAGGCTTTCCCTATAGAACCCCAGCTGGCCTGGAACTTTCTTTTTTTTTTTTTTTTTTGAATTTTTTATATTCTTTTTTATTATTTTATTATTTATGTATTGTGTAGAATGTACTGTCTGCATGAGGTCTGTGCACCCGTGTCGTGCAATTGCCGCGGAGGTCAGAGAAGGGTCGATTCCCCTGGAACTTTCTATGTAAAACCGGATGAACTTGATCTCACAGAAATCTGCCTGCCTCTGGCTCCTGAGTGCTGGGATTAAATGCCCAGACCAAACCACCACCCATGGATGTAACATGTTTCTTAATTCTTCTCTGCTCTCTTTTCCTATTTGATTACAGTCTATCTTTGTTTTATTCACTTACTAGTTTTACTTTTACCTAAAATTATTCTTCACATCATATAAAATGTTGCATTATCTCGTAATTTTCTCTGTGATGGTGGTTAGTAATTGGCCTTAATCATGTTTAAAGCATATTCCTTTGACTTCATTTGGTGTGGTTGCTATTGAAGTATTTGCTTCATTCCCTTAGAGTGGTATTGGGTATTGAGCCTCCAAGAGTAGAAGATTCTCAAATAAAATCAGAGGAGCTATCAAAACCAACATCCACAAACCATAACATAGAACATGAAAAGCAATTCAATAAGACATGGACAAAAATTCCCAAAGATACTGAAATAGTTGAAATACTGGACAAATAGGCTTACTCCTAAAAATAATGAATAGCTTCAAACAGGAAGCAAATAAGCAGAGGAAAATAGTAAGGGAACCATTTCAGGTTCAGAAAAGAAAGGCAGTCATAGAAAAGAAAAGGTCAGCAACAAAGAAGAGGACTTCCACAAGGAAACAAATATTGAAGGGAAACAAAGAGCAACCTTCCAAATGAAAACTCAATCAATTCAAACCCACAGTGGGAAGCATCATCAACAGACTATATTGAGCAGAATAAAGAATATCAGAGATGGAATACAGCACTGAAGACACACTATATCAAATACTAAAGAAAAAAATGACTGCAAGGTTAAAGGACTCTGGGGCATGCTCAGCCACACTAGGATTAATATCCAGGATTTATAATGAACTTAGATAATTAAACATCAAAAACAAAGTATAAACTAATTATTGGGGAAAAGCGATAAGAAAATTCTCAAAATTAAAAGATAGGTTTTATTTGTAATGTAATTTTGTATGAAATGCACAGAGCTTCAATAAAACATTGGCTTTAAAAATAGTTATGATAAAAAAGTTGATCATCTTTAGCCACTTCGAAATTCAAATCAGAGCTATCTCCAGGTTCACATTCCTCCTAGCAAGCTTGGCCATTAGGAAGAAATATGACAACAAATGCTGGTGAGTANAAGGACCAGGGTTTCAATTCCCAGCACCCACATGGTGGCCAGAACCACCTTAAGCTGGACATGGTGGCACAATGCCTTTAAAAAAACGAAAAAAAAAAAAGAATTATTTCTTAGACGTAATTAAAAAGAATTGTCTTCTATATATTTTCAGTTCATTCTCGAATTATTTTAAAGTAACTTTCTTGGTCTTTTTTTGTATTCCTTGCTTCAAAATACAGACTACTATTTCTGTTGTGCCTGTTCTTTGCTCCTGGTTTCTATTTTATTTTATATGCTCTATACAGGTTTTTTTCCAGAACGTAATGATATTCCAGGCCCATCCACAGTCTGTTTTTTTTTTCTCTTTGAATTATTTTATTGCCTTATCTATAAAGACATACAAATAATTTAGCAGTGTTTGAACAAATACTAGATACTAAAATCATAGGAAGAAGATCTGGTGATTTCTAGACAAGTGAAGGAAATTTTTTCAATAAAAACCGAATCAAATAACAAATTCCAGAAAAACAAAAGCAAAATCAATCCCAGAAGGCGGGAATTAAATAGAATCATTAACTATTAGGGGAAGTTTCATATTGCAGAGGATACAATATAAATTATGAATTAAGATCTTAAAAAAATAAAATATTTGAGCAATCTCAAATGTAAGTAAAACAAATATCTATTTGCAAGCCGTCCAAAATAAAACACGTCAAATAAAAATAAAACTGTTTAAGAAGTTTCCATTTTGGGGCGGGAGAGAATGGCTCATGGTTACGAGTGCTGAATGCTCTTGCGGAGGACTCAGGTTCGATTCCCAGCAATCAGATGGTGCCTAAGAACCATCTTTTAAAGCCTGCGTGGTAGCGGTGCACACCTTTAATCCGAGAACTCGGAAGCAGAGGCAGGCGAATCTCCCATGAGTTCAGGCAGCCTGGTCTGCAGAGTGAATTCCAGGCCAGCTGGGGCTAGATAGACCCCGTCTCAAAAAAAAAGGAAGTTTTCACTTTAGAAGAATAGAACTTATAAAAGCAAAATCTTACTAAAAAACAAACTTGTTAAAATAGATTTAATATTAAAAAGTCTAAGGCAAAAATATTAATGTCTTTAAAGTAAGATACTAAATATTGTTAAAAATATATTCATCAAGCTATGGATGGTGGCACGTGCCTTTAATCCCAGCGCTGAGACAGAGGCAAGCAGCATTCTGTGAGGTCAAGGTCAGCCTGGTTAGTAAGTTTCCCGCATCTGGAAGCCTGTTTTCAAACACACACACACACACACACAACACACACACAACAACACACACTATATTTTTTCATATATATTCATCAACAAGATAAATCCAAGATTTAATGATCTATACAGTGCATAAATTATAAGTGAAAATTGTATGACTAAGGAAAAAAGAAGACAAAATGTTGAATAACACAGGAAAAATATTTTATTTCCTTTATAATCAGCTTGCTTATATAAACAAAAGTAGTAAGAGTGCAGTATTTTTTAGTTGTTTTTTTTTTTTTTCTGTATAATGGTATGAATTACTGTCTGCATGCAAGCTGTGCACCCGTGTCGTGCATGCCGCGGAGGTCAGAAGAGGGTCGCGATTTCCCCTGGCACTGGAGTTCTCCTGGAATTGGAGTTTCAGACCGTATCTGCGGCCGCCATGTGGGTGCTGGGGATCGAACCCGGGTCCTCTGCAAGAGCGGTCGGCGCTCTTAAACGCTATGGGGCCTCTCTCCCACCCCGAGGGCAGGTATTTTTAAAAACCTTCATTAACACTATTAATCTAGTTTTATAGAGCTAACCCTTCACCTAACAAATATAGTATTAATTTTTACTACATGAAATACTACTAAGGCTGATAATCAACAATGATATTTCATCATACAAAAACGTGCTTTGTTTTTGTTTTTAATAATTTATTATGTTTTATTTTATGTATATGAGTAACGACCTGCATGTGGGTAGGTACACCCATGTCATGCAATGTCTTGGAGGTCATAAGAGGGTTTTGGATCCCCTTGGAACTGGAATTATGGACTGTGGTTAGCCACATTAGGTGCTGAAATGAAGCTGGGTACTCTGCAGGGCGTCATGCTCTTAAGAGCTGAACCATCTCCCCAGGCCCATAAAAACTGTTTTTAAGTTACTTCATTTTAGTAGGCTGGAGAGATGGCTCAGCAAGTTAAGAGCACCTGCTCTTGCAGAAATCCTGGGTTCAGAATCCCAGCACCCACATGGTGGTTAACAACAACATATCTTTAAGTGTTCCTGTGAGATTCAGAAAGAAGATAAACATGTCTACTATTAATGACTAGTATTCAACAGTGTATGGAGGTCCTAGAAAATACACTAAAGTAAGAAGCAAAGAATGAAAAACTGGAGATGTGCCTCAGTTCGTAGTGTTTGCTTAAGATACACAATCCTGGGTTCAGTTCCAGCAGCCACATGAACTAGGCATAATGGCTCAAGTTTGTAATCCCAGCACTAATGAAATGAGGAGGACAGGATGATCAGAAGTTTAAGCTCATCCTCGGCTGTATAGAGAGTCTGAAGCTAGTATGTTCAGAACAAGACCCTTTCCTCCTGCTCCCAAATCCCCCAAAGGAAATAGCAAGCGATAGCTTGAAAAGAAGATCAGCATTTCTGTCTTCCTCCTACTAAAAGGACTCCTCATGTAAGGTACTATAGGATGAGCAGAACTTAAGCAGGAAGACACAGAACCTTAAAAATGGAACTCTAAAGTAGTGGGAACAAGAACGAAATGCTAGAAAAGAGAAAGTCTGAGAAAGAGGGAAACCTAAACTTATTCTTTTCTCCTCCAAAATATGTAACCATTCTGTATTGCATAACTTGGGCTATACCATAAACATCTCTAGGAAAGAGATTCGTACTGTAACTCTATACAGTTTATCTGCTTACTAAAAACAAAATCAATATAATTAATAGAAAAACAGGTACATACTCCCAATGATGCGTAATTCATAAGCTCCATAATTTTTCAAAAGAATTTAATCACTCATAGAATCAGAACATGTATGGGGAAGTGTCCATAGGTTTGGATAGTATTTGTGCTACTTAAGTACATGTAGAAGCTTGGACCTCATGGGCACAGTGTGGGGACTTGTAAGAGGTAATTAGGCCATTAAGGTGTTAATGCCATCAGATAGGAGCAAGTTCTCATTTTTCATGGACTTTCGATTACTAAAGGAGGTTGTTATAAAGTTTACTCCCAGGTCTCTGTTTTTCCCACACAGCAGCTGGCCATTCTTGTCTGGGTTCCCCCACCACATGATGAAGTCTACCATGTTACAACTCAGTATAGAGCCTGCACCAGAAGTGACTACCTGACCTGGAACTTCTTGGCCTCTAGAAATAAGATAATCTCTGTTTCTGAAAAATTACCGGCTCAGGTATTCAATATGATAATAAAAAAAGACTATTACAAAATAACTTAAAGGAAGCAAGCATCAAGTGACCTAAATTTCAGAATATTAAATGAGATCTTAAAGGAGAAATGATAATATGCTTAGTATTTGTAAACAAATGGAAAATGAATGTAAAACTTACAACAAAGGAGAGAATCATAAATTGTAGACCTAAAAATATACATGGAAAATAATGTATATTTACTAGATTTCAAACAAAAGATTCAGTTAAGTTGAAGGGTAGGTGAAAAATAAATACAAAATATTGGAAAATGGCTAAAATCCATTATAAAATGTATGGAACTGGAAAAACAATAAAAAATAAATAAAACACTTTGGGATAAAAACATGAATCATAAATTGGATAAACTATGAGACTGTTACGTATGTGATCAGTGTCCCAGAAGTATCAAAGATAGGGGTAGGAAATGTACATGAAAGAATAAGATTGTCCCTAATTTTCTAAGAAATATTAGTCGACAGAATTAATGAACTTAGTAACCCTACCATGAAAATATTAAATTTTTTCCGGAGAATAATAGCATAATTCAGTGACTAGCAGCACCAAGAACAATTCACAAGATTTCAGAATAAAATGGTGATCAGAAGATAATGTAGTAACATTCTAAAAGTATCTTCAAAGGCACATGTTCATGAGTATTTTGTAGAATAAAAAAAATCCTTCCAAAATGAATGTCAAATCTACACATGTCAAATAAATGAAAACTGGAATTTGTGCCCAGGAAAAACGGCTGCATGAAAAATAATAAAGTAATTTCTCCAGGCTTAATGGTAATGATGCCAGATGGAAACTTAGCTCTGTAAGAAGAGATGAAGAATGAAGAACATAAAATTTAATGTAAATATGAGAACATATTTCCCAATTTCTTCAAAATATAGAAACTGATACAAACATTATAATATTGTATTGCAAGGAATGACAAGTAGCTATAGTAAAATCTATGATGGCAATAAAGAAAATATTGGGTTGTTGAAGTGTACAAATCTACTTTTCAAATTCTGTGAACATTTGTGAAATAATATTATTTTAATTCTGAGTAGGCTCCAGAAAATGCATATTACAAATTGCTGTATATGTGTGTGTAAAATTATTTCATTTGGGATAATTTAAAAATCCATCATTTAATAAACCCAATTAATATGCTCAGTAAGAAGGCACAGAAAATTGGGAATAATATATATTATATATATATAAGCATATACATACATATATTTGTAAATGGATAAATGCAAAGACACAGATAAGGTGAAAGAAGAATACAACCACAAAATATTAAATTAATCATAAGGGAGCGTAGAGATAAAGAGTTATATTAATAACAAGATAATGGAGTCTAAACCTTGAGAAAATAATTTAACATAGATAAAAAGATAATTTTCACAATGATAAAAGCATTACATTTTCAGAAAGATTAGGACAAAAAAATGAGCTTAACCATAAAACTTCGTAATACGTTGGTACAAAATAGAATAAAATGGAAGGAAGAAATAATGATAAAACAAAAGTAATGAATATTGGATATGTTAATACCTTATTGTTTAATAACAAAACACACAAGATGAAGTATAAAGCATAAATTGTACTTTCATTAGTAAATTAAAATATTGTAAAGTATGATAAACCGGAATTAATTTTGTAATCAATAAATCCTTAAGTACTACAGCAATTCTACTTGCTAATAACAAGATAAATAAATCATAAGAAACAAAGTTGACACTTAGGTGAATTAAATAAACATAAAAATGTAACATATACAGTGTGCAGATAAATAAGAGTTTATAGGAAAATCCATGATACTAAATGCTTGCATTAAAAGTAAATAACCAAGAGTTCAAATCAATGACTTAGTTACCAATTTAATCTGATAAAGGTGAGAAATTTGAAGATCGTGCAGACAAAAGGCAGAGTAACAAAGACTAGAATCTGGAGAAAGAGAAACCATACAGAAAAATTAAAAAATCAGTATCTAGTATCTGGTCCCTTCAGAATATTATATTTATAAGCATTAACAAAAATAAATATATGAAAAATTTAATCAATTAAGAAATACAACAATAAATAAGGGGAAATATGCATTACCATAACAGGAATTAATCTTACAAAGGCATCTGTGGAAATCAAAGATAATATCAACTCAAACAGTAAAATATTGAACAATTTTCCCTAACAGGGAGAAAAAAGGGAAAATATTATATTAATTATCTTAGTTAACATACAAATTAGTTTCACATTACATTTATGCACGCAATTTCCATTGCACTTTGCCTGTTATTGCTCTCTTTATTAATAACCTCATTTCTCCCCCTCAGATGGCATTTTCCCCTCTCTCTCACCAAGATAATCCCTTTCACTCTTCTGGTCCAATCACACACACACACCACACACAAACACACCACACACACACTATACCCTGTCATATGTTTAAATCTAGATTTCATATAGGGACAAAAATCACAAAAATCACACCACATTGGTCTTACTTTGTCCCTGACATTTCTCTTCCCTGGTTCTGGCACCCTTTCCTTACAATAATTCCTCCATTGGTAGAGTTCCACTTCTGCATTCAATTCATACATCTGCAGTATACACCCAAGAGAAAACAGGTGATTTCTCTCTCTGAGACTAAGATTATTTCACTTAACATGATAATGCGATCAGTTGAATCCAATTTCCTATAAAGGAAATAATTTATTTTTCAGATATCTCTCTCTCTCTCTCTCCCTCCTCTCCCCTTCTCTCTCTCTCTCTGCTCTTGGGCATCATCTAGGAAGATGCTATAACCTGGTTAGTGTAAATAGTACTAGTGTATACCTGAAAGTGAGGATTCTCTGTGGTATGCTGACTTAGACTCCAGGTTAAACCTAGAACCTGAAACCCCGATGGTGATAGAAGAAAAAGCTGGCAACAACCTACAAGACTAGGTGTAGGAAAAGACTTCTAAATCAAGACAGCACCTGCACAGGAAATAGTCAACAGGCCGACAAATGGGACCTCGTTAAACTCAAAGCTTCTGTACGGTGAAAGAAACATTAAGAGGTGAAAGAAAACCCACAGAGTGGGGAGAAATCCTTCAACAGTGATACATCCTGACCAGGAATTAAGGCCAAGAATATATAGACTACTCAAAAACAAGAAGAAACAAATGACCTTACTCAAAAGATGGAGTAGAACTGAACAGAAAGTTTCACCATGAGGAAGTAAAGATGGGCTGAGAAACATCTTAAAAAAAGTGTTTCACATTATTAATAATTGAAGGAATGCAATTAAACCACTCTCAGATATCATCTCACTCCTATACCACTGGCTAAGATAAGAATACAACTATTAGTGCTGCTTAAATACCTATTACTTAATTCGTGTTCCTTCATTAGTAGGATCGAAAGGGTTATGCCTGACAAACTGTCAGCCCATGAAAGGAACAGCCAGAACTGACCAGAGGCCAAGGCCAACAGCTCCAGAGGAGAGGGAAACTGTTTTACCTCTCATCCACCTTTGCCCCTTTTTCTAAGCCTAGGGAACAACCTGCGGGAAGAGGGGGCGTGGTAGAATGTAGAGGCTCCGAGGGGGTGGAATGGTGAAACTACAGCATGTAGTCTGGGGACACTCATTTGATCAAACTTGATTGAACAAACAACCTGTCACCCACCACGGGGATGGTGGGGCTGGAGGTGTTTGGGCACGAGACAGCCTGCAGATAGGTTTTGCATGAAGGTTGCTTGTACTCATGGATTATCACTATAGCTAAAAATGAAAAAAAAAACGGAGAGAAAGATGCAGGACATTATGGCAGAAATGCATGATCTGGAGGGGTGGTGTGTGGGGGGGGGAGGTACATGTGCCTAAGCCTGCTCTTCCTTGTCGACACCTTTATTGCCCTTCCAAAGCCTCAACAAACCCTCACTTAACACATGTCACACAAGCATACACTAATCGATACTACACTTTAGTAATATTTCAAAAAAAATAAAAAAAAAAAAAAAAATCTTAAAAAAAAAAAAAAAAAAAAAGAATACAAAGCCAACCGAAGGCTGGCGAGGTTGTGGGGAAAGGGGACACTTATTCACTGTTGGTGGGATTGAAAACTCATGTAACCATTGTGGAAGTCAGTGTGGAGAGTCCTTAAAAGACTTAAAAGTCATTAAATGACTCACAATGAGCCTACCACCTGATCCAGTCATACCACTCCTGGGCATAATATACCCACAAGACTCATACCTCATCCTACCGACAAAGAATAACCATGCCACCCATGTTTATTGCAGCTTGTTCTACAATAGCAAGGAACTGGCAACCACCAAAAAAAAAAAAAAATTGCTCTTCACGACAGACTAGTGGAGGACACAAATGTGGTAACATCTACACAGTGGAGTACAACTCAGAGTAAAGAAAGATGAACATCATGAATTGCAGGTAAATGGGTGGAACCGAAGCCATTATGCTAAGTGAAATGTAACACAGTCCCAGAAAAACCAGTGAAAGGTTTCCCTCATATGTGGTGCTACACCAAATCCCCCATCGAAAGGCAAAGCGTGAACAACATTATTATTATATTTCGTTTATCTGAAAGCAACTTGTTGTTATAATATAAATCTCCTAATGGGATCTTGAATAGGAACCCACACCTGTTTTCCAGACTCTGAAATTACTATACAGTGGGTGGACAGGTATTATTCAGTCTATTTTCAGAGTAATATTAAAAATTAAGGAGGAAAAATGTGAATTTCCTATACAAAAAAAAAAAAGACTGAGGGGGCTAGAGAGATGGCCTAGCGGTTGAATGAAGCGGCCGACCACTCTTACAGAGGGACCCGGGTTCGATCCCCAGCACCCAGCATGGCGGCCGAGAGCGCATCTGAAACTCCAGCCAGCGAACTCCAGCTCCAGGGGATCCGAGACCCTCTCTCTGACCTCCGCGGCATTCACGAACATCGGGTGACAGACCTGGCATGCGACAGTACATTGATACACATACCAGAAATAAATAAAAAAAATTTAAAAAAGAACTGAGAGAAAGATATGCAGGACAGTTATGGCAGATGCCATGATCTGAATGTGGTGTGGGGGAAGGGAAGAGTAATATGATAAATTGACTGCAAAAACGATGTATGAAATACACACCATCAATAAAGGTATTATATTGAAAAAACCTAGAAGTGGTGCAGCAGGATCATGCTGTTGAATAATATCAATTGTACTAGGTGCACTAGTTGATACCCCCTCCAGCTGTGTGTAGAGTTTCTTTCTCAACTCCAACTGGATCAAGGTCGTCAACATAAGAAGGGATACTCTAAATGTGATAAAAGAGAAAGTAGTGATTACACTAAAACTTATAGGTTTAGGAAAGGACTTTATGGAAAGAGCTTTGATAGTGAAGGCATAACTTAATGCCTTCAATTCATAGATAGGATCTCATGAAACTCAAAATCTCTGTACAAGGAAATATATCATCATTCAAGTTAAGAGACAGCCTGTAGAATGGCATATAATCTTTACCAGTTGTGCAGAGAAGTTGTGCAGAGAGTACATATCAAGAATATACAAAGAAAACACACAAAAACTAAACATCAAAACAAAAAAACAATTAAAATTTGAGGCAAGGAACAAAACAGATAGTTCTTGAATAATTAAATGGAAATGACTAAAAAAGAATTTTTTATATTCTTTTTTATTAATTTTATTTATTTATGTATGTGTATGAATGTACTGTCTGCATGCAGGTCTGTGCACCCGTGTCGTGCAATGCCGCGGAGGTCAGAAGAAGGTGTCGAATTCCCCTGGAACTTTCTATGTAAAACCGGATGAACTTGATCTCACAGAAATCTGCCTGCCTCTGGCTCCTGAGTGCTGGGATTAAATGCCCAGACCAACCACCACCCATGGATGTAACATGTTTCTTAATTCTTCTCTGCTCTCTTTTCCTATTTGATTACAGTCTATCTTTGTTTTATTCACTTACTAGTTTTACTTTTACCTAAAATTATTCTTCACATCATATAAAATGTTGCATTATCTCGTAATTTTCTCTGTGATGGTGGTTAGTAATTGGCCTTAATCATGTTTAAAGCATATTCCTTTGACTTCATTTGGTGTGGTTGCTATTGAAGTATTTGCTTCATTCCCTTAGAGTGGTATTGGGTATTGAGCCTCCAAGAGTAGAAGATTCTCAAATAAAATCAGAGGAGCTATCAAAACCAACATCCACAAACCATAACATAGAACATGAAAAGCAATTCAATAAGACATGGACAAAAATTCCCAAAGATACTGAAATAGTTGAAATACTGGACAAATAGGCTTACTCCTAAAAATAATGAATAGCTTCAAACAGGAAGCAAATAAGCAGAGGAAAATAGTAAGGGAACCATTTCAGGTTCAGAAAAGAAAGGCAGTCATAGAAAAGAAAAGGTCAGCAACAAAGAAGAGGACTTCCACAAGGAAACAAATATTGAAGGGAAACAAAGAGCAACCTTCCAAATGAAAACTCAATCAATTCAAACCCACAGTGGGAAGCATCATCAACAGACTATATTGAGCAGAATAAAGAATATCAGAGATGGAATACAGCACTGAAGACACACTATATTCAAATACTAACAGAAAAAAATGACTGCAAGGTTAAAGGACTCTGGGGCATGCTCAGCCACACATAGGATTAATATCCAGGATTTATAATGAACTTAGATAATTAAACATCAAAAAACAAAGTATTCAACTAATTATTGGGGAAAAGCCATAGAATTCTCAAAATTAAAAGATAGGTTTGATTTATAATGTAATTTTGTATGAAATGCACAGAGCTTCAATAAAACATTGGATTAAAAATAGGTATGATAAAAAAGTTGATCATCTTTAGCCACTTCGAAATTCAAATCAGAGCTATCTCCAGGTTCACATTCCTCCTAGCAAGCTTGGCCATTAGGAAGAAATATGACAACAAATGCTGGTGAGAAAGAAACTCTACACACAGCTGGAGGGGGTATCAACTAGTGCACCTAGTACAATTGATATTATTCAACAGCATGATCCTGCTGCACCACTTCTAGGTTTTTTCAATATAATACCTTTATTGATGTTTGTGTATTTCAGACATCGTTTTTCAGTTCAATTTAATCATATTACTCTTTCCCTTCCCCCCACACCACATCAGATCATGCATTCTGCCATAACTGTCCTGCATCTTTCTCTCAGTCTTTTTTTTAAATTTTTTTTATTTATTTCTGTATGTGTATCAATGTACTGTCTGCATGCAGGTCTGTGCACCCATGTCGTGCAATGCCGCGGAGGTCAGAAGAGGGTCTCGGATTCCCCTGGAGCTGGAGTTCTCCTGGAATTGGAGTTTCAGACGGCTCTCGGCCGCCATGTGGGTGCTGGGGATCGAACCCGGGTC